>CM076571.1:77452638-77816721 GCA_034641835.2 Pinus albicaulis | reverse complement strand
TTGGATGCATGGAGCAAACTCTTTACTTTACTGCTTAATGTCTTTCCATTTATAGATCTGTTTGTTGCTGTACTCTAACTACTAATTGCAGATCTGAAGATATTTTGCAGCCATTATTGTTGTTAGGGCTATCAGTTATGCGTAGCTAAAGTGGTTCTTTTTCGTACGCTTCGACAAAGAATTCATACTAACAAATGGCGACTCCACACGGGTTTTAAATTACGACCGCTGTCGTTTTTCATATTCCTGCATATCCAGCTACTTCAGGCCCTAGGGCTTCTTTTTTAGCCGCTTAGTTTTTCTCTTTTCATGTCATTTTTCTCACATAAAACCCTAAAAACCTAAAATTTCTAACTTCCGTGTGTTTCTGGCCCTATTGCGCAGGTAAGCGACACCAGCCGCACCTGAGACGGCAATTTTTCAGAAAATCTGCCGCCGAAACAGCCGGAACGGGGGGGTCGCACCTTTGGCCCAAAACCTGCGACCTGGACGCACTTTTTAGCCTGTAACCTGCGACCTCAACCAAAATCAGGTCAGAACCTGCGACCTGCCTTTTTTCCAGCATTTTTTCTGTAATTTTTCTGGGTTCTGCTGCAGCTTCTGCCAGGGTTTTCCAGCCTCTGTCTCAGCCCGCCTTGACCAAGATCTGATCTGTTTTTACTCATCTAAGTGGGAACCCAGCCCCTTAGGGCTTTAGTACCCTCCACTTTTTTGTGGAAGAGTTTCAGCTGTTTCAGCCGTCGGTTTCAGAGCTTCAGCCCTTTCTTTTTCCAGATCTGTGACCTCACTTCCAGATCCATCGAAATCAGCCTCTTTTCCTTTCAAATCACCTCTTGTCGTTTCGTTTGGACCTCCTCTAAAGGCCTCTGCCTTGCCCCCCCCCCGGTTTTTTGCTGATTTCCCTTTTTCCAGCCACCTTGCCTCTGTCTCTTGGCTGTGATCTGCACCCCTTATCTGCAGCTTTATCCTCCGGATCTCTGTCCCCTTTGACCCTAGATCTGTTGAGCTTCCTTTGTGTGTGTTTCCATAGTTTTTCCTTTCTTTTCAGCATAGTTTTGAGAGACCCACTTTCTTGGGTTTGATAGATGCATATGTAGCTGTTATTTTTCTGTTATTTCAGCATTTTTATTCTGTTCTCTGTAGGTTTATTTTCAGCTACGTTGCACACCTTTTTGCTCTCAACAACGGAAAGGGTTTAAAAATTAAAATTAACGCACACCACACACTGACCTTAAGTGAAGAAGCGCCTGGTTTACACCGCCTGGCAAAGACTCTAAAATCAATCGTCACTGCACCTTATCTGCCCTTGACCTTCTTGATTTTGTCCCTTTCTGCCCTTGTCGGTTTCCTTCTTCCTGTCATCATTGTGCCCCCAAGGCGCCTTTCCCGGAGACTTCTTGGCCTTCACCCTCAGTTTCTGGTTGATCGACCTGCTCCGCACCGCCGTCGTCGAGCCAGTCCACCTTCGAGTCCGCACTCCGACTCCTCTCCTGATTCATCGGGTCCCCCTCCTCCTTCCGGTTCTCCCCCTTTTACCTTCACCATGTCTGGACCAGGGCCTAACGCTAGCGGTTCTCCCAGCCCCAATGCCGGCCCTACTTCTAGCGGAACCGTCACAACCACTACTCCGGCCACCCCTGTGCTGCCGTACATTGCAGGCCTCAGCCTCCCCGATTTCCATCAGTTGATTAATGACCCCATTCACCATAATACTACCCGGCCCGCTATGCCCACCAAGCTACCCTCTGATATCCCTAAGTTTGAGGGCCTTAATGGCGAAGACCCAACCAATCACGTCCGGTCTTTCCACATGTGGTGTTCCTCCAACTCCATTACCTATGACTCCATCCGTCTTCGCTTGTTCCAACGCACACTTACCGGCGAAGCTTCTAAATGGTATGTCGAACAGGCCACTTCCTCCCATACCACGTTCGAGACTCTTGCCCAAGCCTTCTTGTCGTACTTCCAGCTCCCTCTCCGATACGACACTGGTACGGAGCTCTTGACTTCATTCAAGCAATCCTCTTCCACACGCCTTTCTGCCCATCTTCAGGAATGGCGACGAAGACGGAGCTTATGTCGAGCCCCTCCCTTTGAAGATCGGGTTTACATGGACTGGTTCCTTCGCACCCTCCCATCTCCCATCGGCAAAGATGTCGCCTCTCACTTTCCTCAATCCGAAGAAGCCGCCCTCCAAATAGCTTTAAAATATGACCTGATCTACGCTCAATCTGGTTATGTTTATACCGTTCTCCCTGACATCCCCAGGCCCGGTGGCGCTAACGCCCCGGGGGCATCTCATTCCGCCGACGGTATTGTTGGATCTCTTTCCCACCCCTCTGCTCACCCTCCTATGAGCCATGGCCTCCCCCAGGGAGGGGCCAGCACCTCTAGCACTCTGCCCCCTCCCGGCAACATGTATCCAGGATACGACATGCCTCCTCCTTTTGCCCAACCTCCTGCTTACCTCAATGCTGCCCAACCCAACCCTTACTTTTATCCGCAGCCTGGTGCGCCAATTCCTCCAGCATATGCGCTTCCGCCTCCCTTGCCTCCTCACCACCTGCAACAGCCCTTACAACACCCTCCAGGGCAAGTATTTGCACAGCAGGGTGCGTTTATTCCCCCTTCTTCTCAAAGAAGGCGGAGAGGCAACCAGAACCCATCTGCCCCCGGTAACCGAGGACCCAATTCTGGTATGGACCCTAACACTAGCAACTAGCCTCAAGGCATCCCGCCCAGGCCGGACAGGCCGCTTCGCACAAACAAGCCCTGTTCGTGTTGCAGTGATTACGGTCACTACACTCACGATTGTCCTCTCTTACCCCAGATGCGACAGATGTGGGAGTCTCAAGCCACATTGCGCGGACAACACGTCTCCCCTCACGCTCCTCCTAATGTGGCCACCCCCCCGCCAGCTGTGTTCAATGATCCTTTCCCTCAACAGGGATTCGTGGCTACCCAACCCCCCGACAGCCATGCAGCCACACCATCGTCCATTTCTGGTTCCTCTGACTACCAGATCCTTATGATGCGCTCCGATTCGTCCCCTTCTGTCAACCTTCACCTTCACACTCGGTCTCGCCAGTACCCCAAGCCTCCTACTCAGTCTGCTCCCGAGCCTCCATCTTCAGGTTCTACAGAGCCTCTTTCGACACCCAGTGGCCCCTTACACATCCCTCAACCCAAAGTTGAGGTCCACCCAAAGATTCCAAAGGGTCCATTATGCCGAAATGCTGCTTCTGGTCGAGCCGCCCAATCGTACAGTATAGTAGATGATTTGGCACAATCCCCTGCTGCCATTTCCACACTGGAACTCCTCCAGTCGTGCCCTTCTCAACGGAAGGCTCTACTATCTGCCGTGGGCGCTGTTGATCCTGCTGATGACCAAATGATTGTTTTCGACGCCGCTCAATCGGACCACCCTCCTCTTCCTCCTTCCATTGCTTTCCAAATCCCAGTCAAAATCCGGAACGCCACTGTATCCCGGTGTATAATCGATGAGGGGGCATCCACCTGTGTGATGTTCGCTTCGGTTTGGAAGCAACTCGGATCCCCTGAGCTGGCCCCTTCCACGATCACCCTTCGAGCATGGGACGGTCATGCCTCCCAGCCTATTGGCCTGTTTCGTAACTGTCCCATCACCCTCGCCGGTAAGACCGTTTGCGTTGATGTCGAAGTCATTGATGCCCCTCTAGACTACAACATTCTATTGGGGCGAAGCTACACCTATGCCATGTCTGCTGTCCCCTCCGCGGTCTTCCGCAAGATGTCTTTTCCACATAATGGGAAGATAGTCACCATTGACCAGCTATCGTATCATGAGCCGCCGTCTCAGTCCTCCTCCGAGACGACCATCTCTTCTGTAGCCAACAAGCAAACCGTCAATTCCTTGACCAGTGTCTCCCCCGGCGTTTATAAAGATTCCACCCTGCTTGGTACTTTTCCTCACCTTCCCCCCCCTCCTATTACGGATCCCAGCTTGTCGAATATTTGCATGATGCAATCGTCTCAGGCTGCCCATAAACGGCCTGCCTCGGCTAGTCCGCACCCTCCCCCCCGCCCTCCGCAACCCACTCCTAGCCATTCATCTCCGCCAGCTGGACCCCCTCCTTCCGGCCCTCCCCCTACAGCTGGTATCCCCGAACCTCTTTATCCTCCAGACTCGGTCCCCCCCGGCCTTAACCATCTTGGAGCCGTACCTCCTGGTCACTACCCTGCTGGACAGATCCCCTTCTTGGCTCCCCCTCCCGGAGTATATTCTGTCCCCGTCATGGCCACCCTCTCTCTCCCTAACTTGACCTTGGGTATTCCGGTTTGGTACCTTGACCCCCCAGCCGCCACCCCCCCTGGTCACCCCAAACCTTACATGGCTTTGACACCGGTTCAACCGGTCCCCCTCGCTTCCTCCATAGCCACTGTGCCCCCAGCACCTCCACAGGACCCTTCTCCTGTTGTGATGGCTCCCGGGAAGACAGGCAAAGCCCGAAGGGGGGCAACCCATCACGATCCGACCCCCCCGACATCCCTTACCCCCCCACGACCACCAAAGCCCGCCATTCGATGCGCTTTGTGTGATGTCGTCGGTCATGCCACTCACATGTGTCCTGAATTGCCCCACCTCAAGCTTCCGGTCAACGAGACATTCCCCGACTCTGATCTCCCAGAAGTACATGTCACTATCCCCGACTCCCTCCCAAAACTCAAACACTTGCGCACAAACCACCCTTGTGCCTTGTGCGATTTTCACGGCTATTACACCCACCTCTGTCCCCGCCTTGACGAGTACCGTTCCTCCTTGGACTTGTACCGCCAGTTCAAGGCCGCTTCGATCGGACCAGAGGACATTCACATTCCACCTCCCGCTTTTAAGCCAACGGAGCCCTCAGTCACCATTTTGTACCTGTCATCATCCATGAGACCATTGGGGAACATTCCATCGGAATCCTCCCCTGTTGTTTCGCTTGACCTTCCTTCAGCGGGCATCTTGGGCTCAACATCGGTAGATCCGGTATCTACTTACTCTTCGGTCACCCATTGTGACGATACGCATGTGAACCTCTCTTCTCATGATGATGATTCAGGCCACTTCACCACGTCAGGTAGTTCTTCTTCCACTAGTCACCCCATCTTCTATCACGATGACAACATTATGGAAGAAATTCCCACCCCTGACTTCATCTATTCCCCCTTACATCGAACCCATGCGTTCACACCACATCCACCTTGTGGTCATTACATCGAAACCCAATGTTTGGGTAAGGGGGCACCCACATTTGAGAGACCAAGAGAAGCCATTCTCCACCACTCTCCTAGTGTATCTGGTCGTGTGGACTCTAGACCCCGTATTCTTCCACATTTAGAAGACCCTCTAGAGTCCCATATCACTTCAGACCACCTACCCCTACATACATCACTGGGGGCATCATACGCCCCCCCATACATATACTTACGACATGCCCATAGCATGTTCCAAAAACTGGGGGGCACCATATGCCCCCCCCATACACATACATCCGACATGCCCATAGCATGTTACAAACAAAATCCAAAAACTGGGGGCACCATATGCCCCCCCATACATTCTAGGGGGCAACACTTGCCCCTACACACATCCGAGAGGGCACCATATGCCCCTACATCTGGCCACTACACGACGAACGCCCTGATCCACCTGGATCTCTGTCCGAAGTGTTCCCAGATCCCTCTCTCTCCAGTTGACCCGCAACTCTGCCATACCTGCACAACCACATTCTTTTTGTCAGGGTACAGATCGGGAACACCATAACCACACACCACAATCCAACTCCCAGCCATAAAACAGCACCAAACCCCCCTTATCTCCCAGGTCGCAGTTTTATGCCATTTTCTGGACCAGGTCGCACTTGTTGCCCTAATACCTGCGTCCTGGGTCGTACTTTTTGCCCCAAAAAAGTGCGACCCGGCCATAGAGATGAAGGAGGGGCCGTTTCTGGGGGTTTTGGGCCCTCAACTGCAAATGTAATCCATCAAAATGCAAGAGCAAGGTTAGGCCTCTCGCCTCCAACTGACAGATCTCGAATCCAACGGTCGGTTTGTCCGCTACGTTCGCCGCAAGATTTAGGGCCTTCTCTCCTCTCCACATTCACCACAGCAATAATAGCAAATGAATGATTTTGGAGGGAAAACCGCCTCATTAAAAGAGAACCCCTGTTTCTTCTTTCGACTGCTGCGACCACACCGTAGCCCCGTTCGCCGAACCGTCAGCACCGCTGGATAGATCTCACCGAGCTCTCAAATGGGTTTTCCTTAGTTTTTGGTGATTTGATACTTCACCCGGACACATTTTTCCACGAAGGATCACTTCACCGCTCCTTAAAATCGAATTTCCTCACTTACGACACTTGTACTTGGGGCACCATATCGCCCCCTTCCTTGTCCATGTTCGTGTTGATTTTCGTCATGAGTACCCACCTTGTACTCATGCTTTTATGACCCCCCATTGGGGCCTTTATTGTGTGGCAGCACTATCTAGTCGCCCTTGCTTAGAGCATCCGAGTTGAGTCATCATTGCATTCATGGAGTCTATCCCGCATCCTTTTACACCATACTATAGCCCTCCATTCTTTTTTGCTTGGTTCCTCTCTTGTGTCACATCTCATGACCTTCAGCCCCACTGTCCCCTGTCCCTTTCGATATTGTGTCAGTCGCTGCCATGTCATTCATGCCCTTTATGCTCTAACAAGGGAAGTCGTCCATTCGCCACTCCACCCTTCCCATTTCCGCCATCATCATTAGTGTCAGTCTGTCCGTCGCTCTATTGCTATTCTCTCGTGCCTTAGTTGAGTATCTCTCATTGCCTCACCTAAGGCGGGCTTCCTTCTGTCGACCTCAACACACTTATTCCAGAAGCAAGGTCTAGAGGGCGGTGTACCTTGGTTCCAGCTTCCACTTTTGTTCGGTGCCTCGGATCAGGCAGGGGGATTTCTTACCTCCCTTTGACTTGATTGCTTCTCCAGCTCCTTTCAGCATGATCGAGATTCGTATACCGGACAGTCCAGTGACCCAGCAGCAGCTCTTGATGATTCCCGGGCGTGTGTGAGATGTCTCAGCCCTCATGAGGGGGTGGCCCTGCAGGTAGCCCCCCACATGCCCGGATGACCTCTTCATTGCAGCCTTTGATGCCGCTCCAGCTTTTGATGATGTTGTCCTTAGCCACTTGCAGCACCTCTATGATTTGCATGTATCACTCAGATTTTGTGAGCCCTTCCCCATTTACAGGGGGCATTTGGGTTGTATTTATCTCATGTACTCAGATGATATTGTACTAGTCCTGGCTGTTATCCCAGGCACAGCATGTAAGTGAGACTATTCATTGTATTTTTATCTGGCTCTTGATTATGCCAGCTGTACTCTATGGTTCGGTCCCTTGTTCACTGGACACACTATTCTTTTGTACTTTGTCACGGCGGGCATAGGTATGCCTCCCCGCCGCCTTCAGCACAGGTACCCTCTCATAACAGAGACTTGTTGCACCTGCGAGTCTCGTCTCCTCAGGGTCTAGTCCTTCAGCACACTATCTACCTCATATTTCTCTCTCTGACATACCCTTTGTTGTCTAGTGATTGTTTTCTTACAACGTACTTTGGTCATACGATTTGCTCCTGACACTCGCACGCTGGGGGGCAATCTGTTACACCATTTTTTGGTCATCTAACTCTTCATCATTAGATGGACCCAAGTACACCATATAAGACCAGTTTTACCCCAAGTAAAACTGCTTTCACTATGTTAATTAGGAAACCCCAAAAGGAATAATTAATTAAACCATAATTTAATTATTATTCCCAGTCATGTTTAACCCAAAAACAAAGAAATTAATGAGATAAACCCATAGTTATCTTATTATTTTCTAGGAATAATTATTTAAATAATATTCCTTGTTAAATATGACCAAAATCAACCACCATTAATCAACTAAATCATTATTTATTTGATTATATCCCAACCACTTCCTTAAAAAGATAAATAAATCATTTATTTATTTATTTTTCACTAATCAAGGGATTTGACCCAAGTCAAACACCCTTTTCCTCCAACAAATAATAATAAAATATTCCATAGAGGTGGATCTAGATTTGGTTAACATTATTTTAATCATGCACCAAGATCTAGAATGACCCAATATTTTGTTATAAATAGGAGGGTTTTTCCCTTCATTCTTCACCTTTTGTTGCATATTAGATCACTCTGGATCTATACACTTGGTCTCATTTCTGCCATTTTGCTCCCATTGAGCTCTACCTTCTACATTGGGTTTTTCTACATCTACAAGAGAGGGAAAGCTTAGATCTGAAGTGCTGAGGACTACAAAGAACCCATCCCATTGAGGAGATCTGGATACACCTTCTTGTTTCCTCCCAGGTGCCCTGTAATATAAAAATTCATTCGAAAAATCGTGTTCTTGTCTTGTCTATTGGATGCATGGAGCAAACTCTTTACTTTACTGCTTAATGTCTTTCCATTTATAGATCTGTTTGTTGCTGTACTCTAACTACTAATTGCAGATCTGAAGATGTTTTGCAGCCATTATTGTTGTTAGGGCTATTAGTTATGCGTAGCTAAAGTGGGTCTTTTTCGTACACAATATAACCAAGCTTGCTTTTCACTTTAGAATTTCCATTTTACCTTAGAAAGACCACAAACGACAAAAAGTTAAGAAAGAGGTTATCTTGCACATATAGTGCGCTGCACTTCATCAGCTTACGATTCCCGGATTGACAATTAAATGCAGCAATTTAGGACACACTAAATTGACCAAACAATGGTTACGACGTCAATTGATCGTGGTCGAGGATTGGCCCTATGCTGGGACCAATTTCACCGGAGATCCCGATCTTCCACTCCCAGAGGGGGATGACTGGGACGAGGAGTTGGGTATGACCTCTCTTTTTGATTCTTATGTTTTATGATTTTTTGGTAATACATGTCCGTTCTAACAATAGTTTTATATGTATGCAAATGTTGGCCCAGAGAGACCTATCAGTATGTCTCCTATTGCACGGAGAACTCAGCCCGCAACTAACCCTCAGGCAGAGGGTGTCGAGGGGGGACAATTGATCCAGAACCTTGAGGGGATCGCCCGGGGGATTCCAGACTATGCCCGACTGGAAGATGTCCCGATGGCATATCAGAGACATACAGTGGGAATGCCTAGTCGCCTCCACCAACTTTTGAGATGCTTAGTGCACGCGGTAGCATGTTACCATGAGCACCATGAAGATTAGACACCTAGGGCTTGCTTTATGCATATTTTTTGAGAGACATGACGTCTCTGGATGTATTAAGACGAACATGTATATTTTTTGATTTTATGTGATGCACACTATGTAAACATTTCGACACACATATATATACATACCTATTTCTGGATGGATCTTTTTACATGTGATGATGTTTTTGTTTATAAATTTCTCAAATGTCTATCTAGAACCAAATTAGCTACCGTATCTTTTAATGTATTCATATGTCTGGGTATGTGTTGATATGTAATATAGTCAAAATTGCTTTCCAGTAGACGAACACGCAGATACAGACGTAAAATGGATGGATTTCTTACTGAATAATGTCCGTTAAGTTGTAATACTACAAGTTGTGAGTCTAGATACATAAGTAATTCACGAATGCCGAGGTCCACAGCCTCGGTTAATAATTCCAATACAACACTATATTCCACGATATTATTTGTAGCGGGACCCAGTCATACACCTTGCAAGTTAACCAACTCACCAGCATGATCATAAATTACCCAGGCTGCCAAAGACAGATTCCTGGTACTGCGGGAGGCACCATCCGCGAAACCCACAAATGGAGTAATGGACATCTGCACAATCAGGAAGACCCGATCAGCAGAAAGACGCTTACATCGCACACCACACCACACATGCACACAAATGAATATACACACCTATGTACACACACCACACTAAAAATAACTTCAAGTGTAGTATTGTTTCAGGTACAGCCCATTTCTAGGTTGCGCCAATGGAACTCCTTCATAATCAATGAGCTCATAAGCCCCATTTTTTAATACTCGTTTTACTATGCAGGGCCCATGTCACATGGGTTGGAGCTTTCTTGCCCCGAGTTTGTCGTGCGCTTGGTCGTATAGGAGGACAAGGTCCCCTTCGACAAAGTCACGTGGAGAGACTGATTGATCAAAGTGCGCTTTGACCCACTTTTTCTGTGCCTCAATAACTAAGGCAGCCAAGCGACGGGTTTCATCCAATCGTTTCAAATACAAGAGACGCTCTTCTTCAGGAGAAGTGTCGGGTAAAATTTTCACAGCCAACTTTAAAGAAGGAATTTCGCACTCAACCGGAAGAGTTTCTTCCAGACCATACACCAATTGGAAAGGTATGAATCCGGTCGCACTCTTTGCTGACATTCGGTATGCCCATAGAGCTGAGAACAATTGGAGGTGCCAATTGGACTTATGAATTCCAACTGTACGTTGAAGCATTGTGACCAAAAATTTGTTCACAGCCTCAACCCGGCCATTTGCCTGGGGGTAATATGGCGCTAAGCTATCGTGTCGTAAGCCCAATCTTGATGTCAGCTCGGCCATCATATAATCTCAAAAGTGAGTACCATGATCAGTAACAATGGCCTGAGGGACCCTGAAACGTGCAATAATGTGGTTGAAAATAAATTGGGCATTTTTCTTACCATCGGCGGCTAGTGTAGGCATCGCTTCGTCCCACTTAGTAAAGTAGTCGACAGCGACGATTATATATGCATGCCCCCCGGCCGAATGAGGGTTACACGTCATGAAATCTACGCCCCATTTTGCAAAAGGGACGACGGTAATGAGAGGGTGTAGAGGGAGAGGCGGCGTGTGCATCTTGCGCTGAAAAACCTAACACACATGACATTTTCGGACTGCAACAATGCAGTCTTTGAATATCAACGGCCAGAAGTAGCCCACATGCAGAATCTTCTAAGCAGTGGCATATCCGGACATGTGACCGCCACAGGCGCCACTGTGACAGTCATTCAAGACTCTTTTAGCCTCTTCCAGCGTTAAGCACTAGTGGAGCACCAAATCTACTCCAACGTGGTATAAAGTATCTCCTACAATGCGGTAGGGTTGAGACTGATGCCGAATCCAACGTCGGGCATCTTTGGTCAACTCAGACCGGAACGTCAATGTTTGAATATACACAATAATGTCGCCATACCATGGGTCACGAGTACCGATAAGGAAGAGGGTTTCGTCTGGGATATGATCTTCAGAGTGAGAGGGTGTGGAGTCTATCGGGAGGGAGAAAATGAGATCTGCAAAAACCAGTGATTTGGTCGACTTAGAAGTGGTAAATTCTAAGTTGAACTCCTGAAGGATAACGATCCATTTGGAGTATTTCCCCCCCAGTAATTGTCGAGATATAATATATGTCATGGGGTTGCAATCCGAAACCATGGTTACAAAATGCAGCAGGATGTAGTGGCGAAAACGTTGTACAGCTTGTATAGCTGCTAAAGCTAACTTCTCGACGTGAGCGTAATGCGTTTCTGTGTCGAGAAGATTTCGTGATAGATAGTAAACAACGTGTTCGTTTCCATTATCATCATCCTACACCAGAACCATAGCTATGGTGCTAAAGGCGGCGGCCAAGTATAGAGTGAAATCACAATGATAGTTTGGAGGCCGATGCAACGGAGCATTAACAAGTAACGTCTTAAGCTTCTCAAAGGATTGTTGAGCAATGTCGTCCCAATGAAGGGGAAAATTCTACTTTAAAAGACGCGTGAATCCTTTGGCCACTTCCATGTAGTTCGGTATAAAGTGTCGTAGGAAGTTAGCTTTTCCCTGCAGACTCTGCAATTGATGTAACGAAGAGGGTGATGGGAGATGGACAATGGCCTTGACCTTTAGGGGATCGAGGCGAATCCCATCCTTGGAGACTATAAACCCCAAAAGACAGCCAGAATCCACGCAAAAGACACATTTATGAGGGTTGAGCCAGATATTATAGCGTTGACAGCGAAGGAAAATCTGGCGGAGGTGTTCTGGGTGGTCCTCTTGCCGAGCTGAGTGAGCTGGAAAATTGTCAGGTAAGGTTGAACGATATGGCGTATGTCATGGAACGCATAAGACATAGCACGTTGGAAAGTAGCTCCAGCGTTCTTCAAGCCGAACGAGAGCTTTTTATAAGCAAAAGTACCCCATGGACAGATGAATGTAGTCTTGTGTTGATCAACAGGTAGAATATTTATCTGATTATACCTGGAAAAGTCGTCCATCAAGGAGTAAATCTCACTCTCAGCACATTCGTCGATGATTTGATCTATGAAAGGAGTGGGGTAGTTGTCCTTCAGACAGGCACGATTGATATCACGGTAATCAACACAGACTCTTATAGTACCCTGTTTCTTATCTACAGGGACAATATTTGAGACCCATTCTGTGAGGGGAATCGGGTAAATGAAGCCCGTGTTCAGAATTTTTTCAACTTCTAATTTAATGGCAGCGGCTTTGCGAGGATGCACCAGGCATAGGCGTTGGCGCACGGGTTTCACACTAGGATAGGTACGAATCTCGTGCACTACTATGCTGGGATCAATCCCGGGAATTTCCTCATTGGACCAAGTGAACACGTCTCTGAATTCTTGAAAAAGATCAGTATAAACTCGTATCTCATCAGTAGAACAAGTTACTCCCACGTGTATGTTCTCAACTATCCCTGGTTTAACAGAGATGTCGATCGGAATGGTTTGAGTACTGTTGCTCAGGTTTCCCTCTGAAAGGACCTCATGAGTTAGTATAGGCGTCTGGAGAGGTGGAGTAGGAACCTGAGATGAAAAACGTTGTAGACAATCTGACATTGCCCCCAGGCTGGGCATGAAGGAGGAACGGTGATGTCCATCGCTCCAAGGCATCTCCTCAAGATACATGGTTTCAACAATGGCTTCATCAGAAGGGAAAGTCTCCTTAAGAGGATCAAGCGAGTCGGCCTCACCGAGCCAGGGGGATTGAGAATAGATATCTAAAGCCATGCTCGAGGGAGCATGTTGAGGAGGGGGAGGATCGGATGCAGCAACGATTTCACAGTAATTAATCTCTACTGGAGTTAAGGGCATTGATTCTCCAAAATCGGACACTTGCTCAGGCAAAGGGATGAGCCATGGGTCGTCAAACCTAGAGATCATATTAACTTGAGCGGTGTGTGGTGGCGGTGCAGGAAGAATACCCATGAGGATGGGGTCTTTGAAGAGACCGGGTCCTACGCTGTCAGGGGGATTTGGGATCTGATCCACGTATGGAACGTTGTTCTCGGAGGTGGAGGTGAAGAATGACAACTGATCCACCGTAACGATTTTGCCCTCGTGAGGGAACTTAAGAAGTCGAAAGAGGGTGGATGGCATGCATAGCATGGCATGAGTCCAACTGCGGCCGAGAAGTATATTGTAGTTATGCTTGGCGTCAACCACTTCTACTTCTACGTTGACTGTCTTCCCTTGTAACGTAATATAAAAACTCGCGAGAACACCCAGGGGTTTCGATTCCCGACCATCGAATGCCTCTAAGGCATTGGGGGATGATGAAAGGGCTGGAGAGCCAATGGCCTTCCAGCAAGCGGAAGACATGACACAAGTAGAAGCACCTTCATCCAAAATGGCCCTATGGATGTTAAGACCATTTATCCCGACTTGAATAACAAGAGCGATATGATGTGGAATTTGGGGGTGAAATTTTCTAAGTCGAAGGTGAGAAGATTAGAATCAGTGGGATCAATCCCACCGATTGCAGACAATAAAGCTTTCCATTGCGATGGGCAACTTTGAAGAACTTCCAATGCAGACATAGCAGAAGGCGCCTGTGCCAAATCCTCAAAAATACTGTAGTTTTGAGCGGCACGGGCATTTGGGTTGTAGGAAGATCTTCGTAGAACACCTTTAGAAGGTGGCCTCACAACAGGTTCAGCAGTAGGCTTCTCAATTTCCAATGGACCGGAGACAGGTGGGGGAGGTGGGCCATCCACAACTTCCTTCTCAGTTGCCTGGCGTGATCCAGCATAATCCTTTGAATGCGTAGCAATGGAGATAGGTGCAGCACCATTCATCATAAAGACTTGGGACCCAAATGGTGCAGATGGTGAAGGTTGTTCAACCATCTGGGTCTGCTGCGATGGGAACGGTTCTTTTTGAACTGCCAGAGTCCCTTTGGAGCCTTTGAGAAGTTGACTAACTTCGGATCGTCGGGGAAAATCCTTGGTATAGTGATCTCCTTCACAAATGAGGCAGGGGTACTTCGGATTACGTTGAGGACCATCCTCAGTCCGAGGTCTGGAAGACTCTGGCTTTGGAGCATCGGATTTGGATTTACCTTTGCCCTTCTTTTTTCCTTTGGAGGCCTTTTCCGTGGGATTGGCCTGAACAACATTGACCTCCACAGTTTTGCCAGAATCTGGAGGGGTGGGAGAAACATAATTGTTGGAAGAATTGGAATTTTGCTTCCCATTCGAAGATTTTCGAGAATTATGAGATACGGAACCAATAAGACCATCCACCGCAGGGGTAGGTGAAGCTTTAGAGGTTCCTGGGCGTGGAGCGTCAGTCAAAATATCATACAGCGTGTCGGACTGAGAGTATACCAGATCAAGATATTGAGCACGCGCTATGGCTTGTTCTTCAGTCACACATGTCCCCATAGCAATATCTTGGGCGATTTTGTTAACGAAGGACGTGATGAACCAACGAGTTAGTAGCTGATTAGGTATATCAAACTTGATGAATCTACGACGACGTCGCCACTCATGAATGTGATCCAAAATGTGGGTGGCTTTATCTTGCTTCAACTAAGTCAGGAGATGCATCTCGGCCTCGTAACGGACCGGTAACTGGAAGTGAGTCAGAAAAGCCATGGCTAATGTATTGAAATCTTGATAGATGCCACGGGGTAATTCGATATACCACTTGGCAGCAGCGCCAGTAAGAGTACGCTGGAAGAGATGTAGACGAATCAAATCGTCCACCCAAGAGTTGGACAAACTCCAAAGATGGTAAGTAATTACGTGAGCTTGGGGGTCCTCTCCAGCTTTACCCTCAAATTTTGGGCAATCAGCGGGTACCTTGGTCGGAACCGGAGGGCAATAAGGATTGTGCAGAATCGGATCATTAGTTAATTTCGAAACATCCGGTAATTCCAAGGTAGCCAAGAACGGAAATTGCAAATTAAACGGCATGCCTGGCCCTCGATAAGGACCAGTACCTGTACTCCACGCTAGTTGAGAATATCCTTACCCCCATGGGTTCTGTCCAGTAGGATTCTGACCGTAGGGGGTATAGGGCGTATAACCAGTCTGATTGGGTTGCAGGTAACCAGTGTATGGGGCTTGATAACCGGAGTATGGACCTTGATTATATGTCGACCCCGTATGAGCAGCATGTGGATTTGGCTGCCGAGCATAGGTGTAGCCAGGTTGTTGAGATTAATAGTTAGAACCTTGGGGCTGGCTATAATTCAGTCAGTATTGACCATGAGAATAGTAACTTCCATGAGGTTGAGTGGGTTGCTGATAGGTGGGACCCTGCTGAGCCTGATAATTAGGGTGCAGCGGTTTATTTGGCTGCGGCATTGAATAAGTTGGCTGTTGGGCAGGGTTGATAGGATGTGCAGGCTGGCCTGGTTGGACAGGCTGACCTGGCTGAACGAGCTGCCCTAGTTGAACAGGTTGACCGGGATAAACAGGTTGTGTCGATTGTACAGATTGACCTGGCTGTTGAGGAGCACCAGGTTGTGCCGGATGGGCTAGTTGGTCTGGTGGAGGAACACCAAGTTGTGCCGGATTGGCCGGTTGGCCTGGTGGCGGAATAGAGCCAGGTGGTGGTTGATAATCGGTTTGACCCGCAACAGGACCATAAGATGGTTCTGGCTGATGTACAACATTGGGACTAAGAGGATACTGAGGTTTCATGGGTTGATAAGGTTTGACTTGCCCCCCAAGACCATATACCGGCCCTGGTTGGTACCTCGGTTGACCTATGAGTCCTTGAGGTTGTCCAGGTGGGACTCCAGGGAGAGGCTACACGAGTTGACCTGAAGGGTTGTAATACTATCCTTGCGGACCGTATAATAGCCCTTGCTGGCCCGGAGGGTAGCCCTGTATGGACTGTCCCTGAGGGTCATAAGGATAGCCAAACTGGCCCGAAGGTTGGCCTTGAAAAGTTTGTCCTTGAGGGTTATAAGGCTGTCTAGCCTAGTTATACGGTAAACCCTGAGCATGAAGTTGAGCCTCAGGAGAGGGTAAACATAAAGGGTTCCCATGCTCATCGTATTGATATGGAAAGACTTACACGGGTGTACCATCCTGTGCATAGTGTGAAAAATACGAGCGGTTGGGATCTTGAAGGGGCTGTCTGACCTTGGGGTTCGATTGTTGCAGGGACAATCGATACTCCTCCGGAGAGATGTTCTCCGGCATAGCAAATGCTATATAGACATCTTCGGGAAGCGATGTGGTCCTTACGGACTGAGTGGTAACAACGGGTGCAGCTGCTGCCACACAGACAGTGGGCCTAGAGGGTACAGAAGTAACCTGAGGGGATGACATAATAGGTGTCTTAGGAGACATCCCCAATGAAGGAACAACCGGCCTTGTAGAAGGATTTGATACCCCCATAGAGGCAGTAGCGGCAATAATCTGACCCAAGGATCTACACCCTGCTGGTAATGAGGGACCGGGTGATGACATAACAGATGGTTCGGGGTTGTCTTCTGGGAATAAATGTCGAGGGAATAACTGGTAATCTTCACCAGACGTGGGGATTTCCTCGCTAGGAGAATCACTCATATTTGAACCTGCCGCTAGATCTCGTAACAGACGGCGAGGACTAGGAGGAATAACAATAGCTAAAAAAGGCAAACCCGATGTAAGTGGAGGGAAATTCTCCCCTACTCCCAATCCGGACCAAGGGTCGGAAAAGGGCCAATCGAACTCAACTGGTCCTCCAAAGGGAAGCTCAGACAGAACCGGTCCCCCGTCAGGAAACTTGGAAACGATGGGTTGTTGAGGTTCAGCAGAGGATTGAGAAACCTCTGATGAATCATCCGTATATGGACTACCAGTAGACGAAACGGAAGGTTCCGCCACTGTGAAAACAATGAAAAAAGATCAAGCACAACACACACGGGCTGAAAAAGAGTCAAGACACACAATCAAACGACCAAAAAATAAAATCTAACAGGGCGTGTGATCACGGGTGATTTATTTTACCACATTGAAACTTAGAAACTTCACCGTTTCATGTTTTAAGAGTCGAGAAACGGATGAGAGGTGACTCTGCCTCTTTCAGTTTTGAAGCAAGCGTGAAAGGACAAGTGCTTGGTGATCCTTTCAAATTTAAAGAGTCAGAAAAGATCAAATGACTACTCAGGAATACTAGGCAAATGGTGTACCAAATAACCGTGAACTGCAATATACACCTTGGTTTCAAAATGAAAAAGAAATCAACCAAGGACTTAACGTATGTGCAGGGAATCTCCCCGAATGTTGTGTCTGGTGTATCACGGGTATAGGGTGGTAGAATCGGCTTCCTATGGATAAATGATAAAAACCTAGTGGGGTCTCCCTTTATATACTCGACGGTACGGGGAACACAAGTACGTACTAGTGTTGTCTAAAGCCAAGAGGCGAATGACAGCTACTAGGTTTAAAGACACCGGAACACGTCTCTAGCCTAGACCACTAAATGTTGCGTTAATGTTTCAATGCTGCCTTAGTGTAAATTGAATAAATTTTAATGTTTATCTTCAATTACGTTTCAGTTTTCAGGCCCTAGCGAGTGTTATGTCTTGAAATCTCCTAAATGCACACTATATGCCACAATATATTATTTCATTCGATGAAAGATAATTACAAGAGAGTTAAGAGCTTTTCATACACTAATAAAATGATTAGAGAACAACCAACAAAGTCTCTAATGCAGCTAATGGAAACCAAAAACTTTTCTCTCAAAGTCACTAATCACTAATAACACCGAAAAGATTTTAATTTGCACTAACTAATCAAAAGCAAAAGATATTTTTTTGTATTTTCAATGTTTAATAGCAAAGTGCACTAAAAAAATGAAAACTAATGAAAAGAGCAATTTGAGAAGTGATGAGGAAAGAGAAAAACAAAAAAAATTCACTCAATGTGAACACACAATCAGGTCTCCAAATTGACAAAACAGTCCCTCAAAACCAAGAGAATCCCAAAGACTCAAATGGACCATGTAATCTAGGCCCAAAGCGAGACAAAGCGAAATTCGAATGAAGAAGAGAACAATCACTCAAATAACGCAATAAAATGATAATCAACCGCTGAATGAATGCAGAGGAGCAATCAAAAGGTTGACTGAACAAATAGAAACCAAAAATTCCCAAGGGAGGCTCCACACACAAGAGCACCTAGATGCTCTAGGGCTAGAATTTGAAATCGATGGAAAGGGGCAAACAACCAAAGGACAAAGGTCACAACCAGTCAAACAAGGCTCCAAAACACTCAAGCAGTCGAAAAAACAAGACCAAATACGCTGATCAGGCTCAGGAAGCTGAGAACAGAGCAAACCCTAGTACCTCACAGGATTGGCCCGACTATGAGGCTGAAGGGATGGTGACAAATTGTTGTGTAACAAGGTGTAATATTAATTTATTTTCCATACTACTTAGCGCTAAATTTTTATTTAGTTTTTCTTTCACTTCTTTAATATATTCTCTCAAGTTGTCATTTTCATCAACTATTGATTATTTTTATTTTCCTATTTCTTGTAATCTAGCATCCATTTTTTATAGTTGAGTCTTGAACCCTAATATTATTTTCTAACTCCTCTTCAATTAGTTCAAATTTATTATCAAATGTTTCTTATAGTTTTGTTTGTTGGAAATGTTTTCATTGATGGCAAAGGAGGCAGCAGAGGCAGAGATAGGCAAAGGACAACAACATAAGAAAAGGAGAAGACAACAGGTAACATTTATAGGGAGCATAAGAAGAACAGAAGTAGAGGCAGCAAAGAGAGAAGAAAATTAAAAAGATGAAACAGTCGAGCAGCAAAGAGCATGAGACATGAAGTAGAGGTAGTTGTATAAGGGCCATCGAATTGAAAATCTGGATAGGACAAGCAGTCTAGTAAGTGAATTCATGTGTCTATATAATGAGGAAATTTATTCTATACAAAGAAGAATCCTTTTAGAGAAGTTGTATTAATAATTGGCCTAGAGTCTATCAATTTGGCTACAATTGAATTGATTTTGCAAGGGTTTATAAAAGCAACTAATTGGATTCACAGATTGAGTGAAACCGAGCTAGAATCACATTGAGTCTTATTGAATTAGATGCCTCTGTGCAAGGCATTGGCAGCAAATTGAATTTGGGGGTTCACTGTCTGAGGAAGGACCTTGGTTCTGGTTGAGGGTTCTGAATTATGTATGCGAGCGTGGGTGAATTAGGTAGAATCAAATGAAGTTTAATCATTAATCATGCAAGCCACAGTTTGAGGGGTTTGTTTGGTCAATTTAGTGTGTCCTAAATTGCTAACATAAATTATCAACCAGGGATTCGTAAGCTGACAAAGTGTGGCGCACTATATGTGCAAGATAACCTATCTCTTACTTTTTGTCGTTTTTGGATTTTTATTGATCTTGGTTGGTTTCCTAATGTGAGATGGAAATTTTAAAAGACAAGTATGGTTATGAATATTCAAGGCAATGGTGTCCTTTATAATGATTTACCAAACTTCAAACTTAAAAATGAATTTGAAACATACAATGACAAAACTTGAAAGGAAATGAAAATGTGCTGCTAGCCTAATAAATCAAACAGTGAACTATTGAGCATGAAAACCAAATTAGCCTTGCTGCTATTTAAACACAAAAGAAACTATGCTTAAAGAAATCCAAGAATTGCAACAAAGTAAATCTAAATCAAATTACATCAACTTATATTCTGATCCCTCGCCATTATTCCAGCTATGGCTTTCGGAGGTAACCATAAACCACTTGAGCAATCTGATATCTAATTTGCAGAAAAAGAAACTAATATCAAACTACACACTCATACTTCAATCCCTCACCATCAGTCCAGCTGTGGCTTTCGGAGGTAACTGAAAATGACATGAGCAATTTAATATATCTAACTTGTAGAAAGTAAAATAATATCAAACTACACACTCATACTTCAATCCCTCACCATCAGTCCAGCTGTGGCTTTCGGAGGTAACTGAAAATGACATGAGCAATTTAATATATCTAAATCTAACTACTGAAACAAATGTGCAAGACTGAAATAAACAAAGCAGTACTGGAATTAAACAAAAAGTAAATTAGCAGCAAAACAATATTGATTCCATGTCATTAGTCAAAAGATATGCAAATTCCCGGGCTGCCATGAAAAATTATACTAAAAGCTATGATTTCAAAAAGCAATCTAAGTAAGGAAATATGACAAAACAGAATTGAAAGCAACTTATCTAGAAAACATGTAAAAGCCTCCTTGGATAGCAGGGGCCCTCTGCTACCAATTTGGTGAAGTCCTTCAGCTCCTTAAAGTTGTAATCAAAACAACATCAAAGAACTAAATTTCTCTATTAAAAAGAACTCACAAATCTACATCCCATTCCATCTTGAACTTTGTTACAAAAGACTCTCTATTCCTTTCTCCTATTCTCCTAATTTTTCATTACTTCCTCATTACTTATGATAGGAGAAAGCTTCTCCTATTTATACAAAATATGAGGAGTCATCTCATTAATGGGAGTCCATGAATCTCTCCCTCCATCTCTAGAGTTACAATCAAAATAGGAAATGATAAGACACATGTCTTTCTAGAGTTTCAATACAACTTGAGGAATGAGACACATATCCTCTTAGAGTTTCAATACAACAAGGAAGTGAGACACATATCCTCTTGATCCCATAATCTTCTCCAACCAAATTCGAATTTGGTCTTAGAGTGCCACATAAGAGTCTTCTAGAAGTCTCCTTTTGACCTATACATGTCACAAAACTCATAACACATATATAGATATATGAAACTATGTTAATTTTCTAGTTTCTAATCATAAATTCACTTAAAATACATAAAATAAATAACTTTGGAAAACAAGGATCCTAACCCATATATTTGTGAAAATGGTTACTTGATGTAGGGTTTTAGGTCAAATGGCTATGAATTAAGAGATAAATGGTTATGACATAATGGAAATATGTATGAATATAGAGAACACTTTTGAGACTCAACATACCCCCCAACTGAAGTTGTTGCATGTCCTCATGCAACTATTGCAATGATTCATTTGTCCATGAGTTGATCTTTTATGAGTTTTGACTCATATAGATTCATTCCAAACTTTGTTTTTTGATATTTTCCTTTTTGGCAAAGTATAATACATTTGATTGCAACTTCCTCTTCTTCTTCTTCTTTTTTCAATGGTTGGTTCTTGTGTGACAACCATTTTTTTTTTTTTTTTTTTTTTTTTTTTTTTAGCATTGGTTCTTGTGTAACAATGCTTTATTTTCTTTGTTGCATCAAAGTTCATGGAAACATTTAGAATCAATTACTTCATCAATGAATTTATCATTTGCAAAGCATATAATCTTTTGGATCATGTTGCAACAATAGTTGGTTGGGAAGTATATGTGGGTGGAAATGAAATGAAAATGTGTGATAGTGTATGACATGTGGATAAGAAATGATGTCCCTTCCCCCCAACTAAAGATATGACAATGTGAAAAAGGGAGTGAGGAATTTTTCCAAAGTTACAATTTTAGCATTCTAATGAATTACATGACTAAAAATTAGAAAACAACATACCTTCACTTACCTTAAATGTGGATGAGTTGTGTATGTGTGGTGGCTGCAAAATTCTGATCATATTTTTTTTCAAGTGGCTGAACAAGAGGAGCCATGGATAAAGAGATGAGATGACTTTTTATTGCTTCTACTAAAACTTGCTGAATCTGCTCCAAAATGCTGAAAATAATAGTCTTCATGTCTTCGAAACTCATTGGCACAATTCCTACTATGTGAAAATATGTTCTGATGTCGAACATAGTAGGAAATTGTTGAATTAGTGGCCATTAATGGATGCCACTAGTCAACATGAGAACTCTCACCATTGATGACAATGAGAGTCAAGATGCCCAAACACATCTTGCTAGGTACGAATGATTTTGCTGATGTCGAGTCACCTAGAAGATCTGACGAACAAAGGACATTAGTGTATTCCCATTGTTTATCAGCATGAGAACTTGCCATTAAGGCATGCAAGCTTCAAGGTATTTTACAAAGAACTTCGACTCAAAGGACTATGGACTCAATAATTTGCATTGAAGCAGGGCTTATTTGTGGAATGAAAATGACAAGAAATGGAAAATGAAAATGGAAGATGGCAATGGAGAGTAGAAATGGAAAATGGGCAATAAGCATGTGAATGAGAAATGGCAATGGGAAATAAGCATGTGAATGAGCCTCTTGCTTTTATTTGTGGTTATGAATGGACAAAAAGAAATGGAAAGTGGATGTGAATGTAAATGGAAAACATGAAGTGAAATGATGTGAATGGTTTATTATGAGGTATGGATGTGATGGAGACAATAGTATCTGAAAGTTTTTCGAGTGTTTGGATCTGATTTTGCATCAGCATATTTCCTCCTCTTTGTTGCTGATCATCCTCTTATGAAACAAATTGATCTCTTAAAGAGACACCATTCTCTTGTAGTCATTTGTCCTTCCTCCTGGAACCTGCAAAAAAAACTAATACTTCTTCTGCAATGGAATGTAATATTATCAAAGGAGAGAGGTGATCAATCTCTCTAGTTATGATATTTACACACAAAACTAAGAATTTGTATTAATGAAACAAGTTCTCAAAGGAAAAATCAAAATAATTTATACATGTTTTGGAATTAGTGCCTCAAGTTGAATGTAGCTTCTTTTCAGCAATTTATTTCATTATTTGTCATTTCAAACTCTAATGATGGATTTCTCATTGTATAGATCTTGTTGAGACCTTTCCAACGATACTTGAATCATCAAAATCTGATTTTGTATGAGAAAGTTAGGCTGATTTGAACAATGAGGTTTTTTTTTCAGCTGCGGAATTGGACTTCAGCTGCGGAATTGAAGAACAGCTGCGGAATTGGACTTCAGCTGCAGAATGTCGACGGTTTCTGTAGCTAAAAATCTTGAATAAAAAGTTAGCCATTCATTCTTCATCATCAATCCAAAATTAATCAATACCTTCAGAAAAAAGTGAACAAATAACTTATTCATTTCATTGATTCAAAATTATTGATTTTTTTTTTTTTTTTTTTTAAATAATCAAAACAAAATTGAAAAAGAGAAATGCAATTTTTTTTTTATTTTTTTTTTATTTTTTTTATTTTTTTTATTTTTAACAAAATTGAAAAAAAAGAAAAAATTTATTTATTTATTTTTTAAATAACAAAATTGAAAAAAATACATTTTTTTTTTTTTTTTTATAATATTATATATGTTACATTTAAAAAAAAAAAAAATACATATATAATTTAAACAAAACAATTTATTAAATAAGAAAATTAAAAATAAAAACTAAAAACAAGAATGCCATTCTTCCTATTGTATACAAGCGAACTCCAATAATTCTAGTTGCTGCAAATCAAGATCCAAAGAAGTTGGGAGCTGATGCATATGACTTGGCTGTAATGAAGAATGCTACTGCATTTGCTGTTGTTGTTACAAATGTTTCAATATTTGTGCATCCTTTATCAGCAATTTATGTTCAACATTTTTTATTAACTAGTCAGAAGTTTCAGCTGTTCAAACAATGCAAGGAAGAAGAATTAATGAAATCCAACATTTCAGAAAGCAGACGAAGTCAATTTGAATTCAAAAATGAGTGGAATGTGGATTGAATGCCACATTAAGAATTTGCATTCAACTTGGATTCTTCTACCTAAGATTAAGAAACCGAATTATGGCTGAAATCAAGCAAAGTGCCGTTCAAACTCTCCACTGTGCAAACAGAAAACCGTTTTTTCTCACGCGGCAAGCAAAAATAGCCTTCAACGAATCGCGAAATTCTCCCAGACCGCCACGAATTTCTTAAAACGGTTTTTGGGTTATCTAATTGACCACGTTGGCGAAAAAACCCATGTCGTGGATTTTCAAAATTCATCCTCAATCGATCAGAAAACGTGTTTGAAAATGACGTGTCAATAATAGTTGCATTTCTGGAGATGCTCTGACAAAAATCATTTTTCTCAGAACGTGGTTCAAAATTGCGTTTCATGTGCATCTTGTTTTCATCCCTGGACTGTTCAGAATCACAATCTCCCTTTTCATCTACAGGAATGAACGGAAAGATGCTCTGTCATCGCTATTTGACAGCGTATTACAACGAACAGTATACCAAGAAGGCCGCTCTTTCATTTGTACAATCGCAGGTATGCTGCTATGATCAGAATCAAAATATTCACCTGGATTGCTGGTTCAAAATTTACAGCAGTGCCATAAGCAGCAGGCATCAAATTGCTCATCTCTGAATGATTGTGACTACAGAACTCACAAGAGCACGATTTCTACAAAGTTTGGTTTAAATTGTTATTCTCAGAAAACTGGACTGTGCATGCATTTGAATTGTTTTGAAATTGGGCACTAGGTTTTGAGAACTTAGAGTCACCATACTCCATATCATCGTATTCACATATTGTCATATCTGATTTGCCTCTTTGAATAGATGGAGTTACGAGCCTGTGCAAAGGTTCTCGACGTGGAGAAACTTTAGTGTTTTGTTTTATTGAAAAAAAATGCCATGGCTATTTCATTGATTTTTGTTTATTGATTTGATTTGTTATTGTTTTTTTTTTTTTTTTTTTTTTTTTTTAATATTTTATTTATTTATTTGTTTTGTTAATAAAACTATATATGTTATATTTTCAAGAATTAAAAATATACATATATGTTTTACTAAACAAAATGATTTTTTATTTATTTATTTATTTGTTTTGTTAATAAAATTATACATGTTAAATTTTGAAAAATTAGAAATATACATATGTAATTTACTAAACAAAACAATTTATTGAATTTTTTTCTTTTTTTTAAATGATTTGTTATTAAAATTATATATATTTTTTCAAAAATAAAAATATACATATATATCTTAGTAACAAAACAATTTTTTTTTTTATTTTTTTTATTTTTATTTTTTTCATTTTTTTTTAATTGATTTGTTTAATAAAATTATGTATGTTATATTTTCAAAAAAAATATTTAAAAATACACATATATATTCATTAAACAAAACAATTTATTGAAATCAAAGTTTTTCATAATTTTTTTTTTAAATTGTTGAATCAATTGAAATGATGAAGTTTTATTTTGTCTCTTTTTTTTTTAACATAACAAGTCTTTTTCTGATCCTCCAGATCACACAAAGTGCAAGAGGAGAGCATACTCAAGAATTATTAAACTTTTTTTTTTTTTTACATAACAATCCTTTTTCTGATCCTCCAGATCACACAAAGTGCAGGAGGAGAGCATACTCAAGAATTATTAATTTTTTTTTTAGATGTAAGAAATAAGGCTACCTAATTACACTTCCCCGGCAACGGCGCCAAAATGTTTGGTCAATTTAGTGTGTCCTAAATTGCTAACATAAATTATCAACCATGGATTCGTAAGCTGACGAAGTGTGGCGCACTATATGTGCAAGATAACCTATCTCTTACTTTTGTCGTTTTTGGATTTTTATTGATCTTGGTTGGTTTCCTAATGTGAGATGGAAATTCTAAAAGACAAGTATGGTTATGAATATTCAAGGCAATGATGTCCTTTATAATGATTTACCAAACTTCAAACTTAAAAATGAATTTGAAACATACAATGACAAAACTTGAAAGGAAATGAAAATGTGCTGCTAGCCTAATAAATCAAACAGTGAACTATTGAGCATGAAAACCAAACTATCCTTGCTGCTGTCTAAATACAAAAGAAACTATGCTTAAAGAAATCCAAGAATTGCAACAAAGTAAATCTAAATCAAATTACATCAACTTATATTCTGATCCCTCACCATTAGTCCAGCTATGGCTTTCGGAGGTAACCATAAACAACTTGAGCAATCTGATATCTAATTTGCAGAAAAAGAAACTAATATCAAACTACACACTCATACTTCAATCTCTCACCATCAGTCCAGCTGTGGCTTTCGGAGGTAACTGAAAATGACATGAGCAATTTAATATATCTAACTTGCAGAAAGTAAACTAATATCAAACTACACACTCATACTTCAATCCCTCACCATCAGTCCAGCTGTGGCTTTCGGAGGTAACTGAAAATGACATGAACAATTTAATATATCTAAATCTAACTACTGAAACAAATGTGCAAGACTGAAATAAACAAAGCAGTACTGGAATTAAACAAAAACTAAGAAAAATAAATTAGCAGCAGAATAATATTGATTCCATGTCATTAGTCAAAAGATATGCAAATGCCCGGGCTGCCATGAAAAATTATGCTAAAAGCTATGATTTCAGAAAGCAATCTAAGTAAGGAAATATGACAAAACAGAATTGAAAGCAACTTATCTAGAAAACATGTAAAAGCTTCCTTGGATAGTAGGGGCCCTCCGCTACCAATTTGGTGAAGTCCTTCGGCTCCTTAAAGTTGTAATCAAAACAGCATCAAAGAACTGAATTTCTCTATTAAAAAGAACTCACAAATCTACATCCCATTCCATCTTGAACTTTGTTACAAAAGACTTCTCTACTACTTTTTCATTACTTCCTCCTTACCTATGATAGGAGAAATCTTCTCCTATTTATACAAAATATGAGGAGTCATCTCATTAATGAGAGTCCATGAATCTCTCCCTCCATCTCTAGAGTTACAATCAAAATAGGAAATGATAAGACACATGTCTTTCTAGAGTTTTAACACAACTTGAGGAATGAGACACATATCCTCTTAGAGTTTCAATACAACAAGGAAGTGAGACACATATCCTCTTAGAGTTTCAATACAACAAGGAAGTAAAACACATATCCTCTTGATCCCATAATCTTCTCCAACCAAATTCGAATTTGGCCTTAGAGTGCCACATAAGGGTCTTCTAGAAGTCTCCTTTTGACCTACACATGTCACAAAACTCATAACACATATATAGATATATGAAACTATGTTAATTTCTAGTTTCTAATCATAAATTCACTTAAAATACATAAAATAAATAACTTTGGAAAACAAGGATCCTAACCCATATATTTATGAAAATGGTTACTTGATGTAGGGTTTTAGGTCAAATGGCTATGAATTAAGAGCTAAATGGTTATGACATAATGGAAATATGTATGAATATGGAGAACGCTTTTGAGACTCAACAGGGTTCATAACCGTGTGCATATTAAAATATGTATGATTGAGTATAATGTGCAGGCTCGTGAAGGAAACAGAGAAGTAACCGGTGGAATTGTAGAATTTGCGCATCAGAATCATGGAGTTATATGAGCTTTGAAGGCGCGGAAGTGATATGAAGGTCTGAAGAGGATTGATGAAGAATAAAGCTCGACTTCGATCGATTTCCATTCCATCACAGTGAACCAGCATTATATACTCCATTTTTGAGGAGTCGAGCTCGGGATTGGCAATAGAGCAATGGAACGCAGAGTCTACAGAATCATCGAGGGCTTTTGACTTAAAATTAAGGGTGGAGATATGTTTAAAGCCTAATGGATAAAGAAATTATATGCCATAGAATTAACATAGAGAAAGACAAGGTCGAAAGAAACGGAACCTGGAACTGTGAGTAAGAGGAATTGGAACCGTGAGGAACAGTGACAGCGGGTTTGCGAAACCAACCCCACCCATATCGCACCGTCTTTGTACGATAAGCGGTATTTCCAAATCGAAAGCGATCAATGCCATCGGCTGACACGTGGCCTTAAGCGGTTTGGAGAACCCACTCTCATTGCTAGTTAAAGCCCGTGCATCTAACTCGTGCGATTGTCGTATGATCGGAGGGTTGAAGCGCAAAAAGATAGCGATTGTTGGATGTGAGCGGAAGTTAACCATTGGGCCCCATTTCATCGCTTAAGTTCAGAGGACTAAACTTCGTGCAATCTAACTGCGCAACCATCGTTGATCTTCCAGAGGGGAACACGATAAGACCACAGTCGTTGATTGAGGAGGCACTGTTATGTGAAGTCGGAATTATATGTGTTATGTGTGAATTGTGGTGGACCCGATATGTCATAAAACATGGTTTAATCTTTTGAGTTCTGAATATTTGATTTGAGTATGGGACCCGATATATGTTCGTAAACTTGTTTGTTTAATGACTAATATTAGTGCTTAACCTTGGTGTTCGTTGATTTGCGTGTGTATTAACTATATGCACTGATTATTGTTATATTTCGTCGTGACAAAGTTGAACCTTGCAGGAAAAGGAATGTGTGTTGGACACATATTAAGGATTGGGTCTTCGAATATTAGAGTCAGATTAAGGATTGAATGTATACTAACGGGTGCATATGGATATTGTCCAATACGAATTGTTAAAGTGCAGCCAGTATATATATATGTGGTGGAAGGAAGGAGTATTAAGCCCAAGGTTTAATACAATTGATCTGCGTAGTCATTATATGGCTGGTGTTTGGTTTTAACCCAAGGTCGGGTTTTTAACTAGTTCAATTAAAAGGTGTGTCACGTGCTAGTGGGGTTTATAACCATCAAGGAAGTGTTGGATTTATATCTCAATTCTTCGAATTGAGATATTAAAATAATTCAGATTGTTTATTTAAATTTACTCACTCAAAAGTCAGAAATGGCATGAGTTTGCCTAGATTGTAGGGTGCTTGGAAAATGGGATTCTGAATGCATTTATACACAACCTAGACATTAGGGTAATTTTGAGGTCTAAAATGGGCCTCCTAAGGAAATTATAAAATAATAGTGGAAAAAATCAAATAAGATTTGATGACATCATCAAATTTTAGAGGGAAAAATGAAAAAACTACTTTTTCAACTCATATTTTCAATTTATCTCCCAAATTTTTTACTCAAATTTCGAGCGAGAATACTCTTTGAATGCAAAATTTAATTCCTCATCCAAGGAGTACCCATGTTGCATACTTTCGATGGGTCCTACTACACAAAAAATGAGAAATACATAAAAAAACGTGATTACAATCACGGTTTTTTATGTATTTCTCATTTTTCATGTAGTAGAGTTCATCAAAAGTATGAAACATGGGTACTCCTTGGATGAGGAATTAAAATTTGCATCCAACGAGTACTCCCACTCGAAATTTGAGTAAAAATTTTGGGAGATAAGTTGAAAATACGAGTTGAAAAAGTAGTTTTATTATTTTATTATTTTTTAATATTTTTACCTTTTTATTTAAAAAATGGTAAATCGTCCCCCATGGTTGACATCATCATATTGAATCCTATTGGTTGTTATAAAGTTTATTTTTGTTGTACATTTTTCTTAGGAGGCCCATTTTGGACCTCAAAATTCCCCTAATGATTGAATTAGAAAAATTCAGGGACTGGGGGTTTTACCCTGTATCAGAAAACAGGTATATATATATACAGTAGATGCACAACTACAATGAGCTTGGAAAATTTGTACAGAGGTAAACAGAGACTACAGAGTTGAAGAGTTATGCAGCTAAGGGATTTAAAATTATAGTGAACAGGTGTACATGCACAAGTGATCAGAGTTGCAGTAAACAGAGGTAGGCAGGGTAGTTCCATGACAACAATAGAAAGGGAAAAACCAGCAATCCAAGGGCTGAGTGAATTTTATATATTGTAACTAAAAATGTAAATGTTTTAATTGTTTTATATTGTTTGTGATGCAAACACAAGTATCCTAAGGAAAAGAAAAATTCCACTGTAACATGGAAACTAGTACATATTGTTATATTTTTAAAATGAGTTGGACAAAGGAATGAGAAGACAGAAGCCAAAGAGTCATGGTTGTTCACTCCAAATTCCTTGTGGAATACAAACATTCATGTGATGAGCTTTATATATAATATCAACTTCATATGCATAGTGAGGTTATAGAGAGTAAGGATAGAGAATGCAAAGTATAGAAGATTGAGGCAGAGAAGATAAGGAAGAGAGGAGTAGAAAGAGATGCGACAGATCAGAGCTAATATCTGAGGTAAATCAGCAAACATTTCTTTTGATAAATTGAGGAAGTTGGAGCTTCCCTATCAAGTTGAAGCTTGATAGTTGTCAGTTGTAGCTGACTGAGGTTGGAGCCTCCTGTAGGTTGGTGCCTGCAGAAAATTGAAGGGAGTTGGTGCTTCCTTGCAAGTTGTAGCTTGCAGAATTGAGGTAGGAGCCTCCTGTAGGTTGGTGCCTGCAGAAAAAATAGTGGTGAGAGGGAGTTGGAGCTTGCCTTTGCATCACAACAATAATAAGATGTGGTTTTCTCCCTTTATGGGTTTCCACTTATATCTGTTGTCTCTATCTGTGTTGCCTGTGTGCTGAGATGATTTACCAAATCTACTTAATGTTTGTTGCTCTCATAATAAGTTTGATGTCACATTAATTTAATACTTGCTGTAACATATTAATATTGTTCATATACTAAGGTTGATTATAAAAGTAAGCTGTAAATAAGCTGATGAAAAATTTAAAAAGCTCATGTATGTGTTAAATTGATTCACCCCCCCCCCCCGCTCTCAGTTTAACTAAGAATTCAACAATTTGTATCAAGGCAGGTCCCTTTTATACTAGTTTAACCACTGAAAGGAGATCCTAGGCCTCCAAGATGGCTAGTCAAGAAGGAAGCTCAACCAATAAAGCCCCTTTCTTCACAGGTGCTAATTATGCCTTCTGGAAAATCAGAATGAGAGCATACATAATGTCTCTAGGAATAGAGGTATGGGCTGCTGTATAATTTGGATATGCCCCAAAGGCAACTAACCCAGAAAGAGAAGCTAAACAAGAATTTGTAGCAAATGCAAAGGCCATGAATGCAATCTTAAGTGGACTTTGTGAAGCTGAATTTATCAAAATAATGCACAATAAGACTGCTAAAGATATGTGGGACACTCTAGAGAATATCCATGAGGAAAATAAAAAGGTAAAGACTGCCAAACTTCAAGTATATAGAGCCTAGTTTAAAATTTTTAAAATGAATGATTATGAAGATATTGGCAGCTTCTTCTTAAGAGTTGCAGAAATTGTTAAAAATATGAAAGCTCTTGGAGAAACCATACCAGAAAGTATAATTTTGCAAAAGATTCTAAGATCTCTTCCATCCAGGTTTAATCCCAAGGTGTCTGCAATAGAATAAACAACTGATTGGGAGACCTTGACCATGAACCAGCTACTTGGAAATCTAATAGCATATGAAATGAGTCTCCCACAGAAGAAGCCAAGTACGAGGGAGGCAACCTTTAAAACAAAAAAGAAGAAAGAAGAAGAGGAAGACATATGCTCTTACTCGGATGAAGAAGAGGCTAAATTTTTCAAGAAACTAGATAGAGGCTCAGGTAAATACAAAGGTAAACTTCCTTTCAAATGCTTTAACTGTGGAAGAGTTCGACACTATGCTGCTAAGTGTCCTCACAAGAAAGTAATGAATCAAGCTCAAGAATCAGAGAAAAATACATCAAAGAACTGGCAGAAAGGAAAGAAGTTCAACAGAAAATCCTTCTATGCTCAACAAGACAGCAGTACATCTGAAGACTCAAATGAACCCTAAAGTGAAGAAAGAACCTCAGAATTTTTATTGATGGCCATAGAAGAACTTGAAGGACTCCTGCTAGAAGATGAAGAAGAAGAAGGTGAAGTCGACCTTGAGGGGGAGCTAAAAGTGCCCTGGAGGAGATTGACAGACTCAAACTGAAGTGCAGAAAACAAAAGGACATCCTCCTCAAGTATGTAAGAGAAGAGAAAAATTCAGAAGTCGTCATGCAGCTGAAGGTAGAGCTTGAAGAAGCCAAGAAGATAGAAGAAATGTTACTTCAGAAAATCAAGGAGAAAACTCAGGAACAAGAGAAGTTGGAAGAAGAAGTAGTATGTCTGAGGAAGAAATTAGAAAATTCTCAGAGGAAAGTGTCTACAAATTCCTCTCAAACAACAAGCTCTAGTAAGTTGAACGAAATTCTGGATGCTCAAAGATCTCCTCTTATAAAAACTGGACTAGGCTATGAAGGAGAATCAAGTAAAAGAAAAGAAAAGGAAAACAAAAATATTATTTTTTTAAAAGCAGAAAAGGCTAATGAAGCAGCTCAAACAATTCCTACAAAAGAAGAAACATGTAATGAGGAAGACAGGGATCAGAAGAAACCTCTAGTAACAAAGAATGCAATAAATACTAAGACAACAGAAAAAGGATCATATACCCCTGAGTATGTCAAATTTGGAATCCATCAAAGGAGATTCTTCCCTCCTATGAAGAATGCCAGTTGTTATGTCTGCCACAAGCTAGGACACATTGCTGCATATTGTCATGCAAGGAGGAGTAATTCAAACCAGCAAAATATTCAAACAGTGAAGAGACTGTCTCAAGAAAAAAAATGGAGAAGACAACCTTACATCAGGTATGCAAATAGTTTCTATGGTTACTATTTTTATTGTAAGTAATTTGGCCATAAAATCATTGAGTGTAGAAAGGATGGACAAATATTGATGTTCAACACCTCAAGGAGGTTTATGAATCAAAGAAATTTTGTTCATACTCACAATTCTGCAAAAATTATGATAAAATGCTGTGTATGCAATCAAGTTGGACATATGCCTTCCAAATGTCCTCTAAGAAGATGTAGTTCATCACCTCACAAAAGATACCAAACAAAAGGGTGCTTCCAGTGGATAAAGAAGGTGAATAAATGTGACTTGGCTCTAACTACTCAAGACCTAAAAAGCCAGTGGTATTTGGACAGTGGCTGCTCAAAACACATGACTGGAGACAGAAGAAAGTTTATAACTCTTGATGAAAAGAAATCTGGAAATGTTACTTTTGGCAATGATAAATCGGGAAAAATAAAAATAAAAGGCTCAGTCAACCTAGAAAATGGTAGAGGAAAGGCCCAAGAGGTACTATTTGTAGATGGGTTGAAAGCAAATTTGTTGAGTGTGAGTCAAATGTGTGATAAAGGTTGTGAAGTTATTTTTAGAGCACAAGATTGTGAAGTCATATCAAGCACCACAGGTAAGACTCTGCTCAAAGGAGTTCGAATAGAGAGTAATGTTTACATTGTGAAAGAGGAAGATGAAGCATGTCATCTTAGCAAACTTGAGGATTCATGGTTATGGCATAAAAGGTTGGGACATCTCAGCTTCAATCACATCATCAGATTAAGCAAGAAGAAAGTTGTCAAAGACATGCCAGAAATAAAAAGGCCTTCTAATACCATATGCAAATCTTGTCAATTGGACAAACAGACCCACACATCATTTAAGGCCAAAGATGAGTTATCAACAAGAAGACCACTCCATCTTGTGCACATGGACCTGTGTGGACCTGCAAGAACTAAAACTCTAAGTGGAGAATCCTACTTCATGCTGATAATAGATGACTTCTCCAGAATGACATGGGTTGCATTTCTCAAGAATAAATCGAAAGCTCTGGAAAAATTTAAGATATTCAAAGCATTAGCATAAAATAAAACAGGATGCAAACTAAAATGCATCAGATCAGACAGAGGAGGTGAATTCACAGATTATGACTTTGCTGACCTATGCAATGAACATGGGATAAAGCAAAAATTTACTATTACAGGAACACCTCAGCAAAATGGAGTAGCAAAGAGACAAAACAGGTCTGTACAGCAAATAGGAAGAGCCATGATGCAAGAGAGTAATATTCCTCAAACCTTATGGGCAGAAGCAATACACATAGTTGTGCATATCCTTAACAAAGCTCACTTAAGGCCAAGCAGTGACAAGGATCCCTATGAACTATGGCATGGGAAACCAGCTTCAATCAAACATTTTAGAATCTTTGGAAGAAAGTGTTACATAAAGAATAATGATGAAAATATTGGGAAATTTGATGCAAGAGAAGATGAAGGGATATTTTTAGGATATGCTTCCAAAAGTAAAGGGTACAGGTGCTACAACAAGATGCTTCGAAAAATAGTAGAAAGAATTGACGTGAGATTTGATGAAGAACTTCCAAAAAATACAAGAGATACAGACTGCAGCAGTCCATCAGATATCCATGAAGAAGAAAACCAAGATGATGATGAAACAAGCAAGACAACAGAAGATGTTGAACTAATATTGAAAGCCCCATCAAGATACACTCAGAAGAACCATCCAGAAGATAAGATCATTGGAGACAATAGAGTAGGGGTCCAAACAAGAAGGCAACTAACAGAATAGGCAGAAGAGGTATACATAGCCATGTTATCACAAATAGAGCTAAAGAAGTTTGAAGAAGCCAGCAAGGACAAGTATTGGGTGAAGGCAATGAATGAAGAATTGGACCAAATTGAGAAGAACAATACCTGGGAACTAGTTCCTAGACCCACTGAGAAAAATGTCATTGGCTCAAAATGGGTATTCAAGAATAAAATGAATGAGCAAGGACAGGTGATCAGGAATAAAGCCATACTAGTTTGCAAAGGATATTCACAAATCGAAGGACTTGATTACGATGAAACATTTGCCCCTATAGCCAGAACGGAAGCCATCAGAATGTTTTTTTCCTTTGCGTGCTATCAAGACTTCAAGGTATATCAAATGGATGTGAAATCTACTTTTCTGAATGGAGATCTAGAAGAAGAAGTCTACATGGAACAACCAGAAGGTTTCTCTTTAACAGACAAAGAATACTATGTGTGCAGACTGAAGAAGGCTCTATATCTGAAACAGGCTCCTCGTGCTTGGTACTCAAGATTGGATAAGTATTTGCAAAAACAAGGCTTTAAGAGAGGTGGAGTAGATGACAATATATACATAAAGGCCCATGGAAATGAACTCTTGATTGTTTTAGTATATGTTGATGACATTATGTTTGGAAGCAACAAAGATGAACTAGCAAAAGGATTTGCTAAAGAGATGAGATCAAAGTTTGAGATTTCCGTGATTTGAGAACTCGGTTTCTACTTAGGACTTCAAATTAAACAAAAGAACATAGGCACATTCATCTCATAGGAAAAATACTTAAAAGAAATGTTGAATCAAAATGGAGGACTGCAAACCTGTGTCAACTCCCATGATCACGGGATGCAAGCTATGTGCTGATGATGGATCTGCTGATATAGATCAAAGAGTCTACAGATCCATGATAGGAAGTCTGTTGTACCTGACAGCATCAAGACCAAACATCATGCTAGCAGTAGGACTGTGGCTAGATATCAAGCAGCACCTAAACAAAATTACCTTCTAGCAGTCAAAAGAATATTCAAATATCTACAAGGAACTATGTTAGGAATCTGTAATTAGCAAGATTGGCAAAGTCCAATCACAAAAACAACATTATTTCAACCACTTTTGGATTCTAGGATCTAGCCCTCCTAAATCTGGAGAGGGATCTCTCCAATAAGTGCAAAGATGGATTTTTCTTTGAATTTTGGGGTAATGATATTAGGCTAGTTATGAAGGCCGAGGGTTTGTTTTGTTTTTGGATGGTTGAGCATGATTACTGTTTGAGGTGGAAATTCCTAAATGCAAAGAGTTTCAAAGGTGTGAAGTTGCAAGAAAATAGAACAAACATTGGCCAGGAAGATAGATAAGTGTAGGTTTTAGTCCATTGGGCTATGGAGTCATAATAGGGTTTAATTGGAACAGCAAGAGGCAAGAGTGGTCCATGGGGCAAGTCATCTATGTCTAAGGATCTCTTTGAAGTTTGATTCATGGAATGAAATGGTACAATAAGAAGGAGAATTTAAACAGATGGAGAACAAATAGTAGCCCAAGATATGGTAAGTACTTTTAAACTAGCCAGATTTTGACATACACTTAAGAAAAAAATGAAAGTAAACTAGGATCTGGTAAGTACTTTTAAACTAGCCAGCTTTTGATACACTTTCAATAGAAAACATTTTTAAAACAAAGGGAAACTTGAAGGCAACTTTTGGAGTAGAAACTAGTGGGATGGGCTCACCACAACTCCTCTCCTAGCTCTGCTTTACTTGGTTACTTTCAAGACAAACAAAAAGATAACACAGAATGGCCTAAGATCTGGTAAGTACTTCTAAACTAGCCAGCTTTTAACACATTCCAAGGGAAACATTCAGACAGTCTTTGGGGATAAAACTAGGACCAGGGCACACCAGATCCTCCTTAGTTCATCTCTACTTAACTAATACTGAACGTAACATTTGAGAATAATATTCAGCTAAGGAAATAAGACGAGGGAACACCAACATTCCTATGCTTAAACTAAATTAAATCATTCCTAAATAACACAGATTGGAAGAAAACATATAAATAAATATTTTCATTCAGAGAAGGGTACTGATATACAGTAGGTCCTAACTCTATGCATGTTGTTCTTTATAAGAGAAGATTAACACAGCGAAAACAGAAATAAAACAACAATTTACAATAAGAAATGACATCACCGTTGACATAGACCAGGATCCCATAAATCAGCTTGTATTGATGCTCTTAACCAGTTACAGCTTTAAGTCCAAAGCTTTAGTTTAGCAATCATCTACACTTTCCAAACTAACTTATCTATCACAAGCAGAGCTCCAAGAGCTAGCGAACACTATTTAAAATCAGAAGTTTTAAGCTCAAATATATTTCAAAGTTCTGCAACCAACAATTTCTCATCTTCTACAGCAATATTTATAGAAGAATGAGGAGGTGAGATCTGATAAAACATCTCTCGGGAAAATTAATACAGATTAATGAATTCTCAGCCTTTGAGGGGCTCGATGGAGAAGTTTAGAGGTGTGTTATTGTATTAATTGATTTACATTTATGAATTAAGCTCGGTGGGAGCTTTTGTTTACCTTTCAGGATCTGTTTTATATTAAAGTAACTATGTTGATATTTCTTGCATTAAATTATTTTAGCAGAATTAAATCTTCGGCTGCATTTGAGGCAAATATCTGATTTGATCAATCACTTCGGCCTTTGCTTGAATTCTTGTGGCTACAGGTGGCACTATGGTAGATGAGAGGAATCAATTTGCCTCAGATGTGGCGGTGGAGGCCTTTCTGTTTGTAGATCTTTATGATTTCCTTTAACTCTGATTTAATTTGGAGGATTAGGCTTTTGATAATCAATCTTAGCCGTAATCCCCAAATTTGTCTTCAATCTTCTGTTCTATTGTGTTCTGTCTTTGACACTGATACTCTTTTAATTGTGATTTAAAATCACAGTGTCTTGTTGATGTGCAGGCCGCGCAGGGCTCTCAAGGCATCAATGCCCATGAAGCATCGACGAAACGTGGATCCTGAACCCCACGAATGGTTTTCCTTTTATGAATCGAAGGCACGAGAATCGTCATTCCCGGCCTTTGGCCTTTCTTTCAATATAATGGATAAACCTTTAAACACCTGCAAAACACAAACAATATTCAAGAAATCTTGCGTTTTTTGGGTTTTACTGCTTCAGAGGGCGTGGGGAGAGAGCATGTCCATTGGATGGCATCATCCAACGGTGGAGATCGGCTAAGAGAAGGTCAAAGAAGAGCAGAGGGAAGAATAAGATGGAACCTTCGATCGCGCAATGATCATCGGCGGTGATTGGTTTTGAAAACCCTTTGGTGGAAGGCACAGGGCGATTAACTAATACGGGAATGATCTGGGACCATCCGATCTGGACACGTGGACGGTCCAGATCCAATCAGAGGATCACTATCGGTGGAGGAATGATGTTAAAGCACTTGGAAAAAAAACATGTGATGTGATTAAGCGCTGACCGTCGATCTGCAGATCAGATCGACGGCGGAGAGTGAATTGGAGGGGTTCAAAAAGGTGGAGGAAGGGTTAATGATCGGAACGAATTAGAGTCGTTGGATCTAAGGAAGGTGGGGAGGAAATCAACGGTGGACAACCAATCGGGGGATCGGCAATCGGGGGTGGAAAATAAACGATTTAAAATGCGCAAATGGAAATCGCCGATGCGATTGAGCACTGGCCGTTGATCGGTCCAAGATCAACGGCGAAGATTGCTTTTGAAAGCGAACTGGCGGAAACCCTTTATAATGTATGAAAACTCAAAAAAATAAAACAAAGGTTTTGGTGGTGGAATATATATATGTATGACCCAATCGCATCGGAAAGTTTGATGCGGGTCTTTACAATCAACCCATTGTGGATTTCTCCAATGCGATTGCGCTTCGTGTCTTTTTAATTTAACCATTTTTCATTTAAAAATCGTTGTATGGGCACATTAGACCAAAACTTTGGATAAGTGGGTTTTCTGTATTTACAAAGGAAAAAACGAAACGGGAGTAGATATTTATAATGTTATAGTGCCTGACTGCGGGCACTCACGTTGTATGGAGAAATAATATGATCGGGGGTTATGAAACAGAGGGCTAATCACATCGGAGTTTGTCTATAACAAAAATACTTGTGCTCGTTGTGTCTTTCCGATGCGATAAGAGCCTGGATGTCTAGCACTTGGTTCTAGTGCTGGGGCACATGGAGGGGAAGTGGTTTGGGGGCTCAGCCGAAGGGGGCGAAAGCCTGAAACATAAAAATGTGTATTTTTTATAGATTTTCAATGGTCTTTCAAAGGAATTTGAGGGTTTTGGTAAGGTTAAAAAGTGAGTTCTTAACCTTGTAAAAATGATTTTCATGAATGGAAGAAGAGGAATCATGAAAAATAGAGGAGTTTTATGGAGAAAAAGGGGAGAAAACTGAAGGTTAGTTTTGAAGTGGGAGGAGGGGAAAAATGATGATTTTGTAGCAATATTTCCTTATGAAATCAGCAGAATTTATGAGTATCAAATAGGAACAGCAGTGAATATTTGGACAGAGGCATGAGGCCTTCAAGAATCTTCAAGAGCCAACAATTTTTAGCAATAAAATTTGTTCCTTGAAGGCTCCAAAAAATTTTAGCCACCTTTTACTATAACAAATTTTATAGGTGGCTAACAGTGGCTCCACTTGGGGATGGTGCCTTCTTGAAGGCATCAAGAACTTCAAACTTGCATTCTCTGGGAGGCTAACCTATGCCACATCCATTGGATTCTCTGGGAGGCTGACCTATGGCTCATCCATTGGGCTGCTTTCCTTTGCTTGAATGATCCTGCTCTGAAAACATATTAGCAGCCATAAAAACAACAGATCTTTCATCTACAAGCTTCCTTCCTACCCAATCCTACAGATCTAACATTTTTTATTCATTAGAGTGCACTTGGATTGGAAAACTCTTTCACAACATATTATTCTTTTAAAAGCAATAAATCTAATCTATTTCTACTCCTTATTTCTCCCTGAACTCAGATTAAACAGTTGAGTTTAGATGCTTCTCTACCTAATCTACTAATCTGTTAGGATTAAACAGTCTAACAGATTTTTATTTCTCTAATTTCTAAAACAGAAATTTAAAAGCATACAAGTTGGGATTGAACAGTCAAACTTGATGCTGGTCTATGGCATAAAGAACAAGCTGCACATAGACATTAAAATGGAAGGCTTGAGATCTGAAATTTTAAAGCATTTCCTTCCCCTTTTCTACAGCTCTGTTTTGACTCTTACTTGAGTTGTCTTTCCTTTACTAACTGGTTCAGATTTTGAGCTGTTTAGAACCATATTTTTACATCTTTTGACTCAGAATTTGAAACAGATTTGAGTCATTTCTTGCTTGGAAACTTAGGTTCAGGTTTTGAGCTTGTTTGAACCTTTAATTTCTAGCCTAATCTATCTACTGATAAGCCAAGATTAAATAGTTTGGCAAATCAAATTCACTGTCCTATCAGCAGTCAATTTAAAACTAATTAGTCAAGATTAGGCAATATGACTAATTAGAAGTGCGTTCTTCAGGAGTGGCATTTAAGCTTGCACACTTTCAAAATTTATTTCTCTTTTTTGGTATGGGGCTGTACCTTTCTTGTTTTTACAATCTGCCCTCTTTTCTCTTTTTTGTTGTTTTTGTATTTTTAAATTTTTTATTTTTCTTCCAAGAAGAAAACAAGAACTAACTACATGCTCAGAACTGAGCTTTATTGACATTCCTATATAACCTATTCTAAACATGGAGTATTTAAATATTCATATGATACAAAAGTGCCAATGCAGCCAGCTGAGTAATGTCAAGAAGAAGAAGAAACTCTGGCTGCTTGTCAGAGGTATCCATAGTATATTTTGAAGATTAATCTTCAAAACCAAGACTATCACAGAAGGTGAAAGATTTTCATGTCTCTAGCTCTTGCAAAGGATCACTACTTGATCATTTGATCCAGTTGGGATTTCCACACACTCTTCCATAGGATCAACAAAGAAAAGATGAAGATTATCTTCTTTTTGGCCCTCCATGTTTGGTAGATTGTCTTCTTTCAAGGCTTCAACTTTGAGGAGTATATCTTCATAAAGTTTCTTGAAAGCATCATCATTCTTAACAGAAAAAGAAAAAGATTCTTCTTGAGAAGATGGTATATCCTCACTAGGACAATCTTCTTTTTGTTTCTCTCCCTCTTCTTCATCATCATTTGAACTGGAGGACTCATCATATTTTGCAGTGTTGTCCTCTTGTAGCCCTGGTATGCTTGGAATCAGTGGGCTGAATTCTATGAAGAGGTTATTATATTCTTGAGTAGGGGTGTATTCAATGGTTTCCTCTTGCTCAAAAATTTCTTCATTGCTCTTCTCTTCACCTTCTGAGTTGAAAGGCTACTGATTTCCAATTATGTGAAAACCGTTTATAATGGATCGAAATGGATGATTGCGGCTTTCAAGCTGACGATGGTGAAACTCATAACACCAATCAAATGTTGGTTGCCCTACATGATTAGTTTCTGCTTGGGAATCATCATCATCATCAGACTGATTAAAGTTTGAAAATTTATCAGAATAAACATTTTCATCAGTCAAACATATTTGGATATCAATTTTCTTTTCTTCTAACTGATCTACAAGTTTATTTCTTGTATCAAGACAACAAGATGGAGTAGGTAGACGAGCAGAAGCGTTTGGTTCAAATTAAGGTTTGGATACTGGCTGTCTGTTCAATACTAGATCAATCTCTTTCTCTGTGAAGAGAGAAGGAGTTTCCTTTTTGCTTAGAACAGAGGTACATCAGTCCTCTTTGTCTTGTGTTGGCTGATTTTGAGGCTTGATGTCTTCTTGAGCCTCTTCTAGTGGAACTTCACTTGTGTCACTAATTTTTTTTGCATTTAGGTCATGGAGTTCTTTTATCAACATGGTACAAGACATAGGCAGGCAATCAAGTTTTTCTTGACAACCTTCTTCATTGCTTTCTTTGTAAGTTTGCTCGTCATATTTTATAAATATTTGATCATAATACATGCCTTGGTCAGAATCTTGGTCTTGAGGTGATTGGGCTTGTGTTTGATCAAGGGAAAGCCTAGCTTGATCTAGATCATCAACATTCATATTATCCATCAACCTATCCATTATTTTCCCAAGCATGTACATCATCTTTTCCATCATGATTGGAAATTTTTCTTGATTATTTTCTTCATGTTCATCATACATGTCTTGTAGTGGCAGAGGTTTTGTTTGCTTAAGGAAAAGCATTTTTTATTCGTGATAACCAATATTCATATTGGCTATAAACCTATCCACTCTTTTTCCAACCATGTACATTAATTTTTCCATCATGAGCATATGTTTGTCTTTTCGATCTATATCTAAATCCATGTTTGTAAATCAGAAAAGAGGTCACTGTGTCTGGTCAACCAATTCAAAGTCTTCTACCAGTGGAGTCATTTTTTCTTTCGGGAGTTGTGGAGTGTGGAGTCGCCAGGTGGAAAATGTTTAGCTCGTAAGGAGGTAAAAAATTTTATGGTTCCACCACCATGTGTTTCTTATAGAGCTGCAAGGTTTTCAGGAACTGAATTAGCTCTCAAGGGTGATCTGAAAACAGTTGAAAATTTAATCTTAGGAGACTTCCTAAGGATACTTTCCAGGTTGAAAACTATATCAGGTGGGTCAGGGTCAGGATGGGCTCTAGTATGAATCTTTCTAGGAGCCACTATGCTGTGTTTTTTAGACCCAAATAAACAAGAAAAGTTCAACCAGATATGAAAATCTTTAAGAGTTTAACTAGTCTGTTTTACAAATTTAAATCCTACAGTCTTATAACTGAATTTGAAACAATGTTATAATGACAAAGGTTCTTCCCAGTGGAGTCTTAAGGTCTGTTAAGGATTGTGGAGTTGCCAAGTGGAATTTTTTAGCTCTTTTCAGAGGTAAAAGGTTTTATGTTCCACCACCATGTTTATTAAATACCAATTTGAAATATTTTTAGGTTTTTTGAGTTATTTTTCAGTTGTGTGGTTTCTAAGAATATCCTAACTCTGTTTCAAAACTTAGCTACAGTTATGAGACAAAGACAGTCTACTCTTATGGCTAAGCCAGCTGATCTTTCAAGGTTAGATAAAGACTTATGAGAACCCTAGGGTTTGCCTAGTTTGTCACTGATTCAAACAAGTTTCACCATGATTATCATTTCTTGGTAGTGCTTGAAAAGGCTTCTTTTTACTCACGAGGTTTTATGAAAATTCTAAAGGAAACTAAGATGAAAATTCGACTCAATTCCCCAGCGGAGTCGCCAGAAATGTTAGGAATCTGTAATTAACAAGATTGGCAAAGTCCAATCACAGAAACAAAATTATTTAAACCACTTTAGGATTCTAGGATCTAGCCCTCCTGAATCTGGAGAGGGATCTCTCCAATAAGTGAAAAGATGGATTTGTCTTTGAAGTTTGGGGTAATGATATTAGGCTAGTTATGAAGGTTGAGGGTTTGTTTTGTTTTTGGATGGTTGAGCATGATTACTATTTGAGGTGGAAAGCCCTAAATGCAAAGAGTTTCAAAGGTGTGAAGTTGCAAGCAAATAGAACAAGCCTTGGCCAGGAAGATAGATAATTGCAGGTTTTAGTCCATTGGGCTATGGAGTCATAATAGGGTTTAATTGGAACAGCAAGAGGCAAGAGTGGTCCATGGGGCAAGTCATCTATGTATAAGGATCTCTTTGAAGTTTGATTTATGGAATGAAATGGTACAATAAGAAGGAGAATTTAAACAGATGGAGAACAAAGAGCAGCCTGAGATCTGGTAAGTACTTTTAAACTAGCCATATTTTGACATACACTTAAGAAAAACATGAAATTAAACTAGGATCTAGTAAGTACTTTTAAACTATCCAGCCTTTGATACACTTTCAATAGAAAACATTTTTAAAACAAAGGGAAACTTGAAGGCAACTGTTGGAATAGAAAATAGCGGGCCGGGCTCAACACAAATCCTCTCCTAGCTCTGCTTTACTTGGTTACTTTCAAGACAAACACAAAGATAACACAAAATTTCCTAAGATCTGGTAAGTACTTCTAAACTAGCCAGCTTTTAACACATTCCAAGGGAAACATTCAGACAGTCTTTGGGGATAAAACTAGGACTAGGGCACACCAGATCTTCCTTAGTTCATCTCTACTTAACTAATACTGAACATAACATTCGAGAATAATATTCAGCTAAGGTAATAAGATGAGGGAACGCCAGCATTCCTATGCTTAAACTAAATTAAATCATTCCTAAATAACACAGATTAGAAGAAAACATATAAATAAAGATTTTCAGTCAGAGAAGGGTACTGATATACAGTAGGTCCTAACTCTATGCATGTTGTTCTTTATAAGAGAAGATGAACACAGCGAAAACAGAAATAAAACAAAAATTTACAATAAGAAATAACATCACCATTAACATAAACCAGGATCCCATAAATAAGCTTGTATTGATGCTCCAAACCAGTTACAGATTTAGGTCCAAAGCTTTAGTTTAGCAATCATCTACACTTTCCAGACTAACTTATCTATCACAAGCAGAGCTCCAAGAGCCAGCGAACACTATTTACAATTAGAAGTTTTAAGCTCAAATATATTTCAGACTTCTGTAACCAACAATTTCTCATCTTCTATAGCAGTATTTATAGAAGAATGAGGAAGTGAGATCTGATAAAAGATCTCTTGGGACAATTAATACAGATTAATGACTTCTCGGCCTTTGAGGGGCTCGATGGAGAAGTTTACATGTGTGTTACTGTATTAATTGATTTACATTTATGAATTAAGCTCGGTGGGAGCTCTTTTTGACCTTTGAGGCTCTATTTTATATTAAAGTAACTCTGCTGATATTTCTTGCATTAAATTATTTTAGCAGAATTAAATCTTCGGCTGTGTTTAAGGAAAATATTTGATTTGATCAATCACTTCGGCCTTTTCTTGAATGCTTGTGGCTACAGGTGGCACTATGGTAGATGAGAGGAATCAATTTGCCTCAGATGTGGTAGTGGAGGCCTTTCTGTCTGTAGATATTTATGATTTCCTTTAACTCTGATTTAATTTGGAGGATTAGGCTTTTGATAATCAATATTAGCCGTAATCCCCAAATTTTTCTTCAATCTTCTCTTCTTTTGTGTTCTATCTTCGACACTGATACTCTTTTAATTTTGATTTAAAATCACAATGTCTTGTTGATGTGCAGGCCGCGCAGGGCTCTCAAGGCATCAATGCCCATGAAGCATCGACGAAACGTGGATCTTGAACCCTGTGAACAGTTTTCCTTTTATGAATCGAAGGCATGGGAATCGCCATTCCCGTCCTTCGGCCTTTCTTTCAGTATAACGGATAAACCTTTAAACACCTGCAAAACATAAACAATATTCAAGAAATCCTGCGTTTTTTGGGTTTTACTATTTCAGAGGGCATGGGGAGAAATCATGGCCGTTGGATGACATCATCCAACGGTGGAGATCAGCTAAGAGAAGTTCAAAGAAGAGCAGAGGGAAGAATAAGACGGAACTATCGATCGCGCAGTGATCAACGGCGGTGATTGGCTTTGAAAACCATTTGGTGGAAGGAAGAGGGCGATGAACTATAATGGGAATGATCTGGGACCATCCAATCTGGACACGTGGACAGTCCAGATCCAATCGTAGGATCGCAGTCGACGGAGGAATGATGTTAAAGCGCTCGGTAAAAAAACTTGCGATGCAATTAAGCACTAACCGTCGATCTGCGGATCAGATCAACGGCAGAGAGTGAATCGGAGGGGTTCAAAAAGGTGGAGGAAGGGTTAATGATCGGAGCGAATTAGAGTCGTCAGATCTAAGGAAGGCGGGGAGGAAATCAATAGTGGACAACCAATCGGGGGATCGACAATCGGGGGTGGCAAATAAACGATTTAAACTGCACAAATGGAAATCGTCGATGCGATTGAGCACTAGCCGTTGATCAGTCCAAGATCAACGGCGAAGATTACTTTTGAAATCGAATTGGCGGAAACCCTTTATAATGTATGAAAACTCAAAAAAATAAAACAAAGGTTTTGGTGGCGGAATATATATATGTATGACCCAATCGCATCAGAAAGTTTGATGCAGGTCTTTACAATCAACCCATTGTGGATTTCTTCGATGCAATTGTGCTTCGAGTCTTTTTAATCTAACCATTTTTCATTTAAAAATCGTTGTATGGGCGCGTTAGACCAAAACTTTGGATAAGTGGGTTTTCTGTATTTACAAAGGAAAAAGCGAAACGGGAGTGAATATTTATAATGTTATAGCACCCGACTGCGGGCACTCGGGTTTTATGGAGAAATAATATGATCGGGGGTTATGAAACATAGGGCTAATCGCATCGGAGTTTGTCTATAACAAAAAGACTTGTGCTCGTTGTGTTTTTCTGATGCGATAAGAGCATGGATGTCTAGCACTTGGTTCTAGCGCTGGCGCACATGGAGGGGAAGTGGTTTGGGGGCTCAGCCGAAGGGAGCTAAAGCCTGAAACATAAAAATGTGTATTTTTTATAGATTTTCAATGGTCTTTCCAAGGAATTTGAGGGTTTTGGTAAGGTTAAAAAGTGATTTCTTAACCTTGTAAAAATGATTTTCATGAATGGAAGAAGAGGAATCATGAAAAATAGAGGAGTTTTATGGAGAAAAAGGGGAGAAAAATGAAGGTTAGTTTTGAAGTGGGAGGAGGGGAAAAATGATGATTTTGCAGCAATCTTTCCTTATGAAATCAACAGAATTTATGAGTATCAAATAGGAACAGCAGTGAAGATTTGGACAGAGGCATGAGGCCTTCAAGAGTCTTCAAGAGCCAACACCTTTAGCAATAAAATTTGTTCCTTGAAGGCTCCAAAAAATTTTAGCCACCTTTTGCTATAACAAATTTTATAAGTGGCTAACAAACTGCACAGTATGGACTTTGGTATCGAAAAGGAAAAAGCTTCACTTTGACAGCATACACAGATGCAGATTGGGCTAGCTGTTTGGATGACAGGAAAAGCAGAAGTGGAGGTGCATCCTATCTAGGAGAAAGTCTGGTGGCATGGCTTAGTAAGAAACAAACATCTATTTCTCTATCTACAGCAGAATCAGAATACATAGCAGCATCAGCATGCTGTACACAAGTCATATGGATGAAGCAAACCCTCCAAGACATGAAGGTAAGCATTGATAAACCTATCTCTATCAAATGTGATAATACAAATGCTATAAGTATATCAAAAAATCCTGTGCTTCATTCAAAAACTAAACATATCCCAATCAAGTATCATTTTCTTCGAGAACAAGTACCAACTAAAGAACAGACAACAGATATATTTATCAAACCACTTGCTAGAGGACCATTTGAGTATTTGAGAGATATACTAGGGTAGTATCTGTAGATACTACTCTCTGAAAGAAAAAGGAAGCTTCAGTCCAGGGGGAGAACATAAACGAAAATATCATTCCAAGGGGAGATCAGCTAGCAACAAAAGCATGAGACAGGTCATAGGCGAGAGTTGAAAGCACACTGAAAAATGAGCAACCCCTTGCCATTGATGTCAAAGGCAGAGGAAGAGCAAGCAACAGTAGAAAGGATCCTAAAAGGCAAACATAGAAAGTGTATTGCCATCAATGCCAAAGGGGGAGACTGTTGTCATTGATGGAAAAGGAGGCAGCAGAGGTAGAGACAGGAAAAGGACAACAGAAAAAGAAAAGGAGAAGAAAACAGGTAACATTTACAGGGAGCATAAGAAGAACAGAAGCAGAGGCAACAAAGAGAGAAGTAAAGTAAAAAGATGAAACAATCAAGCAGCAGAGAGCACGAGACATGAAGCAGAGGCAGTTGTAGAAGGGCCATCGAACTAAAAATATGGCTAGGACAAGCAGTCTTGTAAGTGAATTCATGTGTCTATATAATGAGGAAATTGATTCTATACAAAGAATAATCCTTTTAGAGAATTTGTATTAATAATTGGCCTGGAGTCTATCGATTTGGCTACAGTTGAATTGATTTTGCAAGGGTTTATAAAAGGAACTAATTGGATTCACAGTTTGAGTGAAACCGAGCTGGAATCACATTGAGTCTTATTGAATTAGATGCCACTATGCAAGGCATTGGCAGCAAATTGAATTTGGGGGTTCACTGTCTGAAGAAGGACCTTGGTTCTGGTTTAGGGTTCTGAATTGTATATGCGAGCATCGGTGAATTAGGTAGAATCAAAAGAAGTTTAATCATTAATCATACAAGCCACAGTTTGAAGGGTTCATAACCGTGTGCATATTAAAATCTGTATGATTGAGTATAATGTGCAGGCTCGTGAAGGAAACGGAGAAGTAAATAGTGGAATTATAGAATTTGCACATCAGAATCGTGGAGTTATGTGAGCTTTGAAGGCGTGGAAGTGATATGAAGGTCTGAAGAGGATCGATGAAGAATAAAGCTTGACTTGGATCGATTTCCATTCCATCGCAGTGAACCAGCATTATATACTCCGTTTTTGAGGAATCGAGCTCGGGATTGGAAATAGAGCAATGGCACGGAGAGTCTATAGAATCTTCGAGGGCTTTTGACTTACAATTAAGGGTGGAGTTATGTTTAAAGCCTGACGGATAAAGAAATTATATGCCACAGCATTAACATAGAGAAAGACAAGGTCGAAAGAAACGGAACCTGAAACCGTGAGAAAGAGGAATTGGAACCGTGAGGAATAGTGACAGCGGGTTTGTGAAACCAACCCCACCCATATCGCACTGCCTTTGTACGATAAGCGGTATTTCCAAATCGAAAGCGATCAACGCCATCGGCTGACACGTGGCCTTAAGCGGTTTGGAGAACCCGCTCTCATCACGAGTTAAAGCCCATGCATCTAACTCATGCGATTTTCATAGGATCGGAGGGTTGAAGCGCAAAAAGACATCGACCATTGGATGTGAGTAGAAGTTAACTATTGGACCCCAGTTCATCGCTTAAGTTCGGAGGACTAAACTTTGTGGGATCTAACTGCGCGACCACCGTTGATCTGCCAGAGGGGAACGCGGTAAGACCACAGTCGTTGATTGAGGAGGCACTATTATGTGAAGTCGGAATTATATGTGTTATGTGCGAATTGTGGTGGACCTGATATGTCATAAAACGTGGTTTAATATTTTGAGTTCCGAAGATTTTATTTGAGTATGGAACCCGATATATGTTCGTAAAATTGTTTGTTTAATGACCAATATTACTTAAACTTGGTGTTCGTTGATTTGCGGGCATATTAACTATATGCACTGATTATTGTTATATTTCGTCGTGACAAATTTGAACCTTGCAGGAAAAGGAATGTGTGCTAGACACATATTAAGGATTGGGTCTTCGAATATTAGAGTCAAATTAAGGATTGAATGTATACTAACGGGCACATATGGATATTGTCCAATACAAATTGTTAAAGTGGAGCTAGTATATATATATGTGGTGGAAGGAAGGAATATTAAGCCCAAGTTTTAAAACAATTGATCTATGTAGTCATTATATGGCTGGCGTTTGGTTTTAACCCAAGGTCGGGTTTTTAAATAGTTCAATTAAAAGGTGTGTCACGTGCTAGTGGGGTTTATAACCATCAAGGAAGTGTTGGATTTATATCTCAATTCTTCGAATTGAGATATTAAAATAATTTAGATTGTTTATTTAAATTTACTCACTCAAAATTCAGAAATGGCATGAGTTTGCCCAGATTGTAGGGTGCCTGGAAAATGGGATTCTGAATTCATTTATACACAGCCTAGAATTGAATCAGAAAAATTTAGGGACTTGGGGTTTTACCCTGTATCAGAAAACAGGTATATATATATATATATATATATATATATATATATATATATATATATATATATATATGCACAACTACGTTGGAGCTTGGAAAAAAAAAATTTGTACAGAGGTAAACAGAGACTGCATAGTTGAAGAGTTATGCAACTAAGGGATTTAAAATTGCAATGAACAGGTGTACATGCACAAGTGATCAGAGTTACAGTAAACAGATGTATGCAGGATAGCTGCATGACAACAACAGAAATGACAAAACCAGCAAGCCAAGGGCTGAGTGAAGTTTATATACTGTAACTGAAAATGTAAATGTTTTATTTTTTTTATATTGTTTGTGATGAAAAGGCAAGTATCCTAAGGAAAAGAAAAATTCCACTGTAACATGGAAACTTGTACATATTGTTATATTTTTAAAATGAGTTTGACAAAGGAATGAGAAGATAGAAGCCAAAGAGTCATGGTTGTTCACTCCAAATTCCTTGTGGAATACAAACAGTCATGTGATGAACTCTATATATAATATCAACTTGATATGCATAGTGAGGTTAGAGAGAGTAAGGATAGAGAATGCAAAGTATAGAAGATTGAGGCAGAGAAGATAACGAAGAGAGGAGCAGAAAGAGATGCTACAGAACGGAGCTGATATCTGAGGTAAATCAGCAAACATTTCTTTTTATAAATTGAGGAAGTTGGAACTCCCCTATCAATTTGAAGCTTGATAGCTGTCATTTGTAGCTGACTGAGGTTGGAGCCTCCTATAGGTTGGTGCCTACAGAAAATTGAAGGGAGTTGGAGCTTCCTTGCAAGTTGTAGCTTGCAAAATTGAGGTTGGATCCTCCTGTATGTTGGTGCATACAGAAAAACAGTGGTGAGAGGGAGTTGGAGCTTGCCTTTGCATCATAACAATAATAATATGTGGTTTTCTCCCTTTATGGGTTTCCACTTATATCTGTTGTCTCTATCTGTGTTCCCTGTGTGCTTAGATGATTTACCAAATCTCTTTAATGTTTGCTGCTCTCATAATAAGTTTGATGTCACATTAATTTAATACTTGCTGCAACATATTAAGACTGTTCATATACTAAGGTTGATTATAAAAGTAAGATGTAAATAAGCTGATGAAAAATTTAAAAAGCTCATGTATGTGTTAAACTGATTCACCCCCCCCCCCTCTCAGTTTAACTAAGAATTCAACATTGTTTTATGCTCTACTTCTCTTTGTTCCATGTTTTTATCAAATGAGTCTATGTGAATGTAAAGACTTTCTATGTGACTTTGATGGGTCTCCCCTTACTAAGTTGAGGTTTTCACATATGTGGTAAAGTGCTAATAAGTGAATATTAAACAAAATTGAAGGAAATAAAAGAAGAAATCATGCACCTAGAAAGTGAGCCTTAAAATATAATCCTAGTCATAGGAACCATTTCTTGAACTTAGCCACATCTTGTACTCAAATTTATATTTGTAGACATCAACTTGAACTAGACAACAAATAAGAATATTCAAATTTGTATAGAATTATACGAATCACACTGGTAATATTCAAATCTAGAATGCCCCAATAATCAAATCCAAAATAAACCCTACTCACTATGCTAAAGCCCTAGTTCCTCAACTCTTGGAACCCCTAAGAACCTATGGAACCATCCTATTCAAAGCTAGAATGCCCAATAATAAAATCCAAAATAAACCCTACTCATTATGCTAAAGCCCTAGTTCCTCAAATCTTAGAACCCCTAAGAACCTATGGAACCATCCCATCACTAATTGTATCACAAAGATAATATGAACCATTAATGAAAGGGGTAATTATAATGATTAGTTGAACAAAATGCACAATACAAATGGTCTTCCTTCACTAAATATTATCATAGTTCAAAAAAGTTGTAGCCTCAATATAAGTTATTGTAGAGAAACTGGTCTTTCCACATAGTAAATCTCTTAGGATTTGGAAAAAAAAAATTCATATGAGCTCCAAAAATCATTTATGAAAGTCAAGGATTTCTTCCATAATGAGTTTAAAATTATATTTTGTCTAATGATTTTAAAATTATATTTTGTGTATATGATGTAGTAATTTACATGAGAAATATTGTTATCCTATCTACTCAAACTCAATTCCATTAGTGAAACTTTTGAGCTCACCATGAATATATTCTTTTAATGGCTTCATGCTTTATCTTCTAACCACCCACACAATTTAAATAACAAAAAACTACAATCTCAATAAAAATCATGTTTTCCCAAAGATAATGATGAAATTTAATCAAATTTATAAGAGTTCGGGCTCACCACAAATCCTCTCCTAGCTTTTCTTTACTTAGTTACTTTCAAGACAAACACAAAGATAACACAGATTGGCCTAAGATCTGGTAAGTACTTCTAAACTAGCCATCTTTTAACACATTCCAAGGGAAACATTCAGATAGTCTTTGGGGATAAAACTAGGACCAGGGCACACAAGATCTTCCTTAGTTCATCTCTACTTAACTAATACTGAACATAACATTCGAGAATAATATTCAGCTAAGGCAATAAGATGAGGGAACGCCATCATTCCTATGCTTAAACTGAATTAAATCATTCCTAAATAACACAGATTGGAAGAAAACATGTAAATAAAGATTTTCAGTCAAAGAAGGGTACTGATATATAGTAGGTCCTAACTCTATGCATGTTGTTCTTTATAAGAGAAGATGAACACAACGAAAAAAGAAATAAAACAATAATTTACAATAAGAAATAACATCACCATTGACATAGACCAGGATCCCATAAATCAACTTGTATTGATGCTCCAAACCAGTTACAGCTTTAAGTCCAAAGCTTTAGTTTAGCAATCATCTACACTTTCCAGACTAACTTATCTATCACAAGCAGAGCTCCAAGAGCCAGCGAAAACTATTTACAATCAGAAGTTTTAAGCTCAAATATATTTCAAAGTTCTGTAACCAACAATTTCTCATCTTCTACAGCAGTATTTATAGAAGAATGAGGAGGTGAGATCTAATAAAAGATCTCTTGGGACAATTAACACAGATTAATGACTTCTCGGCCTTTGAGGGGCTCGATGGAGAAGTTTACAAGTGTGTTACTATATTAATTGATTTAAATTTATGAATTAAGCTCGGTGGGAGCTTTTGTTGACCTTTGAGGCTCTGCTTTATATTAAAGTAACTCTGCTGATATTTCTTACATTAAATTCTTTTAGCAGAATTAAATCTTCGGCTGCATTTGAGGCAAATATCTGATTTGATCAATCACTTCGGCCTTTGCTTGAATTTTTGTGGCTACAGGTGGCACTATGGTAGATGAGAGGAATCAATTTGCCTCAGATGTGGTGGTGGAGGCCTTTCTGTCTGTAGATCTTTATGATTTCCTTTAACTCTGATTTAATTTGGAGGATTAGGCTTTTTATAATCAATCTTAGTCGTAATCCCCAAATTTGTCTTCAATCTTCTATTCTGTTGTGTTCTATCTTCGACACTGATACTCTTTTAATTGTGATTTAAAATCACAGTGTCTTTTTGATGTGCAGGCCGCGCAGGGCTCTCCAGGCATCAATGCCCATGAAGCATCAACAAAACGTGGATCTTGAACCCTGTGAATGGTTTTCCTTTTATGAATCGAAGGCACGGGAATAGTCATTTCCATCCTTTGGCCTTTCTTTCAATATAATGGATAAACCTTTAAACACCTGCAGAACACAAAAAATATTCAAGAAATCCTGCGTTTTTTGGGTTTTACTACTTTAGAGGGCATGGGGAGAGAGCATGGTCGTTGGATGGCATCATCCAACAGTGGAGATCGGCTAAGAGAAGTTCAAAGAAGAGCAGAGGGAAGAATAAGATGGAACCGTCAATCGCACAATGATCAACAGTGGTGATTGGTTTTGAAAACCCTTTGGTGGAAGGCAGAGGGTGATGAACTAATACCTGAATGATCTGGGACCGTCCGATCTAGACACGTGGATGGTCCAGATCTAATCGGAGGATCGTAATCGGTGGAGGAATGATTTTAAAGTGCTCGGAAAAAAAACTTGCGATGCGATTAAGTGCTGACTATCAATCTGTAGATCAGATCGACGACGGAGAGTGAATCAGAGGGGTTCAAAAAGGCGGAGGAAGTGTTAGTGATCGAAGCGAATTAGAGCCGTCAGATCTAAGGAAGGCGGGGAGGAAATCAACGGTGGACAACCAATCGAGGGATCGGCAATCGGGGGTGGCAAATAAACGATTTAAACTATGGAAATGGAAATTGCCGATGCGATTGAGCGCTGGCCGTTGATCGGTCCAAGATCAACGGCAGAGATTGCTTTTGAAAGCAAACTGGTGGAAACTCTTTATAATGTATGAAAACTCAAAAAAATAAAACAAAGGTTTTGGTGGTGGAATATATATATGTATGACCCAGTCGCATCAAAAATTTTGATGTGGGTCTATACAATCAACCCATTGTGGATTTCTCCGATGCAATTTTGCTTCGGGTCTTTTTAATCTAACCATTTTTCATTTAAAAATCGTTGTATGGGCGCGTTAGACCAAAACTTTGGATAAGTGGGTTTTCTGTATTTACAAAGGAAAAAACGAAACGGGAGTGAATTTTATAATGTTATAGTGCCCGACTGTGAGCACTCGGGTTGTATGGAGAAATAATATGATCGGGGGTTATGAAACAAAGGGCTAATCGCATCGGAGTTTGTCTATAACAAAAAGACTTGTGCTCGTTGTATTTTTCTGATGCGATAAGAGCCTGGATGTCTAGCGCTTGGTTCTAGCGCTGGGGCACATGGAGGGGAAGTGGTTTGGGGGCTTAGCCGAAGGGGGCTAAAGCCTGAAACATAAAAATGTGTATTTTTTATAGATTTTCAATGGTCTTTCAAAGGAATTTGAGGGTTTCAGTAAGGTTAAAAAGTGAGTTCTTAACCTTGTAAAAATGATTTTCATGAATGGAAGAAGAGGAATCATGAAAAATAGAGGAGTTTTATGGAGAAAAAGGGGAGAAAAATGAAGGTTAGTTTTGAAGTGGGAGGAGGGGAAAAATGATGATTTTGCAGCAGTCTTTCCTTATGAAATCAACAGAATTTCTGAGTATCAAATAGGAACAACAGTGAAGATTTGGACAGAGGCATGAGGCCTTCAAGAGTCTTCAAGAGCCAACACTTTTTAGCAATAAAATTTGTTCCTTGAAGGCTCCAAAAAGTTTTAGCCACCTTTTGCTATAACAAATTTTATAGCTGGCTAACAAACTGCACAGTATGGACTTTGGTATCCAAAAGGAAAAAGCTTCACTTTGACAGCATACACAGATGCAGATTGGGCTAGCTATGTGGATGACAGGAAAAGCACAAGTGGAGGTGCATTCTATCTAGGAGAAAGTCTGGTGGCATGGCTTAGCAAGAAGCAAACATCTATTTCTCTATCTACAGCAGAAGCAAAATACATATCAGCAGCAGCATGTTGTACACAAGTCATATGGATGAAGCAAACCCTCCAAGACATGAAGGTAAGCATTGATAAACTTATCTCTATCAAATGTGATAATATAAGTGCTATAAGTATATCAAAAAATCCTGTGCTTCATTCAAAAACTAAACATATCCCAATCAAGTATCATTTTCTCCGAGAACAAGTAGCTCAAAATGTAGTAAAGCTAGAGTATGTACCAACAAAAGCACAGACAGCAGATATATTTACCAAACCACTTACTAGAGGACCATTTGAGTATTTGAGAGATAGACTAGGGGTAGTATATGTAGATACTACTCTCTAAAAGAAAAAGGAAGCTTCAGTCCAGGGGGAGAACAAAAACGAAAATATCATTCCAGGGGGAGATCAGCTAGCAACAAAAGCATGAGACAGGTCATAGGCAAGAGTTGAAAGCACACTAAAAAATGAGCAACCCCTTTCCATTGATATCAAAGGGGGAGGAAGAGCAAGCAACAGGAGAAAGGATCCTAAAAGGCAAATAGAGAAAGTGTATTGCCATCAATGCCAAAGGGGGAGATTGTTGGAAATGTTTTCATTGATGGCAAAGGAGGCAGCAGAGGCAGAGGCGGGTAAAGGACAACAACAGAAGCAAAGGAAAAGACAACAGGTAACATTTACAGGGAGCATAAGAAGAACAGAAGCAGAGGCAACAAAGAGAGAAGCAAAGTAAAAAGATGAAACAGTCGAGCAGCAGAGAGCATGAGACATGAAGCAGAGGCAGTTGTAGAAGGGCCATCGAACTGAAAATATGGCTAGGACAAGTAGTCTTGTAAGTGAATTCATGTGTACATATAATGAGGAAATTGATTCTATACAAAGAAGAATCCTTTTAGAGAAGTTGTATTAATAATTGGCCTGGAGTCTATCGATTTGGCTACAGTTGAATTGATTTCGCAAGGGTTTATAAAAGGAACTAGTTGGATTCATAGATTGAGTGAAACCGAGCTGGAATCACATTGAGTCTTATTGAATTATATTCCACTGTGCAAGGCATTGGTAGCAAATTGAATTTGGGGGTTCACTGTCTGAAGAAGGACCTTGGTTTTGGTTGAGGGTTCTGAATTATATATGCGAGCATGGGTGAATTAGGTAGAATAAAATGAAGCTTAATCATTAATCATACAAGCCACAGTTTGAGGGGTTCATAACTGTGTGCGTATTAAAATCTTTATGATTGAGTATAATGTGTAGGCTCGTGAAGGAAACAGAGAAGTAACCGGTGGAATTGTAGAATTTGCGCATCAGAATTGTGGAGTTATATGAGCTTCGAAGGCGTGGAAGTGATATGAAGGTCTAAAGAGGATCGATGAAGAATAAATCTCGACTTGGATTGATTTCCATTCCATCGCAGTGAACCAGCATTATATACTCCGTTTTTTAGGAGTCGAGCTCGGGATTGGAAATAGAGCAATGGCATGTAGAGTCTACAGAATCTTCAAGGGCTTTCAACTTACAATTAAGGGTGGAGTTATGTTTAAATCCTAACGGATAAAGAAATTATATGCCACAGCATTAAGATAGAGAAAGACAAGGTTGAAAGAAACGGAACATGGAACCATGAGTAAGAGGAATTGGAACCGTGAGGAACAGTGACAACGGGTTTGCGAAACCAACCCCACCCATATCGCACCGCCTTTGTACGATAAGCGGTATTTCCAAATCGAAAGTGATCAATGCCATTGGCTGACACGTGGCCTTAAGCGGTTTGGAGAACCCGCTCTCATCGCGAGTTAAAGCCCGTGCATCTAACTCATGTGATTGATGTAGGATCGGAGGGTTGAAGCGCAAAAAGACAGTGACCATTGGATGTGAGTGGAAGTTAACCACTAGGCCCCAGTTCATCACTTAAGTTCGGAGGACTAAACTTTGTGCGATCTAACTGCACGACCACCGTTGATCTGCCAGAGGGGAACGCGATAAGACCATAGCCATTGATTTAGGAGGCACTGTTATGTGAAGTCGGAATTATATGTGTTATGTGTGAATTGTGGTGGACCTGATATGTCATAAAACGTGGTTTAATATTTTGAGTTCCGAAGATTTGATTTGAGTATGGGACCCGATATATGTTCGTAAACTTCTTTGTTTAATGACCAATATTAGTGCTTAACCTTGGTGTTTTTTGATTTGCGGGCGTATTAACTATATGCACTGATTATTGTTATATTTCATCATGACAAAGTTGAACCTTGCAGGAAAAGGAATGTGTGTTGGACACATATTAAGGATTGGGTCTTCGAATATTAGAGTCAGATTAAGGATTAAATGTATACTAATGGGCGCATATGGATATTGTCCAATACAAATTGTTAAGTTGCAGCAATATATATATATATATATGTGTGTGTGTGTGTGTGTGTGTGTGTGTGTGTGTGTGTGTGTGTGTGTGTGTGTGGTGGAAGGAAGGAGTATTAAGCCCAAGTTTTAATACAATTGATCTGCGTAGTCATTATATGGCTGGTGTTTGGTTTTAACCCAAGGTCGAGTTTTTAAATAGTTCAATTAAAAGGCGTGTCACGTGCTAGTGGGGTTTATAACCATCAAGGAAGTGTTGGATTTATATTTCAATTCTTCGAATTGAGATATTAAAATAATTCATATTGTTTATTTAAATTTACTCACTTAAAAGTCAAAAATGGCATGAGTTTTCCCAGATTGTAGGGTGCCTAGAAAATGGGATTCTGAATGCATTTATACACAGCCTAGAATTGAATTAAAAAAATTCAGGGGCTGGGGGTTTTACCCTGTATCATAAAATAGGTATATCTATATATATATATACAGCAGATGCACAACTATAGTGAGCTTGGAAAATTTGTACAAAGGTAAACAGAGACTGCAGAGTTGAAGATTTATGCAGCTAAGGGATTTAAAATTGCAGTGAACAGGTGTACATGCACAAGTGATCAGAGTTGCAGTAAACAGATGTATGCAGGATAGTTGCATGATAGCAACAGAAAGGAAAAAACCAGCAAGCCAAGGGCTGAGTGAAGTTTATATAATGTAACTGAAAATGTAAATTTTTTAATTGTTTTATATTGTTTGTGATGCAAACGCAAGTATCCTAAGGAAAAGAAAATTTTCATTGTAACATGGAAACTTGTACATATTGTATTTTTAAAATGAGTTGGACAAAGGAATGAGAAGACAGAAGCCAAAGAGTTATGGTTGTTCACTCCATATTCCTTGTGGAATACAAACAATCATGTGATGAACTCTATATATAATATCAACTTGATATGCATAGTGAGGTTAGAGAGAGTAAGGATAGAGAATGCAAAGTATAGAAGATTGAGGCAGAGAAGATAAGGAAGAGAGGAGCAGAAAGAGATGCTACAGAATAGAGCTGATATATGAGGTAAATCAACAAACATTTCTTTTGATAGATTGAGGAAGTTGGAGCTCCCCTATCAAGTTGAAGCTTGATAGCTGTCAGTTGTAGCTGATTAAGGTTGGAGCCTCCTGTAGGTTGGTGCCTGTAGAAAATTGAAGGGAGTTGGAGCTTCCTTGCAAGTTGTAGCTTGCAGAATTGAGGTTGGAGCCTCCTGTATGTTGGTGCCTATAGAAAAATAGTGGTGAGAGGGAGTTGGAGCTTTCCTTTACATCACAACAATAATAAGATGTGGTTTTCTCCCTTTATGGGTTTCCACTTATATCTGTTGTCTCTATCTGTGTTGCCTGTGTGCTGAGATGATTTACCAAATCTGCTTAATTTTTTATGCTCTCATAATAAGTTTGATGTCACATTAATTTAATACTTGCTGCAACATATTAAGACTGTTCATATACTAAGGTTGATTATAAAAGTAAGCTATAAATAAGTCGATGAAAAATTTAAAAAGCTCATGTGTATGTAAGTATAAAATCGATTCACCTGTAACCACGCTCTCATTTTAACTAATAATTCAACATTGTTTTATGCTCTACTTCTCTTTGTTCCATGTTTTTATCAAATGAGTCTACGTGAATGTACAGACTTTCTAGGTGACTTTGTTGGGTCTCCCCTTACTAAGTTTAGGTTTTCACATATGTGGTAAAGTGCTAATAAGTGAATATTAAACAAAATTAAAGGAAATAAAAGAAGAAATTATGCACCTAGAAGTGAGCCTTAAAATATAATCCTAGTCATAGGAACCATCTCTTGAACTTAGCCACATCTTGTACTCAATTGTATATTTGTAGACATCAACTTGAACTAGACAACAAATAAGAATATTCAAAGTTGTATAGAATTATACGAATCACACTGGTAATATTCAAAGCTAGAATGCCCCAATAATCAAATCCAAAATAAACCCTACTCACTATGCTAAAGCCCTAGTTCCTCAACTCTTGGAACCCCTAAGAACCTATGGAACCATCCTATTCAAAGCTAGAATGCCCAATAATCAAATCCAAAATAAACCCTACTCATTATGCTCAAGCCCTAGTTCCTCAACTCTTGGAACCCCTAAGAACCTATGGAACCATCCCATCTCTTGGAGCCCCTAATAACCTATGGAACCATCCCATCACTAATTGTATTACAAAGATAATATGAACCATTAATGAAAGGGGTAATTATAATGATTAGTTGAACAAAATGCACCATAGAAATGGTCTTCCTTCACTAAATATTATCATAGTTCAAAAAAGTTGTAGCCTCAATATAAGTTATTGTAGAGAATCTGATCTTTCCACATAGTAAATCTCTTAGGATTTGGAAAAAAAAATTCATATGAGCTCCAAAAATAATTTATGAAAGTCAAGGATTTCTTCCATAATGAGTTTAAAATTATATTTTGTCTAATGATTTTAAAATTATATTTTGTGTATATGATGTAGCAATTTACATGAGAAATATTGTTATCCTATCTACTCAAATTCAATTCCATTAGTAAAACTTTTGAGCTCACCATGAATATATTCTTTTAATGACTTCATGCTTTATCTTCTAACCACCCACACAATTTAAATAACAAAAAACTACAATCTCAATAAAAATCATGTTTTCCCAAACATAATGATGAAATTTAATCAAATCTATAAGAGTTTGATTTTAAAAAATAGATATTTTTAAATAATAAATAGTTAACGAAACGTCCATTCTTATATAATAATTAAATTAGAAAATAATAATTTTACTTATATTTTGTTTCAATTTTTTAATAAATATTTTATACAAAATTATAGTTTCATTTAATTCTAAAAAATTTTGATTATAAACAATTTTTTTTAATAAAAGAAATAATAATAAAATTGAAATTTTACGTTGCATCTTAAAAAGTCCACTCAACTAATAATTCAATTTATTAATTCTTTGATTTATTAAAAACACATATATCTCATGATTGTATATCTTTGATTTATTAAAAAAACACATATCTCATTATTAGATATATCTCTTTGTTTATATTTTAATGTAAGATAATATTGAAATTTTTGTGTATATCCCATTATTTTTGTGATTTTGTTTATATTTGTTTATATCTTATTGTAAGATAATATTGAAATTTGTATGTTTACCTCTGATGATTGTATATCTTTGATTTATTAAAAAAACACATATATCTCATTATTGGATATATGTCTTTGTTTATATTTTAATGTAAGATAATATTAAAAATTTTGTGTATATCCCATTATTTTTGTTAATTTGTTTATATCTTAATGTAAGATAATATTGAAATTTGTATGTTTATATCTCATGGTTGTATATCTTTGATTTATTAAAAAGAGACATATATCTTATTATTGGATATATCTCTTTATTTATATTTTAATGTAAGATAATATTGAAAATTTTGTGTATATCCCATTATTTTTGTTATTTTGTTTATATCTTAAAATAAGATAATATTGAAATTTGTATGTTTACATCGCATCTTATTTGTTAAGTTGCAAAGCTTATCTTTGTTAAGTTGCAAAGCTTATCTTCTTGTTATCTATAGGATCTCCTTCTAGACACTCAGCCTTAACGTCCAACTTCGAAATATTTACGGCACTGGAGTCAAAGCTGGAAATATTTCGCGTTGGAGACCCTGGTTGCAGTGGTTTCTTCAAACCCTTTTGACGATGCACGAACAGACAGAGGCGGATGTCAAGATTTTCTAAATTTTATTTGCTTATGTCTTCCCAGTATAATATGTTACCTTGAAAACATAAGGCTGTTATACCCGCGTGACATTATCATGTGCGTACTTGACAGATATTTGGTCACTGAATTTCACGCAAAATATGTATTTAATTATTTTTTATTGAATAATAATGATAAAATTGCAGCCAAAATACTTATTTTATGTCTAATAATATGATTAATTTTCAAAATATTTATTTATAATTAATCTTAAAAATATCTATCTACTTTATAAATCACACAAATCTTAAATCTAACCATATGTATTTGATTGATTATCTCTTATTGAATAACAATCCTAAAAACAAGAACCAATACGTACTTCATGTTCTGTCTGACTTACTCTTGGGTAATGCAAAGTATAAGTGCAACCAGAAAGTGTTTAAAGGCTGTTTTTTTTACTACATCTCCTTCCAGCATATTTTCCTAGAACAAAACCTAGTTGTTTATGTCCTCTCCAAGCAGCGCCTTCCTGGTTTCATCCATTTTGAGTAATTTGCTGATAGTTAGTTATGTGAATAGGGCTTTTTAGCATTTTCATAGTTGGTTTTTGCAGGTTTTGGCTTTCCTCTGGAGATATCTCCTTGGCCGGTTCTATTTTGGTATTGATGTCATTTCAGTATGTAGCTGTCTTGTTTCTTGAGAGTTTCTTTGTTTTGTATTTTGGATTTGATTTTGGTTTATTAGGCCTTTATTTTGGGCTGGCAGTTCTGATAAATTGAATGTGATTTAAGAAAATATAAAAAATTTCTTATTTTTAATGACGAATTGTGTTGTTTTTTTTCCTCTGAAAAAATATACAGAAGAGGATGTTTCAGCAGCTATTCAGTTTCCAGATAGTCTAACAATGTTTTAAATTTGTCCAGAAAACCATCGAAATTTTGGTAAATTTTGATAAGATTTGGTTAAAATCTAGTAGAATATTTTGGAAATCAGCTATCAAATTTTATTTTGGATACCACAGCAGGTTTTAATGCTATTGAATATATTTCTAATATCACAGCAGGTTTTAATGCTATTGAATATATTTCCAATATAAAAACAAGATTCAAACACTATTACGATTCAAGCACTTTTACCATCCAAATATTCACCATCTGATTTAACGAAGATTCAAATACTCTTACTGTAATATTTTTTTGGAAAAGAAATGGCTTGGCCATTTTTAATCCTGCTGAAAATTTTCACAGCTCCGTAGACTACGCCTTCCGTTGCTTCCATTATTCCGTTAGGTTTAATTAGTATTCATAAATATCGAGTGGGGTTTCAACTCTTACATAATCTTCATAAATATCGGGTGAATAAATTCGAGACATGTATAGGTGTCAAGAAACATCAATCTTCGTAAATATCGGCTCAATAAATTCGAGATGGGGTTTCATTTACAGGAGTCCAGAAACGTTATCTCTCACGAGAAGATGTAGTGATTATCTCCCAAAACTAAGACAATTATTCGTGCTATCTAGATGCATTAAATATTGTATTTATCTGAGAGTGAGGATCGGGCAATAATAGATGTATGAGATATTGTATGTGCTATTTGGGTGTCTTTAATATTCTATTTATTGTTAGTGAAGATGGTATATATATATGGTTTAGAAGCAGTGTTTTCACCTATATATTTTAGAAAAAATTATTTAGTTTCAATTAAATTTTTATTTTTATTTGATTTATTTTATATATTTATAATTATGATGAAGACAATTAATATCTATTAAATTAGTGTTTTGGTATATATTTAGTAGGAAATATACTAGCACAACTACATTTAAATAAATAAATGTGGCTGATATATGTTCAAAGTTTCATTTGTATCTATCACATTAGTATAGATCTATTTTAAGTATATATCTAACAAGAGCTTGGTTAAGGTAAATCTTAAATAGTTTATTTAAATTTTTTATTGAAATATTTTTGAAAAGTATAACCCTTAAACACATATTATTTTTATTGCTAATTACTTTACAACATATTTATTTTTTTATACATTTTTTAAGCATTTTTTTTTTTTTAGAGCACGGGAAAAACCTACAAATCCCCTCATAATGGACTCTAGAATGAGCCCTTCTGCTCAACAAGCCATTGAGAATATATAAATTAAAAAAAAAAAACAACTAAAACTATCACAATAAAAATATAAAAATAATTATTTTTTATTAAAAATTGTTATAATCATTTAAAAGGTTATTACTAAATAATTATTGCTATTAAAATTATTGTTATTAATTAATATTTTTAGTGAATAATTAAATAATTTTAAATTAAATAAAATTAAATAATTCAAAAATATTAAATAATATCATATAATTAAATAATATTAAATAATTTAATTAAATAATATTAAATAATTTAATTAAATAATAATACTATTAATAATTTAGTTATATGTTGATAATAAATAATGAATAATAAATAAATTATTTATTTATATTAAAAATTAATAATTTAGTTATATGTTGATAATAAATAATGAATAATAAATATATTATTTATTTCTATTAAAAAGCAAATCTGATAATAATTATTTAAATTATTTTTTAATAAATAATTAATTAATAAATTTAAAATTTTTTGGGATTAGTATTATAAAGCTTTGATATTAATATTATTATAAACCTTTGAGATTAATATTATAAGCGTAAGTGATTATTAATATCATAAACCCAAGGCATCAATAAACCCGATGAATTTATAATATAAATCTTTGGAATATGAACACTTACATTAATAAACCCAGGGGATTGATAATATAAACCCAAGGGATTAATGTTATAAAACCAAGGTATATAAACATTAAGATAAATATTATAAACCACAACCACATTTACTAATGTGGTTCATATACTTGGATAGGCAGATATGAAGCACATGTACAATCCCATTAGTAAATGTGGTTGATAGATGATGATAGATGTATTATTAATATACATTTATTAACATAAATATATAATCCCTAAGATAAATATTATAAACCCAAGGAATAAATACTAAAAGCCCAGGTGATTATAAACCCAAGGGATAAATATTATAAACCCAAGGTATATTAACCCTAAGATAAATATTATAAACCTTAAAATAATCATGGTTAACCACTTTTGATTTTCATATTTACAATTTTTTTCATAATGGGATGTTGGATAATGGTAGACTATGATTGATTTTCATACTGAGACAATATATGTAACATCCTTCTCCCACATTTACCCAAGTTAACCAGCCCGTTGTGGTAAACATGTGACCTGAGGCTACTATGATCTTATTTAACCTCCTAGGTCACTTTAAGGAAGTGGAACTGACAAAACATAACTAAATTGATCATCCACACAATCAAAATAACCTCCAGGAGCTACCCCACATTTAGAAGTGACTAATTCCTGAGGAAAATCAGCAAATCAAGGACCTAGAGCCCCAATCGCTCCCTTGCCAAGCCCTCCAAGCGACTTTGGGTCCCATTTGCTCCCATGAGCCTGCATGAGTGTGACTGCAACATGTTTCTTCCTATGCTATACTAGCGACTGCGGGATTTAAGGCTAAATTTCAGGGCTAAGACCTAGTCACTCTCAAAAACTTCACAAAATTTACAAAAATGAAATAGAACATAGAGACAATGATGTTGATAGCAATTATTGAACAAATACTTGACTAGACCCCTACTATCCATGACAAAAATTTCGTGAAACATGTCACAAATATGCATTCTATAGGTTTAAACAACATATCTAAGCATATGGCTCTCATACTTATCTGAGAATTGCTAAGAAGCATTGATGCCTTATATAATTAGCTACACGATCATTAATTAGGTCATATGTTCATTGCCCATTCATTTACAAATCAAAACATGATGAGAACCATATTTTCACTGTCATAAAACACATTTATAACTAGTATATAAAAAATAGAAATATTGAAGATACAACAACCATAAATTCCACATATGAACCAATACATTTACACATAAAATACAAAGTAAAGAACCTCTTATTAATGAATGCAAAATCCAACTTGGTATGGAACTACCACGTTCCACCCGACCATAGATTGGTCGAGCCAAATATCTCTTCATCCAATCACCCCCGTGCCATATTCCAAGCATGAATGTGAGACTAAAACCAAAATAACCAACCAGGGCATCTCGCGGCTAAACCATCTCACCCTCATTAATAGAAACATTCTTTACCGCAATCCTTACTAGATCACTAGGACATAAACAAGAATGGATACCACACGATTTATCCACCTACACCATGAGTAATTTTCTTGTCTCATAGTCTCTAGGCTTTACCATAATCCGCAGTCTAATCATCACTAGGCCATAACCAAGACACCACAATCCAGGCTTTACCATATATCCCAAAATTCACCCGAAAGGATTCGTAGACATGATCAATGGAAACCCCCTTTAGGATTTATTTTATATCCTGTCATTTATCGTTCAAAGATTCCTAGGCTCACCGAGGCACATAATGCCTGGCTTTACCACAACCCACAGTCTAGTTCAGGGTTACTAGGCCATTGGCTTTACCACAATCCACAGCCTGGTTTAGGGATCACTAAGCCATGTGTTCTTTCAATCAGAGATCCTACTCACTCAGTTTTGAATCCATCCAACAATCCATCTCAACCAAAACATGATAACTCCATCACACCATGGTTATCTGGAAATGGAAAGGCAAGGTTGAAGAAAAATTTCACACCTAGAAAAACCCATGAAATTGTTAGCAAGAGAACCAAGAAAACACATGCAAATCCATGCATGCCAAATCTAGCAAGGAAATCACACATGAAAATCAATACCTGCCAATAAATTCATTGTAGTTTCTTGATCCTGCTCTTCCTTGTTTGATATTTTCTTCCTCTTTTCCTTCTTTTCCTCTCTTGATCCAATGTTGAAGTGCTCCAAGAAAATTATAAGTGTCCAAGAGTGTGTTAGAGAGAGAGAATAGAGAGATGGCTCCAAAACTAAACTACAAAAGGTAACAACTGATCCTCATAAGGCTTTTTATCAATTAGGCTTCTAGTTTCTTCATTTTCCATTATTTTCATAAATAAATTTCCAAAAATGCCATTTTTCCTTTCCAAATTTATTTTCCATTTCCTTTGCCAATTTCCTTAGCCATAATAAACTAAATAACACCCACACTGGGATGATTTTCCCAACATTCAACTTGGATTAAGCGTCCCATAATCGTGGTTATTATTTTTCCTTTATTAACTTTTATTACATGGAATTTTCACCAGGTTTGTTACAGAACCCTCCCCCTTTGGGGGACACCGTCCTCGGTGTTCAATGACACCTATAACCAACAATATTGTTAGAAGAAAAACATACTTCCCATCAAGCTTTATTAATTAGCGTTGTAGTATTTACAATGATCAACCTGCTGAAAAAAAAACCAACATGACAAGCATAATGACATGAAACTCATACCTCTTATTGGAGCTTTATAACACATCTCATGGTTGTACTTACATCCATATACATATGTACATATATCAAACACCACATCAAAACATATATCAAGTACATTCACTCAACCAACTAATAGAGAAGGATACATAGCCCGCATTTGAACCGTCATCTCCCATGTAGCTTCATTGGGCCCAAAGTGCTTCCACTACACTTTAACCTACTCAAGTTCTTGATTTTGGATCATGAGAACCTTTATTTGCAATATACATTGAGGTTCTGGTTGGAATTCTCCATCTAGCTCCACCTGAAATAAAAATGAGTCAATCACATGATCAACATATTTAACATACATCTTAAGCAATGATACATGGAAAAAATCATGGATTTTCACTGTCGGAGGAAGTGCAAATCAATAGCCTACTCACCCAATCCTTTCAAAAATCTTGAAATGTCCAAAATCCTGAAGTGATAGCTTGGAAAATGATCCAATCCATATGGATCTCTTCTTTGGCTTGATGCAAAAGTACACATGTTTGTTGGAATTTCTGAGAATTCCATAACAACAATGGAGAGAGTAATACTCTCCCCTTCAACACATAGAAATAAAAATTTCACTCACAGGAGACAGATTTTTTCACTTGAAAAAAAAAAACTATTTCATTAACTAAACTATTTCATTAACTCAAAAAAAACTATTACAGACTTCCTCACACATATGGATTTACAAAATGTTGATTGTTGCAGACGCAGTTCACAAAACCTTCATTGTCTCTAAAAAACCACACTTTGTCTCTCTGTAAAATAACACTGTTGTGTTTTTACAATTCGCATTGTTGTGCATAACAAAACGATAACATAGAATTACCTTACAAGCTCTCAGGCCTTTTTCTTTTATATGCCGCACATATGAAAATATGACATCACAAAAACATATTAAAAATAAAACTAAAGTCTATTTTAAAAGACTGTCGGACCCACTTTACAATTGCGCTTTGAACGCGCGATCAAAAAATTTAACTTTAGTCTAAACTTGCATCGGGTCCACAACTTACAACAAAACAAATGACCCACCAAACTTCCAATTGCGATTGGTAACCGGAAGCGATTTAACAAATAAACTATGCCATATAAAATGACGTCGGGTCCAGATTTAAAACATTACAAATGGGCCAAACAAAAGGTTCTGATCGCGATTACAAACCGGACATGATGACACCTTTTAATTCCGCTGCATAAACTCCATCGGGTCCGCGACTAACAAACAAATGCGCCATACCTCGGACTTCCGATTTCGATTGCGGATCGGACTCTAAAACAAAAATTAACTCAGTTGCATTAACAAGGATCGGGTCTAGTTCCTTTGACTGTTCAATTGGGCCATATCATAAACACTCCCGATGCGATACTTGCCATCGGGCCCAAAACAAAAAGGTTGTGATTCAATACTTTGCGACTATGTAATAACATGTCGCGTGGTCTGTGGGACCAGCAGACCTCGGCATAAGGTGGAGGGCGATTATAATATAAGTTTCGATTGCGATGTGTGTTATCGCATCGGGCCTTAACAAAGGTTGAGGTATATGTATGTTTGTTCCGCTTGCGAAACTCGCCACATCAACAAGACATTGTTCCTCCTGGGGGGACCATGGGGTTTAAAACTAAAACGCGCGCGTACACAGAAAAAAATCTTTGTGTATAAAAAAATATAAAAGGTACTCTATTTTGCCAAAAACAGAGACTGTCCCTAAACAAAATAAAAAGACTGCCTTTCAAAAAAAAGACTGCGTTGATTCCAACAAAATCTGAAACTGACTGTTCATCAATTTTAGAAAGCAGCTGTGAGTACATAAACCTGGAGAAAAAAATAGAAAGTGGCTCTGCACAGCTACTGTTGAAAGTAACATTTCAACACTCCCCTTACTTTCAACTGCTGTGTTATTAGTCATACCTAGGAATTTTCTTAAAAATTCGAAACTCTTCTACCCCAATGGCTTGGTCAGAATGTCTGCAAACTTCTCCTGAGTTGTGCAGTGTTCCAAAAAAATTTCACCATTGTTTACCAATTCTATGATGTAATGAAATTTTTTGTCAATGTTTTTCGTCCTCTTGTGAAACATAGAATTCTTAGATAATTCAATAGCTGAGCTATTGTTACAAAAAATCACAGTTCCTTTTGTCTGCTCTTGGCACAAACTCCTTAACATCCTCCTCATCCAAATTGATTGACACGCTGCTACTGTAGCTGCCACATATTCTGCCTCCGTTGTAGACAATGCTACAATGGGCTGCTTTTTAGAAGCCCATGAAATGGCTCCTGAACCCATGTGAAAAACATAACCGGAAGTTCTCTTCCGATCATCTACACTTCCAGCCCAATCACTGTCAGTGTATCCAACTAGATCTGAACATTCTGAAGCAGTATATAAAATACCAAACCTTTTAGTACCTTTAACATACCTCAAAATTCTCTTCGCTGCTTGCCAATGTGCATCCTTTGGCTTCTCCATGAATCTGGAAATTAAACTAACGTCATGCATTATGTCTGGCCTAGTTGCAGTCAAATACATGAGGCTGCCAACTATGCTCTTGTACAAGCTAGGATCAAAATCCTTGTTGCTGTCCTCTCTGCTGAGTTTTAATCCCATCATTGTGGGAGTGATCGGTGCTTTGCTATCCTGCATATTAAATTTTTCAAGCACTTCATTAACTTATTTTCCTATGAGATAAAAATCCCATTTTCATCTTGTTCTACTTCTATTCCTAAGAATTATCTCAACAAACCCATTTCAGTCATTTCATATTCTTCTTTCATGACTGTTTTAAAATTTTCAATAAGGTAATCATCATTACCTATGAAAATAACATCATCAACATATAAAACTACAATCAAAATTTTACCATCTTTTTCTTTGATGTAGAGGGTGGGTTCTCCCTCACACTTTTCAAATTCATTTTTGAGTAGATAGGAATCTATCCTACTGTACCACGCTCTTGGCGCTTGCTTCAGCCCATAAAGAGCTTTCTTCAACTTGCACACTTTGTGCTCTTGGCCTTTCTTTTTATAGCCGAGAAGTTGTTCAATGTAAACCTCTTCCATTAACACTCCATTTAGGAATGCTGACTTCACGTTCATTTGGTAAAATTTCCACTTGTTTTGTGCTGCTATGGACAGCACTGCTCTCACGGTTTCCATTCTAGCAACCGATGCCAAATTTTCCTCATAATCTATCCCATGCTTCTGCTTATACCCTTTGACGACAAGTCTTGCCTTGTGTCTCTCTATTTTTCCTTCAGCATTACTCTTGGTCTTGTAGACCCATTTAACTCCAATGACGTCTTTACCTTTTGGGAGTTCAACCAAATCCCATGTCTTGTTTCTTTCTATGGAATTAATCTCCTCATCCATAGCTTCTATCCATTTCTTATCTTTAATAGCTTCTTCTAAATGAAAAGGATCATCAACATGATAATATAAAGAAAATAAAGAATTGATACCTTCATTTGTTGCCTCTTGTGCATAAATGTCATTCAAATTTCTGAACTTCTTACATCTTTCATTAGGTGTACAAATGCTTGAGGAAGCACTTGTATTTCCTCCTTGTGGTGTGCTTGGAGAAGCACCTTCATTTCTCCTCAAGGGTGTGCTTTGCTGCTCTTGTGTTGGTGCTGCTCTTTGGGGATGTATTTCAGCCAATTCATCATCATTTTCATAATGAGATAAACAGTGTTTAACATTCACTGTTTTCTCTATGCTTCCATCCCAAGCTTCTTCTTCAATGAACTGAACATCTCTGCTCACAATAAACTTCTTGGTGGATGGGTTGTATAATTTTTAAGCCTTGGATTCCTCACTGTATCCAATGAAAATAAATTTCTCCCCCTTGTTGTCCAACTTCTTCCTTACCTGATCCGATATGTGTGCATAAGCCACACATCCAAAAACCTTCATGTGTGTGACACTTTTCTTTGCGCCACTCCATGCCTCTTCCGGCACTTTGTTCATCACTGCTTTTGTAGGACACCTATTCAAAATGTACGCTGCACAATGTACAGCTTCATCCCAATAATCATTAGGCAAATGCTTTTCCTTTAACATACTCCTCACCATGTCCATTATGGTTCTATTCTTCCTTTCGGCTACTCCATTTTGCTGCGGAGTATATCTTGTTGTAAATTGCTTATGAATACCATTTTATCTACAAAAACGCAGAAAATATTTAGAGATATACTCACCTCCTCTATCAGTCCTTAGGACTTTGATGTGCAGACCACTTTGGTTTTCCACAAGTGCTTTGAAATTGCAGAATATTTCAAACACTTCAATTTTTTTTTCAAAAAATAAACCCAAGTTTTTCTTGTAAAATCATCTATGAATGTTAACATGTAGTGGTTGCGAGCAAGCGATGGATTTTGCATCGGTCCACACAAATCTGAGTGGAAAATCTCTAAGGGTGCCTTTGCCCTTATGCTTTTCCCGGAAGGAAAACTTTCTCTATGTTGTTTCCCCAAGATACAACCTTCACAAAGGCTTTCTGGTTTCTCTATCAATGGTAAACCTCTTACCATTCCTTTTTTGTTCAACAGATTAATACCTCCAAAGTTGAGATGTCCAAATCTCAAATGCCACAACCAATTGTCATCTTTTGGTTCGCTTTAGAAAGCCTCTTGTGCCACTGTTGCTTTCTCTTCACCATTCTTCAAATCTGCTCTCATTCTAAGAGGGAACATCCTGTTCCTTGTCATCTTCACTTCAGCAGTACATTGTTTGCTGGGTGGTTTGTCCATGATGGTAAAAACATCATCCTCAAAAAATACATTATACCCCTTTTGGACAAGTTGTCCAATACTTAAGAGGTTACACTTCATTCCTGGAACATAATACACATCTGCTATGGCTTTCTTTGCACCTTTCCTTGTTAAAACATTTACATTTCCTTTTCCCATAACAAAAACTTTGCTATCAGTTCCTAGTGTGACTTGTGACTTCACACTCCCATCTAACATAGAAAACATTGCTAAGTTTCCTGTCATATGGTTACTGCAACCAGAGTCTAGAAACCATAAATCCTCACTTTTTTCTTCAGCCATATTACAAGCTAAAAAAAATTTATCTTGGCTGATATTTTCTCTAGTGAAATTTGCACTAGTTCTACTTCCCATATCATGTTGCTTCTTTCTACATTCATTAGCATAATGACCATATTTTTTACAATAGTGACATTGGACATTGGACATATCATACCTCTGTCCTTGAGAATTATGCTGACCACTTTTCTGGCTACTGCCTTGGCCTTGATGCTGATTTGGATTGTTGCCCCTTCCTTGAGAATTTGCTGGACTGTTCCTTCCACCTCTGTTTTGGCTTCTGCCTCTTCCTCTCTTGTTTCCTCTGCCTTGCCCTCTTCCTCTTCCGAAATACATTTGGGTCTTTGCATACATGTTCTAGAGACCGAGTTTTCACTTCACCCAACATTCGCTCATCCTTCATCAAAAGGATGCACAGCTCATCCACCCGTGAACTTTGTGAGATCCTTAGTCTCCTCTATGGTGGTGACAATCACATCGAATCTTGAGGGTAGACTCCTCAAGATTTTTTCCACAATCCTCTTATCTTCAAGAGTCTCTCCATGAGATCTTATTTGTGTGACCATTCCAATCACATGAATGAAGAATGAGTCAATAGTATCTGACTCTTTCATACAGAGAGTCTCAAAGTCTCTCCTCAGCAACTGAAGTTTTGTTGTCTTCACTTTTTCCATGCCTTGATAGGTTGTCTTGAGAGTTTCCCATGCTTCTCTGGATCTCTTGGCTGTTGCAATCCTCGGAAACACACTCTCATGCACAGCTTGATACAATAAGAAGAGAGATTTGGTGTCTTTCTTCCTATTTCTCTTCAGCAACTCTTTTTCTACCTGAGTTAAATCATCAAGCTCTTCTTCATTTGCTGGTTCTTCAAAGCCATCCTCAACAAATTCCCATAAGTCTTGGGAGAAAAATAAAGCTCTCATAGTTATTGACTAGTAGTCATAACTTTTCCCATTAAATAGTGGGAGGTGGATATTTCCCATACCCATACCAGTGCTGGCTCCAGCCCTTCTACACTCTTAACTATTATTCAAAAAACACTTGACTGTGTATTTAAAATAGCTGACTGTTCTGCAACAGTAACACAATAAAATGTATAGAGAAATACCTTGAATTCTTTTTGGCCGAGTCTTCACACTGCTAGAGAAGCTGCTGCTACAAAGAACTCCTTTCCTTCAGCTTCTTTGATCTTCAAAGAGCCTGGACTAGCTCCAATACCATGTTGGAATTTCTGAGAATTCCAGAACAACAATGGAGAGAGTAATACTCTCCTCTTCAACACATAGAAATAAAAATTTCACTCACAGGAGACAGAGTTTTGCACTTGAAAAAAAAACTATTTCATTAACTCAAAAAAAACTATTACAGACTTCCTCACACAGAGGGATTTACAAAATGTTGACTGTTGCAGACGCAGTTGACAAAACCTTCATTGTCTCTCAAAAACCACACTCTGTCTCTCTGTAAAGTAACACTGTTGTGTTTTTACAATTCGCATGGCTATGCATAACAAAACAATAACATAACATATCTTACAGGCTCTCGGGCCTTTTTCTTTTATATGTCGCGCATATGAAAATATGACATTACAAAAACGTATTAAAAATAAAACTAAATTCTATTTTAAAATACTGTCGGGCCCCCTTTACAATTGCGCTTTGAACGCGCGATAAAAAAATTTAACTTTAGTCTAAACTTGCATCGGGTCCGCAACTTACAACAAAACAAATGACCCACCGAACTTCTGATTTCGATTGGTAACCGAACGCGATTTAAAAAATAAAATACACCATATAAAATGACGTCAGGTCTAGATTTAAAACATTACAAATGGGCCAAACAAAAGGTTTTGATCGTGATTACAAACAGGACGCGATGACACCTTTTCATTCCGCTACATAAACTCCATCGGGTCTGTGACTAACAAACAAATGTGCCATACCTCGGACTTTCGATTCCGATTGAGGATCGAACCCGAAAAAAAAACTTAACTCTGCTGTATTAACAGGGATCGGGTCTGGCTCCTTTGACTGTTCAATCGGGCCATATCATAAACACTCCCGATGCGATACTTGTGATCGGGCCCAAAACAAAAAGGTTGCAATTCAATACTTTGTGACTGTGTAATAACATGCCACGTGGTCTGTGGGACCAGCAGACCTCGGCATAAGGTGGAGGGTGATTATAATATAAGTTTCGATTGTGATGTGTGTGATCGCATCGGGCCTTAACAAACGCTGTGGTATATGTATGTTCATTCTGCTTGCGGAACTCACCACATCAACAAGACATTGTTCCTCCTGTGGGGACCATGGGGTTTAAAACTAAAACGCCCGCGTACACAGAAAAAAATCTCTGTGTATAAAAAAATATAAAAGGTACTCTGTTTTTCCAAAAACAACGACTGTCACTGAACAAAATAAAAAGACTGTCTTTCAAAAAAAAGACTGCGCCGATTCCAACAAAATCTGAAACTGACTGTTCAGCAATTTTAGAAAGCAGCTGTGAGTACATAAACCTGGAGAAGAAAAATAGAAATCGGCTCTGCACAACCACTGTTGAAAGTAACATTTCAACACCCCAACCTAAAACTCCTTAAACAACTTGTTCCGATCTGCATAACTTTTCTTCCTGTCCTATGTTTCAATTAGATTCTTCTTGATCACCTGCATTTCCTGTTCCATTTCTACTAACTTGTTTGGTCCAATCAATACCATTTTCAATGGGTCACTCCAACTGATGGGAGTATTACAACTCTACCCATAGAGTGCCTCAAATAGACTCATCCTCATTGATTCATGGTAACCATTGTTGTAGGTGAAATCAATCAATGGAAGGTACTCCTCCCATCTCCTCTGTTTACTTATCACATACATCCTCAACATGTCCTCCAATATCCTATTGGCCCTCTGAGTTTTTCCATCTATTTGTAGACGATAAGTTGTATTGAAGGCCAACTCTTTTCTTAAACCTGCAAACAACTCCTTCCAAAACTTGGAAGTCAAATTTTAATCCCTATCTCACACAATATTCTTTGGAACACCATGAAATATAACCACATCTCTAATGAAAACTTGTGACACATCACTAACTGAATACATAGTCTTCACTGGAATGAAGTGTGTTTCCTTAGTCAAATCGTCGACCACAACCATGATAGAATTGTGTTGTATAGATTTCCTTGATAATCTTGTAATGAAATCCATGGAAATGACCTCCCATTTCCGCTTTAAAATCTCAATAGACTTCAGCAATCCACCTAGATGTTTACACTTTTCCTTTACTTGCTAACAATCCAAACACCTAGCCAAAAAATCTGCCACATCATTCTTCAAATTCATCCAATAATAAAATTTCTTCAGTGTTATCAATGTCTTTTGGTATCTTGGGTGACCCAAATACGATTTCATATGAAAATCCCTTAAGATAATCTTCTTGATCTCACTATTTTCTAATACATATATCCTATCCATAAATATGATCAATTCATCTGCTTAGAGATGATAGTCTGCATCCTAAGAACCTCTACATGTACCTGTACCACTACTTGTACTTATACATATACCCTGCTCCAACCTGTGCATGAGCCCTCTAAACCTGTCATCCTACTAACCTGCGTGTCAAATATGATCATGTAAGTATGTCCCATAGGAACTCATATCTGCAATGTGATTTACTTTTATCCACATGCTAAGAACAGTTGCAACCCTGTTCTCTTTTCCATTCATGTACCTAATCTCAAAGTCAAACTTACTGATCATGGCCAACCATATAGCTTTCCTGGAATTCATATTTGGTTGTTCAAAAAAATATCTCAACCCACTATGATAAGTCATCAGTAAAAATCTCCTTCCAAGAATATTGTACCTCCACATCTTCAATGCATGGATGATCGCTGCCAACTCAAGATCATGTGTTAGATAGTTATGCTCCTTCTTATTTATTTTTTGTGATTCATAGCATACTATTTGTCCTTCCTGCATAAGAACTCCACCAAGCCCTCTGTTGCAATAATTTGTACACACTATAAAACTTTTTTTTTGGATCTGAAATATTTAATATTAGAGAATTTTTCAACAACTGATTCAATTATTCAAAACTCGTTGCACATGCCTCTTTCCATTCAAATTTCTTACCTTTCCTCTGTAGTGATGTAATAGGATATGCAATGCGAAAGAAGTTCCTGATGAACCTCCTATAGTAGTATGTTAGTCCCATGAATGATACTACCTCATCCACATTTCTAGGATTTTTCCACTCCATGATAGCCCTTATCTTCTCTAGATCCAATTATATTCATTCCTTGGAAACAACATATGCTAATTAATATACCTTTGTCTAAAAGAAACTGAATTTACTAATCTTAGCATATAAATGATGTTGTCTCAACAATATCAATATTGTTGTTAAATGCTTGACATTATCTTCCTCATTATTATAATATATCATATGTTGTCAGTGAATACAATAAAAAACTTGTCGAGATAAGGATGCAACACATTATTCATCAAGCACATAAAGGTAGCTGGATAATTAGTCAAAACAAATGCAGCTACAACAAACTCATAATGCCCATATCTGGTCTGAAACTTTATCTTGTAAATTTCCTCTTCCTTGATGCATACCTCATGATATCCATATCTCAAATCAATATTTCAAAACACTTATGCTCCCTTCAACTGATCAAATACATCATCAATCCTCAACAATATATATATATATATATATATATATGGTCACCTTTTTTAACTTCTTGTAATCAATGCATAACCTGATAGTACCATCCTTATTCTTCACAAACAATACAAGTGCACCCCACGGTGATACACTTGGCCTAATGTATCCCTTGTCAAGCATTTCCTTCAACTACAACTTCAGCTCTACTAAATGTGGAGTGCTCATATTGTATGGTTCCTTTGATGTTGGTGTTTCCCCTGGTACCAACTCAATATAAAATTCTGCTTCTCTATGACACGGAAACTCTGAGATATCTGCTTGAAACACATCCTGAAACTATTGTAACTTCAAGTACCTTCTCAATATCTCTGCATCCTCATACTCCTTTCCTTTATCACTAGAAATGTGTACTACAATAACACACACTATTTTCTACGACTACAATTTTCCTACATATCTTTCACCATCCTATGTGATGTTGATTTCTTCTTACCTTGTAAGATTCTCTGCTTCCCATTGTAATCCAAGCACTCAATGGATTTATCATAACAATCCATTTTGGCCCTATGAATATATAACCAATACATACCCAAAAGCATATTATAGGATCCCAACGACAATACATTTAAATGTGTTGATGTAGGCATACCATTTAGTTCAAAGCCATAAGATTTTACCCAATGATGAACTCGCTTCTTAGTACGTGTAGCCAACTACACTAACCAATATTTTGCATCCACTTTGTTAGCGCTCAAATCTACCTTAGGCTGAAATAAGGTAAAACTCAAGGCTACATCAAACCACGCTCAGCCTCGTAGCTAGCCCTACGAGGACAGGAGAGGGCTCTCTCCGGGTCTATCTCGGCAAAAGGTTTTCAGAGGGGCTGAGATGACTTATAATGAACAAGGAATACTGATTTTAGGCTAGTAAAGATATAGGAAAGTTTGATTTTGATTTTTTGGGTTTTTGTTGGAGAAATGGGAAAAAACAATTTTTGGGTCCGAGGATAAAGCCAGATCTTTGCAGAATTTGAGTTGGGGCGAGGTAGGCAGTAGTATTGATGCTTTTGATTAAGTGTATGGGTGGATCAGAACGAAAAGGAGCTGAAGAGGTCAAGGGAGAACATGGATCCTCTCCAAACAGGCGAAAACATGTAAAACTAAACAAATTCAAAGGCAAAGCACTGAAATCAATGGATTCAACCTCATTTACTCATTTATTTAGTTTCAGAAGCATAAGAAGGGAATGGCATACATTTAAACATGAAAAAACTTACAATAAACTGAGAGAAAACACCATCAAGAACTGAAATCCACAAGAATCCCAACAGGTGTTGCAAAACCTCTGATCTTTCCTTAGCCAAAATATGAAAAATATGTACAATAGTGTGCCAAAATCTTCCCAAGAGTCCAACCTGTAGAATGTCTCAGAAATTACATCATATAGACCTCCTAACCCCTTCCCACACCTCTAGGGGTCGAATTTCTCCTTCTAGGAGCAGTTCCAACTAATTCTAAACAAGGAGCTAGAATATAGGCATCCAAACAACTTGCCTCTAAAAGGAAGGAAACTGATTCTTACATTTGATTTTTACTTTTTTAGGAGTGAATCATCTAGAATAGGTAAAATTGAGTCCAATTTACATGCAAACCATAAAATTACATCAAGATAACTCAAAAATTACATCCACAATCAAAACTGGTCCAACTGGCCTAAATCCTGAGCTGGAAGGTGAAAAATTGACCAAAAATCTATATGCGTAGCGCACCTTTCAGCCTGCTTTTGGGGCACTTCTCGACATCCAAATTGAGCTTATTATATCTCTTTGGAAATCCCTGGATGTTGGCTATCCAACCCAAGTGGAAGTTCCCAATTTGGAGCTCATTTTCCCCTCCAAAACTTCATTCTCCCAGAAGTACTTCCTGGTGGTGCAAAAGGTGGTAGAAAGGTGGTTTTCATGGTGTTTTTGGTCCCTTTGATCATCCAGAACTTGGTGAAATGATTTGGCCATACTGGAGCATGCATAACTTACCATGAAAAACCCAAAAATATAAATTTTTCCTCCAGCAAGTGTCCCAATCATAAGCGAGCGCGTCGACGCGCTACTCGTATGGCTGAAAAATCTGTTTTGAGACCAAAATATTTCAAAATGACAAAAATTTCTCCGAATTTGCTCAAATTCAGAGCGAAGACCCTCCATCATGTATCATGCCCAGCCAATGAAGCCTCGGCCAAAATCCAGAGTGGATCGGGCCTCTTTCGCCGTTTTAGTGCACTGCTCAACCTCCTCTTTAGAATCTTCATTTTTGCCTTGCAAACATGCATGCGGGCCCAATAATGACCTTTCATGTGACGAAGCATGTCTTTCTCTCTATTGGCCTTTGCCAAAAACTTCTCCAAATGAATGTTAACATGCGTGAGTTCGGTCTCTCGCTCAACTGGTGTCATGTCACCTGGTCTCTTCCGGGCCAATTGTCGATCCTCACGGATTCGCCGCAGCTCTAACAGTGTGTGTTCATCCTCTATATGTTTGTTACGCTGCTCCAGGTATTTTATCACCCACTGAGCCCTCTGCAATTTCTCTTTCAGCGTGTCATTCTCGGCCTTTTTCTCCTGGATGATCTCTTTCAATTTCGAGCTAGGAGAGCTCGCATCAACATCGATGAACGTGAAATCAGTGTCCCGGCCTCCTGAAGGGCCCTCATCATGCATGGGCCTCTTTCCCCTGTCCTGAAACTGTACCTGTGCGGAAGAAGAAGGCGAGACCCCTTCCACATCATGTGGAGATAATACTCGCTCTGCTGATGGAGTCAACGAGACCCCTTCCACCCCGAGTGGAGATAGTACTCGTCGTGTAGCTGCAAATAAGGCCTTGTGGCCTCGCTGGTATGTCACATACAATGGAGCACTGATATGCTCGATCTCAGGAATGTCAGGCTGGTGTGAAGGCTCTCCCGCATCATGAACTACCTCGGGAAGCGGCTGTGGTTCTGTAAATAAGTCACGAGAGATGAAATCCTCCCAAATGATGCCCTGCTGTGTCATCTGATGTACCACTACGATCTTGATCAGCGCGTAATGATATATACTTCTATGCTGTTGTGCTGGGGTCTTCTTCTGTACAAAAATCACCATCCTCTCTATGTTGTGATACATGAAGTACGGAATGTTCATCATACGTACCCTCGTGAAATGCATCAACAAACGAACATGGTACGCATAGAGACGCGAGAATCTGCCCTCGCAACTGAAATACCGAATGATGAGTTTCATCAATGGTGCAAACTCATCCTTCAGGAATCTGAAAGGAAAAACCCTGCTCAGGTGCCTCATATACCCAGGTTTGATGTATGGCTCATAGTGGAATTTCTCTAACTGTTGACGTTTGTTCCATTCCTCTCCTAGATTTGGTATCCCGGTGGCCTGAGCAATAGTCTCTGGTGACAGAATGAAATCTACTCCGGCGAGGTTTACACGGCCATCATGTAAATGTAGAACAAATAGACGAGCTAGTTCACGATGATGCTGGGTTTGTGAGATCATCTCACAGTATTGGAAACATGACTGATGCTGAAAACAATTCATTGCAAGCGGGCAAGCCTGCAATTGAGCCAAAGAAGTAGGCTCCTCCCTGAGATGCTTACCACCTTTGCCACTTTTGTGAGACCTCCATGGCACATTACCCTCTGCTGTGGAATCACTGTCATACTCCTGCTCATAAACTGAATCCGTCTCTAACATGGCTTTGAAAACAAGATGTCTGCAATATGTATGTTGATATAGGTGTAGTGAAGTCAAAAGTTTCAATGTATGCTCAAAACCCAAATATGTTGCATATGTACCAAAGCATCATAAGAAAATAAGCCACAGTGGTAATAGCTCTGTTAAGTGGATTGGCATAAAAACAGTCACTGCTTTGATCACAAGGGAATTTGAAAAATGAGTAAAAAGTGTAATGTAGTGTGCAGCCTTTGTAATGCTGGCTAAAATTTGTCAAAGGGAAAAATGAGTATGAGACTGTGTTTTGTCAATGGAGAATGGGGAAACAATGTGATAATGACCATAGTAAAACAATAGCAATGACAGTGGTAATATAATGGAGATGATAGCAGTGATGAAATGGAAAACTGAGAGCGTGAGGGCCGTGACACTTTGACAGTAGATGCATAGGTATATATATCAACAATACAAGCTGGGAAATCCTTCACAAGACCATCAACATGTATTTCAAAACCCCAAGAGATGAATTTGCAATGAACCTAGGGTTTCACCTTTGTCCACATCAAACACACTAATTTCCCCACTTTAAAAACACCACAATCCTGTTCAAAAATCACTTAACAATGGTGGAGAACCTACTTGCAAGCCGATTGAGGCGTTTGGGCATGAAACTGGACGCATGGGCAAATTTTTTTGGCTCTGAGACTGTATGGGTAGCGCGCTCACCCAATGCGTCGCGCACTGCATGTGCGTAGCGCCCTTGTTATTTTACACAGTCTGGTGAGGCTATATGCGTAGCGCGCTCTATATGAGTAGCGCGCCTTCTCTGCGCGTAGCGCGCACCTCCAGTGTCGGTCCACACTTTGTAAAACACGATTTCGGCCTTCAACTTCACCACTTCGATTTCTGCCTTGAGAATTTGTGCAAATGAATTGTTTTCCATGGCTTATATGTGAAGAAAAATATCTCATAAAATCAGATTTGATTTTAAATTTTTTCCATAACCCACTTTTATAATGTTTGGCACTTTGTCATTTTAATGCAATTCTGTCTTTAGCTCTCACTGTCTTTCTGAGTCTTGGACTGATGACAGTTGGTTGTTTTTTGCAGGGATTTGGCATTTGGTTTAGGCAAAGATCAGAGGCTTGCTCTGAAACTTCTTATGGTGAAACAAATACAATTATTACAAAAAATGAAGTTTGACAATTTCTAGTTCCAAAACAGAGTTTTGGACTAGAAATGTCTTCAAATGTTTTTGATAATAAAAACGTGAAATAGAAATCTTTTGAAACCAACCTCATGGCCTGCGGGATTTTATTACATGTAGCTAAAGACTGAAAACCCTAGAGTCTAGGACTAAAGACTCTTTTTGACAAAAACAATCATTTATAACCATAAATGATGTGACCTGAACTTCAGTGATTTTTTAGGAATTTTAATTAGCCCTGCAGGCACAAGCATGAGGAAACACAAGACAACCAGACCCCCTCGTCATTCAATGGCATGCCCCTAGAGAAATGCAACAAAGTGGAACGAACGAGACACCTAATAATGATATGCAAAAAGCGAAATGATCTCTGACGGAGGGCTGTAAGGACCAACTCTAACATTGGCTCCAATGGGGGATGGTGGCTCCGAGGAGATGCAAGAACGGCAGATCTCTGGGGGAGTCAGACAGTGCCTTCATCCATTGGGCGATGGAATCATTATTTCAACAGATAACACAAAACCTTTGATACATTTATTTACTGCAGACTTGACTGAAAACCTGACTAAAACTTGATCAAAACTGACTCGACTTTAAAACTAGAAGACTAATAAGACTGACTTGACAAACTTCAAACCAACCAACCTCCATCTCCAGAATTATAGCCTTCGCTCCGGGCCCCAGATTGAAGATGAGAGATCAGTACACACTTGCAATAAAACATAAGTAAAACGATATATACAATGATGATGAAATCAGCAGAAAATACTCAGAAGTGGTATCGCTTTAGCAGCCGACCATTGATCGGCCCTCCTGGACAATCATCCCCGTTCATTTCCTTGAGAAGAAAAGCATTTTGACCGCGATACGCTGCAATCTTAAAAGCACCCTTCCATAGGTTTTCAAATTTGCCGTGTTTTCCCTTATCTTCATTCCGAGCATCCCACTTCAAAACCACCTCATCTAGCTGAAACTTATTTGCTTTTGCCTTTCTGTCATAAATTTTCTTTATTCGCTCCTGCAACTTGAAAGTATTTTGAAAGACCTCCTCCCGTGTCTGCTGTAAATGAATCATCTGATTAATCCTCCGCTACATGGGATCTTCCTCACTACCAGCCTCCTGAAGCAATTTGACTACCGGGACAGCAAGCGAAGTAGGAAAAACCGTGTCTATCCTGTACACCAACTCGAAAGGAGACATGCCAATAGACTTTTTCTGACTTACCCTATCAGCCCACAGTGCATTCACTAATTTCTTGTGCCAGCCCTTTTTATTGATTTCCAGCAATTTCTTAATGATATTTACCAAGGACTTATTTGAAGATTCCGCCAAACCATTTCCTTGCGGATGGTAGGCAGTCGAATGTCCCAAGCTGATATTGTACTTATAGCAAAATTCAACCATCCTCTTAGACTTGAAGGCTGCTGCATTATCTGTGATTATCTTACTAGGACACCCAAAACATGACGGAATATTATTTTCAAGAAAAGAAATAATTACCGCATCTGTGGCCTGTCGAGTGGGGATGGCCTCGATCCATTTCGTGAAGTAGTCTGTAGCTGTCAATATCCATCTATGCTGTTCGGAAGATGCTGGGTGGATTTCCCCGATGAAATCCAATCCCCACTGCTGGAATGGTGCACTAACTTCAATTGGTTTGAGAGGAAAAGGCTGTAGTTTCTGCTTCCCTTCGAAAATTTGACACTCGTGAAAATTCTTAACAGCCTTATATACATCCGAAAACAAAGAAAGCCAATAGTAACCTGCCCTTAGAATCTTATTCGCTGTGGTTTTCCAAAACAGATGGCCCCCGCAATCTCCTCTATGAAAGTCCTCCAAAACTCTTTTGGCTTCCTCCTCTACCAAACAATTCAATAACATTCCACCAGGGTCTTTCCAATACAATGCAGAATTCAGTATGAAAAACTTTGCAGCTCTCAACTTCAATGTTCTACTCTTATTTCTAGACATCCCGGGAGGTGGAGATAAATTCTGAAGTACGTATAAGATGTCAGCATACCAAGGGGAAGAAACAAAAATATCAGATACCTGAACTGACGTACTCTCCTCATCTTCATCGGACATGGCAACGATCAAATTTATATCTAGAGCATGCAGATTTGTTTCAGCCATGAGCTTGGCGAGTCCTTGTCCTTTGATCAGCTTGGTGGGTTTAATCTCCACATCGTATTCTAATAACGCAGCGATCCACTTACCCCGTCTTCCTTCTGGATCTGCCTGTACCAAAACATCTTTAACTGCTGCGTTAGGAACATATGATATAATGTGGGAATGCAGTATATACACACGGAAATATTTCAAGGCCTTTATAAGCGCAAGTGCTTGTTTCTCAATAATGTTGTATTTCAATGCTCCGTCCCTTATAATCCGACTGAAAAAAGCAATGGGCTTCTCAACTCCATCCCTTTTCTGCATTAAAACAGCTGCCAAAGTGTGCTCAGAAGCAAACGAAAACAAAATGAAGTCCTGCATGTAGTCCGGGCTGATTAAAATAGGGGCTGAAGAAAGAGCTATCTTTACCAAATTGAATGATTTCACCGCCTCTTCTGTCCACTTTACCTGACTGTCCTTTTTCAACATGTTTGTGATTTCTCTAAGATGCTCAGCAAGATTTGGAATGAAACGACGCATTCATTTTACCATTAAAGGAATGTATTTCTTTCTTGTTCCGGGGCTGTTCAATCTGCTGGATGGCTTCAACACGTGCAGGGTCAACTCGAATGTCGTCTTTCGATATGATGTGGCCAAGGAGTTTGCCTTCATCCATGGCAAATAGGCTCTTTTTTGGATTCAGCGAAATGCCATATTTTCTGCACTTCTGGAAAACAACTTTCAAATGATATAAATGTTCCTCATCAGAATTTGAAAACACAGTTAAATCATCAAGGTAAACAACCAAAAATACATCTTTCTCGTTGGCGAAATCCATGTTTATTGCACGCTGAAAGGTGGCACCTGCATTCTTCAAACCAAACGACATTTTTTCATAATGAAACGTTCCCCATGGAGTGGTGAACGCAGTCTTGTCACGATCATCTTCATGCACTAAAATTTGATTGTATCCTGAATAGCCATCGAGTAGTGACATCCTTGATGCTCCAACCACTCGCTGCAATATATGGTCCATCTTTGGCAGCGGATAATTGTCTTTTAATGATACCTTATTCAAATTTCTGAAGTCGATACATAAATGGATCTCACATGTTTTCTTTCTTACGGGCACCAAATTTGATATCCAATCTGAAAATCGGATAGGCACAATGATTCCTGACTTATACAACCTGTTTACCTCTTTTTCAATCGATGGTAGCAGCTTTGGATTGATTCTCCTCAACTTTTGACGGAAAGGCTTCTGATTCGGTTTGATGGGGATAGTATGCTGAATGATATTAGTGTCATATGTTTTTAAATCTGAGTAATCCCACGCAAAAGCATCAGAAAATGAAGACAACAATTTCACATACTCTGCCTTTACCTTTGGTGACAATGACTTTGATAACTTTACCATCTTGGGATTCTCAGTTGTCCCAATATTTACCTCTTCAACACCTTTTTCAGTCGGCCTCAATGTCGGTTTGCGGGCTACATCATCTTGGTCAAAGAGTTCCTCCAAAGGAATCAATCCTTTAGGAATGATGTTATCTTTAAGTTGCAGTACTTCCATTTGATTTATTTGTATATCATCATTACCATCATCATGTTCTGTATCTATGGAGGTGTCTTTAAACTTACCCTTATTCTGCAGAAAATCACTAATCTCCTCGTCATCCTGAAAGACTTGCCAACATCGCTGATTGTCTGGAACGGTGGGGCGGTGCTTCACATGAATCTCGAACTTGTTGCTGGAATTCATTGGAATTTTTAAATTGCTTGCTGCCTTAGCAAGTCCATCAGCAACACCATTTTGTATGCGAGGCACACATGTCAAGGTATGATCAGAAAATAACTTCAGAATATCTAAAACTGCATTACAGTAAGCCCTCATGCGAGGATGCTTGGCCTGAAACTCACCCTTAACCTGCTTTATCACCAACTCTGAATCACCATAGACTGCAATCCTTTTCGCTTTCATCTTTCTAAGAATCTTAAGGCCAGCAATTAGAGCCTCATATTCCGCTTCATTATTAGAACAGTCAAATGCTAGCTTGTAGGAACACACTCTCACATTGCTTGGAACCTTATCCGGAGCGGAAAATGGACTACGAATCCAAACACCAATTCCAGCACCGTCACTACCCACTGCGCCATCAAAATCCATGGTCCAAAGACCATATTCATCGTCCTCTAGATGCTGAAATTGCGCCAGCTCTGTTTTTCCTGTTTGCTGCCCACTGTCTTTAGCTGATTGCTCCACAGTAGCTTGCTTTTCTCTTCTTTCTTTTTGCAGAACTTCTCTAAAATTCTCAGTGATTTTTGGTATATCTTCCGCCTGAACTAATTGACTATCTATATCATTAAAACTATTAGCAAGCAACACAAACGATTCTAAGTCGGTATGTACATAATTTACAGGATGATTGATTGGTTTCTCCTTGCTGGTTATCATGTATTTCATCTTCTGCTCTCGATATAACTTTCTCATTTGACCGAAGACTGGAATTGTCGCATAAGAGAAATCTAACTGTAGTGTACCTTTCAACTTTTCTCCCCAAGATCTTGAAAGGAGCATCCCAAATCGCGGAGGAATGTCCACCACAACCACATCCATTATGAAATTCTTCGCTGGAATTTGATCTAAGCTTACAACCAAATCTTTGATGAGTCTGATACACCTCACACGGCTGGAATCAAATGAATACAAATCATGGTATTTTCTTGTAATGTCTAGTCCCAAATTTTCCATGATCGCCTTTGGCATCAGATTGTGCGAAGCACCCGAATCGAACATGGCATTGTGCAGTACATATTCATGCAACCTCAAACTGATATAAAAGGGAGGAACATCACTGTCAGGGGACTCACCATCTAATGCAGGCCCGAAAATCAATTCTGGCTAATCATCTTCAACATTTACCGTGTCAAACATTGGATCAAAATTCAGAATTTTGGAGACTTGACCGCGGTAGCTGCTGTTCGTCATGATTTATGTCAAAGGAATAGATACTTTTAATTTGGAAATTCCATTTTCCAAACTAAATGCTGAAACTCTTTCGACTTCTTTGACCGGAACTTCCTTCTTTTCAGCCTTATCCTTCATTATACTTGACTGATTCACCTTTTCTGCTGATGATACTCTACTAGCTGCGGGATCAATTGTCTCTTTTCCTTTCTTCTGTGGTATAGGTGAATCCGTCTTCGGTGTTGAAGCCTCTTTTCTTTTCTGAATTAGATTTATGGGAACATCTCTATTTCTCAATGAGTATTGCTTCTGTTGAGCGGACAAAGCATTCAGATATCCTCTTTGGTAATCATCTGATTCTTCCTCTAAATCTGCATCATTTGCTAAAATCAAATCCTCATCTTTCTGTGCAGCTGAAATTTCTCCATATTCTTCATCCTCGGTGATGTAAATGGGCAGATCGTCGGGAGTAAAGAAGTGGTTTTGCTCTCCCACTAAATCTTCTTCCTCGTCTGAATCTTGACTCACAAAATTCTGCGAAAGAGGTGTTTTAATCTGCTGCTGGGCTGCCGGCTCTTGTGCTCTCTGTTCACGCTGCTTAATTCTGAACTGTGGCTGCTGCTGGCCACGGTAGTTTGGATTACGAATCTGCGTTTCTGGCTTATCAAGCGTCATTCTTTTGAACATTTTTTCCATCTCACGAAGCAAGTGTTGTTCTGATGCAGATGTGGAAGCTTCTTCTTTTATAGTCACTCTTTTCTCTGCTTTCAACCGGGCTCTCTTATCATTCAGATTCGCCTCAACACTAACAGCAATCTTCTGCATATCTTCTAAGGTAGGCGGATCTCTGTCTCGTAGTGAATAAGCCATCTCCGAATCGAAACCATCCAGGAATTTAAGAAGAGCTGACTTCTTAGACGGTATTAAGTCATCTGGAATTGCATTATACACTGTATTGAATCTGATAATATAATCCTGAACGGACTCACCAGGATTACGCTTGATGCTAGTATACTCGGAAGTGATTTGCAACGGATCTTTCTTCATCTCCCACCGATCAAGAAACTGATTCTGAAGTTCCTGTAATGTGTTGATACTTCTGGCCTGTAAAGCTCTGAACCATTTACGAACCTCTCCTCCAAAAGTCTGGGCAAACAATCTCATTGAAACATTTTCTGCATCAACTTCATGCAGGTCCAAAAAGTATGTCATTCGGACAATATGCTGCTGAGCTGATATACTCTGTGGTGTGCCATCGAATATAGGAATCTTTCTCTGATAACCAGCAGGCATAGGATCCAAATTGGCCGGCAAAGCAAGAGGTACAAATCTGGCAGCCATGGCTCTTGGCGGATTTATAAACTGCTGTCTCGGAGAAACAGGAGGAATGGGAGCAGTAGGTGAACGAGGTGTATGCGGTGTAGACGAAGGAGAAAATACTGCTGATTGTTGATCAGAAATATCAGGCTGTACGGGAATGGTAGGGATAAAGGAAGGTTCAGTGGGAATCCGTGAACTAGATGCAACTTCAGACGGTCCAAGAGTTTGTGAAGCAGATTCAATGAATTCGGGAATGTTGGTTGCCACGATGGAATTTTGCAGATTCAGAATATAATTGTCGATAGATCTATTTGCTTGCTCAACTTCTAAATATTTGATGAAATCAGGATTGATGACAGTAGAACCAATGGCACTTTCGGATTTGGTTTCAAACAATGATAACTCAAACTGATCGTCAAACTCAATATCATCAATGTATTCAAAAACAGTGGGGTATGAGTGAGATTTGACCAATGGAATAATAGGAGCTTCTCGATGGAAAATTCTTGGGATTAGGTTGGGGTTTTCATATACTGGAGGCGGATTTGGATCAGGATTTGATCTGGTATGCCTTCTTGAAGCCAGTGTATTGATCTATTCGGGAAAAATTTCAAGGAACACAATCAATTATCTTCAGCCTATCGACTTCTAGACTCAATCATCCAAGGGTCTAGAATGAACAAATATACTGGGGTGATTTTCAAATCAAGTGCTGCATTCACAAGCTTACCGGAGATCGACTGAAGCATCGTTTATCTACTTCCGCTTATGCATGGCAAAAGCGTTTCGAAAGCTACCTGGCGTGACTTCAGACTCCGTCTAAGACTCATGAAACAAACACATCAACAAGCAAACCATTGAGATTTTATTTCCCCAGTATGGTCGCCACTATGTTAGCGCTCAAATCTACCTTAGGCTGAAATAAGGTAAAACTCAAGGCTACATCAAACCACGCTCAACCTCGTAGCTAGCCCTACGAGGACAGGAGAGGGCTCTCTCCGCGTCTATCTCGGAAAAAGGTTTTCAGAGGGGCTGAGATGACTTATAATGAACAAGGAATACTGATTTTAGGCTATTAAAGAGATAGGAAAGTTTGATTTTGATTTTTTGGGTTTTTGTTGGAGAAATGGGAAAAAACAATTTTTGGGTCCAGGGATAAGGCCAGATCTTTGCAGAATTCGAGTTGGGGCGAGGTAGGAAGTAGTCTTGATGCTTTTGATTAAGTGTATGGGTGGATCAGAACAAAAAGGAGCTGAAGAGGGCAAGGGAGAACATGGATCCTCTCCAAACATGAGAAAACATGTAAAACTAAACAAATTCAAAGGCAGAGCACTGAAATCAATGGATTCAACCTCATTTACTCATTTATTTAGTTTCAGAAGCATAAGAAGGGAATGGAATACATTTAAACATGAAAAAACTTACAATAAACTGAGAGAAAACACCATCAAGAACTGAAAGCCACAAGAATCCCAACAGGTGCTGCAAAACCTCTGATCTTTCCTTAGCCAAAATATGAAAAATATGTACAATAGTGTGCCAAAATCTTCCCAAGAGTCCAACCTGTAGAATGTCTCAGAAATTACATCATATAGACTATCCTAACCCCTTCCCACACCTCTAGGGGTCGAATTCCTCCTTCTAGGAGCAGTTCCAAATAATTCTAAACAAGGAGCTAGAATATAGGCATCCAAACAACTTGCCTCTAAAAGGAGGGAAACTGATTTCTTACATTTGATTTTTACTTTTTTAGGAGTGAATCATCTAGAATAGGTAAAAGTGAGTCCAAGTTACATGCCAACCATCAATTTACATCATGATAACACAAAAATTACATCCACAAGAAAAACTGGTCCAACTGGCCGAAATCCTGAGCTGGAAAATGAAAAATCAGCCAAAAATCTATATGCGTAGCGCGCCTGAGCCATACGCGTAGCGCGTCTTTCAGCCTGATTTTGGGGCACTTCCCGGTGTCCAAATTGATCTCATGATAGCTTTTTGGAAATCCCTGGATGTTGGCTATCCAACCCAAGTGGAATTTCCCAATTTGGAGCTCATTTGCCCCTCCAAAACTTCATTCTCCCAAAAGTACTTCCTGTTGGTGCAAAAGGTGGCAGAAAGGTGGTTTTCATGGTGTTTTTGGTCCTTTGATCATCCAGAACTTGATGAAATGCTTCGGAAATACTGGAGCATGAATAAATTACCATGAAAAACCCAAAAATACAAATTTTTCCTTCAGCAAGTGTCCCAATCATAAGCGAGCGCGTCGACGCGCTACTCGTATAGCTGAAAAATCTGTTTTGAGACCAAAATATTTCAAAATGACAAAACTTTCTCCGAATTTGCTCAAATTTGGAGCGAAGACCCTCCATCATATATCATGCCCAGCCAACAAAGCCTCGGCCAAAATCTGAAGTGGATCAGGCCTTTTCCGCCGTTTTAGTGCTCTGCTCAACCTCCTCTTCAGAATCTTCATTTTTGCCTTGCAGACATGCATGCGAGCCCAATAATGACCTTTCATGTGACGAAGCATGTCTTTCTCTCTATTGGCCTTTGCCAACAACTTCTCCAGATGAATTTTAACATGCGTGAGTTCAGTCTCTTGCTCAACTGGTGTCATGTCACCTGGTCTCTTCCGGGCCAATTGTCGATCCTCACGGATTCGTCGCAGCTCTAACAGTGTGTGCTCATCTTCTAGCTGTTTGTTGCACTGCTCCAGGTAGTCTATCACCCACTGAGCCCTCTGCAATTTCTCTTTCAGCGTGTCATTCTCGGCCTTTTGCTCCTGGATGATCTCTTTCAGTTTCGAGCTAGGAGAGCTCGCATCAACATCAATGATCGTGAAATCAGTGTCCTGGCCTCCTGAAGGGCCCTCATCATGCATAGGCCTCTTGCCTCTGTCCTGGATCTGTACCTGTGCTGAAGAAGAAGGCGAGACCCCTTCCACATCATGTGGAGATAATACTCGCTCTGCTGATGGAGTCAACGAGACCCCTTCCACCCCGGGTGGAGATAATACTCGTCGTGTAGCTGCAAATAAGGCCTTGTGGCCTCGCTGGTATGTCACATACAATGGAGCACTGATATGCTCGATCTCAGGAATGTCAGGCTGGTGTGAAGGCTCTCCCGCATCATGAACTACCTCGGGAAGCGGCTGTGGTGCTGTAAATAAGTCACGAGAGATGAAATCCTCCCAAGTGATGCCCTGTTGTGTCAACTGATGTACCACTACGATCTTGATCAGCGCGTAATGATATATACTTCTATGCTGCTGTGTTGGGGTCTTCTTCTGTACAAAAATCATCATCCTCTCTATGTTGCGATACACGAAGTACGGAATGTTCATCATACGTACCCTCGTGAAATGCATCAACAAACGGACATGGTACGCATAGGGACGTGAGAATCTGCCCTCGCAACTGAAATACCGAATGATGAGTTTCATCAATGGTGCAAACTCATCTTTCAGGAATCTGAAAGGAAAAACCCTGCTCAGGTGCCTCATATACCCAGGTTTGATGTATGGCTCATAGTGGAATTTCTCTAACTGCTGACGTTTGTTCCATTCCTCTCCTATATTTGGTATCCCGGTGGCCTGAGCAATAGTCTCTGGTGACATAATGAAATCTACTCCGGCGAGGTTTATACGGCCATCATGTAAATGTAGAACAAATAGACGAGCTAGTTCACGATGATGCTGGGTTTGTGAGATCATCTCACAGTATTGGAAACATGACTGATGCTGAAAAAAATCCATTGCAAGCGGGCAAGCCTGCAATTGAGCCAAAGAAGTAGGCTCCACCCTGAGATGCTTACCACCTTTGCCACTTTTGTGAGACCTCCGTGGCACATTACCCTCTGCTGTGGAATCACTGTCATACTCCTGCTCATAAACTAAATCCGTCTCTGACATGGCTTTGAAAACAAGATGTCTGCAATATGTATGTTGATATAGGTGTAGTGAAGACAAAAGTTTCAAGGTATGCTCAAAACCCAAATATGTCACATATGTACCAAAGCATCATAAGAAAATAAGCCACAGTGGTAATAGCTCTGTTAAGTGGATTGGCATAAAAACAGTCATTGCTTTGATCACAAGTGAATTTGACAAATGAGTAAAAGTGTAATGTAGTGTGCAGCCTTTGTAATGCTGGCTAAAATTTGTCAAAGGGGAAAATGAGTATGAGACTGTGTTTTGTCAATGGAGAATGGGAAACAATGTGATAATGACCATAGTAAAACAATAGCAATGACAGTGGTAATATAATGGAGATGACAGCAGTGATGAAATGGCAAACTGAGAGCGTGAGGGCCGTGACACTTTGACAGTAGATGCATAGGTATATATATCAACAATACAAGCTGGGAAATCCTTCACAAGACTATCAATATGTTTTTCAAACCCCAAGAAATGAATTTGCAATGAACCTAGGGTTTCACCTCTCTCCACATCAAACACACTAATTTCCCCACTTTAAAAACACCACAATCATGTTCAAAAATCACTTAACAATGGTGGAGAACCTACTTGCAAGCCGATTGAGGCGTTTGGGCATGAAACTGGATGCAAGGGCAAAAAAGTTTGGCTCTGAGACTGTATGGGTAGCGCGCTCACCCAATGCGTAGTGCGCTGCATGTGCGTAGCGCCCTTGTTATTTTACACTGGCCAGTGAGGTTATATGCGTAGCGCGCTCTATATGAGTAGCGCGCCTTCTCTGCGCGTAGCGCGCACCTCCAGTTCCGGTCCACAACTTTGTAAAACACGATTTCGGCCTTCAACTTCACCACCTCGATTTCTGCCTTGAGGATTTGTGCAAATGAATTTTTTACCATGGTTTATATGTGAAGAAAAATATCTCATAAAATCAGATTTGATTTTAAATTTACTCCATGACCCACTTTTATAATGTTTGGCACTTTGTCATTCGATCACTTAATACAATGTTGTTCTTTGGCTTTTCCTTGCTTTTTCTGAGTCTTGGACTGATGATACCTGGTTGTTTTTTGCAGGGATTTGGCATTTGGCTTAGGAAAATATCAGAGGCTTGCTCTAAAACTTCTTATGGTGAAACAAATACAATTATTACAAAAAATGAAGTTTGACAATTTCTAGTTCCAAAACAGAGTTTTGGACTAGAAATGTCTTCAAATGTTTTTGATAATAAAAACGTGAAATAGAAATATTTTGAAACCAACCTCATGGCCTGCGGGATTTTATTACATGTAGCTAAAGACTGAAAACCCTAGAGTCTAGGACTAAAGACTCTTTTTGACGAAAACAATCATTTATAACCATAAATGATGTGACCTGAACTTCAGTGATTTTTTAGGAATTTTAATTAGCCCTGCAGGTACAAGCATGAGGAAACACAAGAAAACCAGACCCCCTCGTCAGTCAATGGCATGCCCCTAGCGAAATGCAACAAAGTGGAATGAGCGAGACACCTAAGAATGATATGCAAAAAGCGAAATGATCTCTGACGGAGGGCTGTAAGGACCAACTCTAACACACTTCTTTGTTCAAACCAAACTTATCAACCAATTTAGGGTTAACATAAATATAATTGTTGGACATTGGGTTCAACACTCCATGTGTGTTTTGCGACATGAACTAACTGCCTCTCGTGGATCCTAACTCTGGAAATTGTATCGGAGACTAATGCCTATGAGTTTTGGTCTAATGAAAATCGTGAGTCCAACAAGTGGTATCAGAGTGATAGGTCTCGAGTTCGAAACTCACCCAACTCGCGTTGGGGGGGAGATTGTTTGACATTGGGTTCAATGCTCCCTTTGTGTTTCGTGACATGGATTAACCCCCTCTCATGGATCCTAACTCTGGCGATTGTAGCAGAGACTAATGCCTATGGGTTTTGGTCTAACGGAAATCATGAGTCCAACAATAATTATATCTAGGGTCAATTAAAATATAAAAAACTTGATCACAAATCTTATTGTCCATCTCAATAATAGATGCATGATGATTTGTATTCTTATTACCTAGTATTGCATAGGTACAAGGAACGCTTTGCCCAACATCCCCATTAGTATGTACCTCTTGTGCACTATATATCTGAAGTATACCACCCTGATTCTGCTAAAAATCCATTTTATTATTCTCCTTACCACATGTCCAACACTAAAATCTTCCATTACAATCACCTCTATTCTGATGTTGTGCCGCATGTCCCTGTCTAGCTACATTGAACTTCTTATGTGGTGCAACATTATCTTCCTCTTCTGCAATTTGAGGCCTTGTTCTTTTCGGATACCATTTACCTTTACCTTTATCTTTATCTTTTCCTTTCAATCCTTGCTGATATTCATTCTTATGCTTTGAATTCTCATAACAGTGCTTTAGTTTCCCAATAAAATCTTCACATGACCAAGACTGATCCTACTCAATCCGATCTTTAAATTGTAGGTTTTAACCCTGTAAATAAATTAGATGCAAATGAATCTTAAAAACATAAAGTAAACAATAGCGAGAGCATTAAACATAAAACATATATACACAGATATTTTCCCTTGGATCCCAAATCGAGACTACCAATTTGATTTTTCATTATATTCCTTTTAGTGTTACAACTAATCAGGAGTTCATAATTTTTTCTCAAATTTTAAATTTTCAGGATTGGGTTGAAACCAATATGGTTTCGTAGATATCATCTTCCTAATTTTGACGCCACAAACTATTCAAAAAACCGATGTCATATGAGGGATATATCACATTCTGATCGAATTCCCAAACAGCTAAATTTTGCGACAGGGTTGACTGGGATACCCAGTCAGCATGGAGGGTGCATACTCAGCAAAATAAATATTCTAAGTAATATTCCTTTCCTCATAACCAATCCCAAGCTGACAAGTGGCGCTATATCATTTTTTTAATGGTTGTACATTGTTGTTTGGAGGACCAATCATAGGGTGACACGTGGCCAGCCTAGAGGCCGCCATGTGTCCCTGGAATGGTGTATTAAAATTTTATGGAGGTCTGCAGGGCTTGACCCTGAGACCTCTAGTAGAGTGACCACTCACCACACTACCCACACTGTGCATTGTGTCTTAACATCCATGGGTCAAAGGTTTTATTTAAAGTATAATGCATAGTGGAGTGGGGGTTGGGGACCGTCGACGATCCAAACCTGCCAGCGGTCCCCATTAATGGACACATGGTAATACAACGGAACCACAACATAAAACGTAACCTCCAGCTTTTAGCCCGCCATCATATCCACTATACTCATCACATGTAATCGTTTACTCCATGGACTTCTCCAACAGTTCCGCGTAACCATAACTTCAAACCCAAAGTTTCGTTCGGCCCACGGTTAAAGGTCGAGTTCCGCTCCACCGTAAACTATCTGCGTTTTTTGTGGGTTGGCATGTGGCCACCACCAACCACAACATTATTATCACAGTCAAATTCGGCGAGATTCTTGGAGGCGCCCTAAATTTGTGCAGATTGCACTAAATTGACTCGAGTTAAGTGGAGTCCTCCAAAATTCGTGGAGCTTTTCTAGGTGTTATTGGGAAAATGAGTTGGAGACTCATTTTTCACCCATTTAGGGTGAATGAAGAGTCATTCTAGACTAATTGGAGCATTGTGGAACCATTGGTGCAGATAAAATAGCCATTAGAGGAATGTAACTACATGTATTTGTAAAGTTTTAAGCATAATGAAATATGGACATGCCATTGGGAGCTGGACCAATAGATGTAGCCCAGGAGGGGTGAACTAATTCATCATGCATGACGTGTAAATTTTATGTGGTGACTTATTTATTTTGCACTATTTTTCACTGTTAATTGTGCTTATTTCATGCTTCTAATTCACTAAAATCATCTACAATTCATGGTTAAAATCCTCAATCCTTAAGAAAACTCAAGAGACAAGTATGCACATGTTTTATAACTGAAAAGACACTTATCACATCAAAACTAACAGAGTTATTTTAGATTAGATTGGTATCAGAGCTAGAGTTTATTCTATGGTATTGTTTTGTGCAAAGAATTGTTTAACTTTTTGCAAGTTTTTAGATGCTTACTAGGCTCAAGCCCAAAAGAGGAGAAAGCAAATTGGTGGGAGCAGAAGGGTCTCAAGAAGAGCCAAGGCAAAGGATAACAATATTTCCACAATCTCCACCACCTAGTTCACTCCTAAGGAAGCAGAAGTTGCATTAAGCATGTCTCATAGAGAAGGAGAAATCCATGAATAATTTGATCCCAAAGAGGAAGAAAGTGTGTTTAGGAAGGCATTCTTTGACATGGCTGAGACAATTAGAATCCTTTATCAAGTAATGAATAAGAGACTAGAAGGAGAAGGATCGAAACTTCACAAGGAAGGACAAGGATCTTCAGGAGGTCACAATGATGAAGATAATTCAAAGAAGGTAAATGGAGGAAATGGAGGCAACGGAGAGCCATCATCTTCACCCTCATCATCATCATCCTCTACTTCATCTTCAGTACATCAACCACATAAGTCAAAGAACACTAGTAAAAGTCCTTTTTTTAAACTTGATGTTAAGTTTGAATTTCCAATGTTTAAAGGTGAAGTCAATGCAGAAAAACTTGATAATTGGATTAGGCAATTGGATTTCTATTTGATAATCCATAACCTTAAAGATGATGATACCAAAATTCAATTAGCTTCATTGAGAATGGAAGGTGCAACACTTGTTGGGTGGTAAGCCAAGACAAAGGAGGAGATCAAGAAGCATGGTAAGATTATTTTATCATGGACTAATTTAATTATTGCAATAAAGCAATAGTTTTATCCATTAGCTCATATGAAAAAATCCATAATTAACTGGAAAAACTTTAGGCAATTGAAGGGACAAAATGTGCAAGAATACACCCAAGAATTTAGGAGAAGACCTCTCTTATTATGGGTAGATTTTCAGAGCCAAGAAACTTTTCTCAAGTACATAGGAGGCTTACATAGCTACCTAAAACATATTATTCTCATGTTTAACCCCACAAGTCTTGATGAAGTATGTGTTCAAGCCACACATCTAGAAGCTAGAGGGAAGAAAATTTCTGAAGAAGGTAGAAAGAAACCTTTTAAGGGTAAAAGCAAAGATAATACAAGGTAAAAGCAAAAAGAATGTATCTGTTAAGAAAGAGGGAGAATTTTTTTTGTAAAAATTGTTCAAAAGAAGGCCATGATGAAATGCATTGTTGGAAATTACATCCTGAAATGAGGCCCAAGATATACAACAACAAAGAGAAACAAAAAACTGCATCTACAACTCAACATGATTTAGGAGATGATTCAGGTGATGAATCAAATATTATAGCCATGGGATTGAAGAACATGAAGGGGAAAGAAACTGAAACTAAACCTAGAACTAGTACATCAAACTGTCACATACATGCTCCAAATGAAGAAGAAAGAATTGAATTGTTTCATGTGAGGGTCATATCCAAACATACCAATATTGACACATTGTTTGACAGTGGGTCACAAGCAAACTTAATCTCTCAATACTTGGTCAAGAAACTTAACCTTGAGACCATACCACATCCAAAACCATATCCACTTGGTTGGATTTGTAAGGATGCAAATTTACATGTTTCAAAGAAGTGTATATTGCAGTTTGCAATAACTGCACATTTTGTTGACACAATTGAATTAGATGTGGTTACGCTTGACATAACATGTATTGTGTTGGGGAGTCCTTACTTTTATGAAAGGAAAGCGATCTTACATCACCATGAGAACAAATACCATTTATTCAAATATGGCAAGGAGTACATTGTTAGAGCACATCGCAAAAAGACAAAAATTGATATGGTAAATGTTGGACAGGTAAAGAGGCTGGTAAATTCAAGTAAGAATATTGTTCTTCTAGTGATTAAGCCTAAAGCTGATGTTAATCATGAATCATTTTAGGGATGTGATCATAAGTTGAAATCATATTTATATGATGTAGTTGATGCACATCATGAGATGTTTCAGGAGCCAACAGGATCGCCTCCAAAAAGAGAGATTCAACATGAGATTGAGTTGCATCAAGATTGTCCTCTTCCAAACATCGGTATGTATCGCATGTCGATAATGGAGAATTTGAAATAAAGGGGAAAATCAAAGAGATTTTGGACAAAGGAATCATAAGGCTAAGCACCTCGCCATGCAGTTAACCCGTAGTCTTGATTCCAAAGAAATATGGGACTTAGTGCATGTGTGTAGACTTCAGAGCTTTGAACAAGATATGGTAAAGAATCGTTACCCACTCCCAAGGATAGATGATTTGATTGATTAGTTGAAAGAATAAAAGCTTTTCACTAAGTTAGATTTACGAAATGGATATCATCAAGTAAGAATTGCAGAAAGTGACATATGGAAAAATGCATTCAAAACCAAACAAGGACTCTTTAAGTGGTTAGTTATGCCATTTGGTTTGTGTAATGCACTAAGAACTTTCACATGTGTTATGGATAGTGTTTTGCATCCATTCCTTGATGACTTTGTGATTATTTACTTAGATGACATAATGATTTTCATCAAAACAATAGAATAACGTGTCTTGCATGTGAATAGAGTGCATGATGTTTTGAAGAAAGAGAAATTGTTTCTTAAGATGTCAAAGTGTGTGTTTGGAAAGACTTCTTTGGTTTATTTCAAACACATTGTAGGAGGAGGAGAGTTGAGAATTGATCCTTCTAAAGTGGAAGACATTATGAATTGGCCCACACCCAAAAAATTAATTGAGGTACGAAGTTTCTTAGGTGCAGCTCAGTATTGGAGAAAGTTTATTACTAACTTTTCTGCCATTGCAGCTCCTATGCATGCAGTGACAAGTGTGAAGAAAGGCTTCCAATGGGGAGGCAAACAATAGAAATATTTTGAAGCTTTAAAAGATAAGATTAGTTCAGCTCCAGTCCTTGCATTACCAAATTTGAGACAGGCTTTTGAGATACAAACTAATGCTAGTGATTATGCCATGGGTGTAGTTCTTTTGCAGCATGGTAAGCCTATCATTTTTCATTCTAAAATATTTAATGGTGTTGTGACAAATTAACCTACATATGACAAAGAACTATATGCACCGGTACAAAGCCTCAATAAGTGGAAACACTACTTTATGGGTAAAGAGACGATTGTGCATACCGATCACCAACCATTACAGTACTTGCAGTCGCAAACAAATTTGCAGCAATCAAGACATTTCGGGTGGATGGGATTTCTTCAATAGTTTCACTTGGTTATAAGGTACAAGAAAGGTATTTTTAATAAAGTAGATGATATGCTTTCAAGACCAATCATTAGTGCATTTACTTTACTAAAAAATTATTCTATTGTACATGAGAGTTACATAGAACAATATGCACATGATGTTTATTTTCAAGATGTGTATGCTATTTTGAGTGAAGGGAATCAAGTTAAAGAAAAATATTATCACATGCATAACAATTTGTTGTTTCATTTGGGCAAGATATTTATACCACAAGGAGTGAGGCTAAGTGTCATAAGAGAAGCTCATGATTTAACTCTTATTGTTGGACACTTTGGGGTAAGAAAAAAAATGGCGCATCTATAGAGGTATTGCTATTGGCCTCGCATGGTAGATAGTGTGTCGTGTTTTATAAGAGGTTGTTCTATGTGTGCAAAAAGCAAGCCTAGTAATAAGAAGCTTGGGTTGGACATGCCACTACTGATACAATCAAGGCCATGGGAGAGTGTCTACATGGACTTTGTTGGAGGTCTTTATGAAGTTTTGGATAGATTCATTAAATATGTATACTTATGCCATGTAAGAAAACCATTACTACTGAACAAACTGCTGACCTTTATTTTCAACATGTTTGGGTTCATTTTGGATTGCCAACTTCTATTGTTAGTGAGAGGTATTCAAGGTTCATTGGGAATTTTTGGTCCAATATTTGGAGTATGCTGGACACAAAGTTGAAAAAGAGTACTCCTTTTCATCCGCAAATTGATGGACAAACTAAGGTGGTGAACAGAACCATTGTGCATCTATTGAGAGGATATTGCAGCAAACATCCTAATTTTTGGGATGAGCAACTGCATTACATTCAACACGCATACAACTGGGCAAATAACTCTTCAAATCAGACATCACCTTTTGAAGTATGTTTTGGGTATTTTCCAAAATCGTCATTAGACTTCATCTTTGAGAAGGATGTTGAAATTGATGGCCATAGTAATATTGACAAGGCTCAAAATTTCATTGATCAAATTCAGATTATACATCAACAAGATCAAGAACAACTTGAGAAAAGTCAAAGCAAGTACAAAGAGAGGCATGACAAATAGAGATTTGATCACAATTTTCAAGAGGGAGATGAGGTATGGTGTCACATTAGCAAAGAAATGATGCAAGGGGAAGGTAAAATTCTCAAAACCATTTGCTATGGTCCATTCAAGATTGTTGAACCCGAAGATTACCCTCTCCTTTATAGTTTTTCCCATCTCATTTCACTTCTTTTCCATCAGTTCATAAACCCTAATCAGTGAAGAATGCTAATTTTTGTCTCAAGGATACATACAAATGGTTGACATATTGTATTTTCATGATTTTTGCTATTTTGATAAGTTTTTGCAGATTAGCTACAAAATGCAGCTTGTCCTGCAGCTGACTATGTGTTCCATAGCTACTCTTGTGGTTGAACATGTTACAGGTATCATTTGAAGGATCGGGCCACATGGGTGTCCTCAAAATCCCTCCTACATGGATTTCATCCTATTCATATGGACCAGATCAACATATGGAGGTGCCTAACCATATGGTCAAAGCTATAAGTCAAAGAGTGTTTCCTACAACAATTAGGACTCCTGATTTTCTTCGTAGCAAATCATGATTCCTAAAATTCCTAGTTTGATTATGATTCAAAGATACACCTATAGATATTTTTGTTCATAGTTAGTTATGCAAATTACCTTTAAATAGAGGTTCTATAGAACCAAGAAAAAGTTAAGTTTTTGTAGCACAAGTTCAGAATTACAGTAAAATACTTTGTTTTCTAAAAATATGTTTCAATAAATAAGTTTAGTTCCTAGATGTTGGTTTGATTATGTTTCTGAAAATCTAAGGGGTTAACAAACTTGGTAGAAGAAGGCCTCTACTGCTAAAGGAGGTTTTTAATGCTAAAGGAGGTTTTTTAATAGTTTAAATGCAACTGTGGAGATTTTCCTTCCGAAACGTTTCAAGGAGATAGGAATTTTCTCTTCAGGATTGGAATAAATATTGAAGTGTTGAGAAACATGGTTATTTAGTTTACTGTTTTTCCTTTTCAAATTCATTAGAAACTAGCTGTCAATTGTTGTGTCTAATTAAACATTCATGAAAACCATTTTTCCGATATTTTAAATCTTACATTGAATGGTTAAATGTCTTATAAGTGCAGTGGTTGAATACATTTCATTTCTTGTCATTTTATTGCTAATAACTAAAGGTGTAATTGATTTTTTCGAAGCCATTTCAAGAGGCCACAAGCTTCACAGTTGGATGAGACTAATAAGTCAATTATTCATTTAGTCAGTTTTAGAATACATTTCATTCCTTGTCATTTTATTACTAAGAACTAGAGGTGTAATTTATTTTTCTGAAGCCATGTCAAGAGGCCACAAGCTTTACAATTGGATGAGACTGATAAGTCAATTATTCACTTAGTTGGTTTTAGTTAGAAGATCCTCATTTCATTGCAACAAAACAATCTTCTTGAAGATCAGTCTGAAAAGTAACTAACCTGAATATACTAAGCAAGGATGGTTAAATGATTAGATGTAATGCAATGTTTGAGTTATTTCATTTTACAGATTTATTGTAGTTCTTTAGTTTAGACAGATGTAATGGTTTCTTAGAAACATTACCACAAAGGGGTCACTCTCTACATATTGGGTAAATGTAGTAAATAAAACATCTTAGGTGATTTTTAATAGCATTCTTTGTTTTCTATCTTAAGACTTTAGCAACTAAGGTACAAACTGTTGATTTCATCTTATAGGGTTGTTGGGTGCAGGAATTACACTTAATTAAAAATCCTCAACACTTAATTGTCAACCCGGGGGATTCATAAACTTAGAGACGAAGCACAGGAAATGCCAGAGATGGTATGAATATTTCCAATCTCAACTCCTACTTTTGAAAAGAAGAATTGCAGAATCAAGCTTTAGAGAAGAAAGATGAAACTCAAACCATAAAAAAATATAAGGCTAGAACAAGAAGAAATGTACTTGCAAAAGAGATTCAAAAATAAAGAGAAGCAATCACTCTAGCCAAATATTGATTAGCTACTGAGAATGTATTTCCTTCAGCAAAGACACCTTAGAAGTTTCCAACAAATGGGCCCCTTCAATCCTGCATATATAAAGATATCTTTCTTGCGAAAAACCAATCTTGCACTAGTGCAAGAATCAATTATTTATGCAGGAAGTGTAAAGTAGTGTCTTTACTAAAAAGGCTTTTCTTCGTGCAATGGCTTTGAAATTTCTCAAGTCCGCAGCACTCAAATCTAATACCAAGAAACTGGTTCTTGTACTCGGTCCGAGCTTCTTGCACCTTAACGTTTGATCCTTAAAATCAATGATTCATTACTACAGTGTGATAAAACCAAATCATATGTCAGTAAGGATGAATATCTGTAGAGAATAATAAAACATTATTTTTAATTAAGATATGAATGAAAGCAAGAAAGATGCTAGAAGTAATCTATAAAGGCTTGCTGCATTATATTATCTAACGTTGGTGTGATAACAGTTCTCCTTCTTGCACCAGGGAGAAACCAAACCAATGAGCAGAAGATAAATAACACACCAATGTGCACTGGTGTAGGAACGAACCAGGAAAAGGAAATAAACCAGATCGTGCAAAAAATGAATAGCACACCAACGTGCACTGGGGCAAGTAACTCCTCCTGCTCGAACCAGGCAAAGGAAAGAAATCAACAGTGCAAAAAAATAACTTAACTACTTCACGCAGTAGATTTTCTTCCACTCAAACAGAAATTCAAATACTTCAAATTAAATCACACTCGACATTTTAAACATAAATTGCAAGAACAAAAAGGATGGAGAATGTGCTGGTTTGGTTGGGCCCTTAGCCAACCAGCGTGTTTCCCTTTCAAACAAAAATGCTACTCAAAATTTACTCATCAACTATTTAAGTCAAAGGGTAAAATGTACAGAACATGAGGCGGAGCTCTTCATATTAGACTCTTAAAGAAATTACATACATGATTACATATCCAGCCCAGATTTGGGCGATAACACAAAACAGTCCTGTTACCGCCTCCTGGTTCTATTCAATTCTAAAAAATATTCAACTGTTTGTCCTATTTACATTTCTGCTTATATAGATCCTTTTGGCTGGAGCTCTTCGTATTAGACTCTTAAAGCAATTACATACATGATTACATATCCAGCCCAGATTTGGGCGATAACACAAAACCATCCTGTTACCGCCTCCTAGTTCTATTCAATTCTCAAAAATATTCAACTGTTTGTCCTATTTACATTTCTGCTTATATAGATCCTTTTGGCCGCAGGCCAAAAGGATCGTTTACCATTACATAGTCAATTACAGAAATCATTACAACAAATTAAATAACCGATTGCAGAATAAGCTTTCAGCCTTCAAAATTAAATCGCTTTTATAAAATAGGTCGTGGCTATCTCCAGCTGTCCATCTTTCTTAAGTCAAATCTCAGCTACTCTCGATTTATCCGCTGTCATAGCTGGGACTCGGCTGCCTTCAGATATATCCTCATTGATCATATGCAAAACAGGTAGTCAACCCAAGTGATCTGGATTCGCTGCCAAGATTCACGGCGCTGGTGCTAGTGCGAGATCTGTTCTACACTAAAAATCAGCAATCAAGATAAGTGATCATCTATTAAATAGCGTAGGAGGTAACGATAAATTACGAAAGTAATTCTAAGTAATAAATCACGTAATAGATAGTTAATAAATGCTAAGAGAAGTTAAAAAATGTAAAATATGAATTTTATGCAAAATGATTCATTGTTCTCACACTAGTGCAGGATGAGGGCGCATCAAATAGGTAAAACAGGGTAAGTGATTACAGTTTGGGAAGGGAAGAATGGTAAAAAAGAATGCAATTTAGGGGACTAACAAGGGTTTTGACCTAATCATTGAATGTTGAAACAACCTAAAGTACAACAATTGACACATTTCCATGCTTTCATTTTGTCTTCAATCTTAGTTTAGTCATAGATCCATGGATTAGGTTTAATCACTATTTGAAGTAAATGCTTTACCTTTTTTATCAAAACTAGGTCTTAGAACTAGCCCATAAACTTTGGTTTCTTTTATAGAAAATTAACTTAGTTTCATAATACTTCATTTTCTTCCTTTTTAGTTTAGGTTCATTTTAACTTTTCCAATAGCCTAAGGTATCACACTAAGGATTAAAAAGATAAAACCCAAAAAACAATAAGAAAAACACAAACAACGAAGTAAGGGAAACTTCATTTAAGCACATATAGTGCACCACACTTCATCAGTTTACAAGCCCTAGTCGATAATTTATGTAAGCAATTTAGAACACTAAATTGACTAAACATTTTGGCACCGTCACTGGGGAAGTGTAACTAGGTAGCCTTATTTCTTACATCCCAAAAACAATGATATGCGTAGAGAAAGAGACTCTAGGGGAAGATTTGCAAGAGGAAGAAGCTTAATTCCTACAACACCACTCACTCCACCTAGGCCAAGAAGTAGTACACCTCACTCTCAAACTCATATCCCATTCTATACTGGTCATAGGCTTCCTGAAGTTTTAAACATGGAATATCACGCACCTCTGCCCTAGCTGAACATGTGGAAAAGACTAACCATCATATCTGCATTGAAGAGGCTAAGGTCATAGCTAGGATTGATCATTTCCAACATCGAAAGTTAAGAGAGGCTTTAGAAATTGAAAAAAGACCCGTAAATCTCAATAGAGATGATGGGTGGAATATAAGTAGGTGTTAGATCCCTGCCCTATATTCCTAATGGTAAAAGAATATATATATATATATATATATATATATATATATATATATATATATATATATATATATATATATTAATTTATTTATTTGTTTATTTATTTATTTTATTTATTTATTTTTATTTATTTTTATTTATTTATTTATTTATTTTTAAACGAGAAAGGAGAATAATAGGATTACATATTTACATACATAAAATATTATAATACAATAAGTAATAAATAATTAAATAAGAAGGGATTAATAAAGAAATAAATAATAATAATAATTAACTAAAATATAAAGGTTTATAAATATATTTTATTAAATAATTAAACTTTAAAATTAATTAAATAGAACTAGCCATTATAATTTTTTTAATTAAAATAGAACTAGCAGTGGTTAAATCTCATAGTCAAACTAGCCATTATCCTAATGGCTAGTTTAGCCATTTCTGCATCTATTTAAACTCAACGTCCGGATCTCATCTCTCACCTAGTCCTGATGATGAACCACACTGGTTGGTTCGAAACGCGTCGATAATGTTAATTTTAATGTGATTATTACCAAAAAATTCTTCATAATCAGATATCCAGTTAGGAGGGTCTCCCACTTCATCCACTCAGGCAATCTTGGAGGAAGAAGATCCTAGAACTCCAACAGAGGGAATAACCTTTTTCACTTCTATAGGGGAATATATTCCAGCTGAAGAACTAGAAATCCCCAATGAAGAGGAAGAAGAGGAACCCTTCTTCAACATACCATTGATAGAAGAACCAGAAGAGCAGTTAGCCCTCCAAGCTGAACCTTATATCAGCTCTGAAGAATCTATCATGGCAGGAAGAGGAGAAGAAGGAGGGGAAGGAGAAGGTGAAATCTTTAATGGAGAAAAATTACTATTTGGAGGAGGTAGAGGTAGAGGAGGAGCAAGAGGAGATAGAGGAAGAGGTAGAGGAAATACAAAAGGAGGTAGAGGTAGAAGGGGAATTGAAAGTTCCTTTGGATTCCTTATAATAGACGAAGAGACAAATGCTACCATGAAAAATATCTCACCCTCTATTCTTCCAAACTTTCATGGGTTAAAAAGTGAAGACCCTGAGACATTTTTATTTGAATTTGAAATCTTGTGTAGAACTTATGATTATCTACAAGATTCTCAAAAACTCAAATTGTTTCCTTCAACATTGAAAGGAGCTGCTTTAAAATGGTTCATGAGTCTAATCACTAGGTCTATTAGATCATGGGATGATATGAAGAAAGCATTTCTAGAAAGGTATTTGGATTATTGTATACCTATTAACCATAAAGAGGAAGTGTTTAAAATGATGCAAAAGGAGGATGAAAATTTGGAAGATTTACTTGAAAGATTCGACTATAACATTAAGAGAGAAAAGATGGAGAATCTAGACCAAGATACTCTAAAAGCTATTTTGTTGAAAACAATTAGAGATGAATGGATAGATATCCTTAACATGATGGGGAAGGGAGACACATCTCAACTTCCATTAGCTGATATTGGGGAACCATGCATTAATATCTCAAGAGGAAAATCAAAAATTTTGAAAGGACCAAGAGATCCTGCTCTAGCTAGGGTAAACAAGTCTGTAGCTCGAACAGTAAGTACGACAGAAATTGGAAACATGCTTGATGAATTCAAAATTGACATTATAGGGAGTCTTAGTGAGCAAATAGACACCCTTAAGCTACAAAACAAGAAGAAAGCTGAGACTAATGCTGTTACACCATTTTTTGGTCATCTAACCTATTATCATTAGATAAACCAAAGTACACCATGTAAGACCAATTTTACCCTAAGTAAAATTGCTTTCACTATGTGAAATAACTTAGTAAAATACCTTTATTAAGTTGTTTATGGTCTAAATAGGAAACCCAAAAAGGAAATAAAAAACAAATCTATATTTGTTTATATTTTCTGGTCATATTTAACCTAAAACAAGGAAATTAATTAAATGAATCCTTATTTATTTGATTATTTCCTAGGAATAAGTTATTTAAATAATATTCCTAGTTAAATTTGACTAAATCATTTATAAATAATTAAATAAATCATTATTGATTTAATTATATTCCCACCATTTCCTTAAAATAATAAATAAATCATTTCTTTATTTATTGTTTATAAATAAAGGAATTGATCCAAGTCAAAAATCCTTTTCCCTCCAACAAATATAATAAAATATTCCTAAAGGGTCGTTCTAGAATTTGATTAATAGTATTTTATTCATGCACCAAGTTCTAGATCACCCTAATATTTTGTTATAAATAGAAGGGTTTTTCCCATTCATTAGTCACCTCTCATTGCATTAGATCACCCTGGATCTATACTTGGTCACATTCTCCATTTTTGCCTTGTGAACTCCCTTTGAGTTCTATGTTTGTCTGGGCTTTCTACACCAAAAGGAGAGAGAAATTTTAGATCTGAAATGCTGAGGACTTTCAAGAACCCATCCCATTGAGGAGAATCAGAAATACCTTTCTTGTTTTCCTCTCAGGTGCCCCCTTTTAATATAAAAAATTCTTTCAAATACATTGTTCTTGTCTTGTCTCTTGGATGCATGGAGTGACATTTTATTTCTACTGCTTAATGTCTTTTATGTTTAGATATGGATTTATGCAGCATTATTTGGATCAACTAACTGCAGATTTAAAGATATTGGAAGCCATAATTGATGTTAGGGATATTTGTTATGCGTAGCTAAAGTGGTCTTTTACGACAAAAGATTAATACTAACAATTGGCGACTCCACACGGGTTTTCTTTTGCGACCACTGTCGTTTTATCTATTCCTGCATATCCAGCTATTTCAGACCCTAGGGTTTCTCTTCAGTTTTCTGTTTTTCCTATTTTTATGGTGCTTTTCACCCCTAAAACCCTCAAACATTAAAATTTTTAACTTCCGTGTGTTTCTAGCCCTATTGTGCAGGTGATACACATCAGCCGCAGCTGAGACGACAACTTTTTCTAAAATCTGCCACTGACAGACCCAGATCTGCAGGTCGCACTTATTGGCCAAAAACTGCAACCAAGACTGGAGGGTGCACTTTTCTACCCCAAAACTGCGACCTGGACTGAAAACAGGTCAGAACCTGCGACCTGCACTTTTTTTTGCAATTTTCCAGCAACTTTTCTGGGTTTGTCTTAAGCTTCTGTCATGGTTTTCCAGCCTCCGTCTCTGCCCGTTTAGACCTATTTCGAATCTGTTTCACTCAACTAAGTGGGAATCTTTCCCCTTAGGGCTTTAGTACCCTCCACTTTTTGTGGGTGAGTTTTAGTTGTTTCAGACATCTGAATTTTCAGAGTTTCAGCCTTCTTCTTTTCAGATCTGATACCTCTTTTTCAGATCCCTCTAGATCATCTCTTCTCTCTTTCAAATCACCTCATTTATTTTTGTTTGGGTTTATCTCTAGGGTCACCTCCTTATCCCCTCTACCTTTAGTTGATCCTCTCCTTTGTAGCAACAACCTTGCCTCTGCCTCTTTCCTATTCTCTGCACCTCTTTTCAGCAGATTTCTCCTTTAGATCCCTGTCCCTCCCGACCTTAGATCTATTGGCCTCTTTTTAGCGTGTTTTGATTAGATTTTTTCCCTCTTATAGACTAGTTTTGAGAGACCCGCCTTCTTGGGTTAGATTGATGCATTGTTAGCTGTTCATTTTCTATTATTACAGTCTTATTTACTGCAGATTTATTTTCAGTTGCGCAGCACACTTTTTCTTTTACTCTCAAAACTTATGGGTTTAAAAATTAAAATTAACGCACACCACACACTAACCCTAAGTGAAGAAGAGCCTGGTTAACACCACCTGGCAAGGAATTTAAAATAAATTGACACTGCACCTCTCTGCCCTTATTTCAACATTGACCTCACTTGATTTTTCACCTCCCTGCCCTTGTTGGTTTTTCTTCTTCCCATCATCATTGCGCCCCCAAGGCATTTGTCCCAGAGACTTCTTTGCCTTCACCCTCAGTTTCCGGTTGTTCGACTTCCTCCTTCCTGTCGTCATCGAGTAAGTCCTCCCCCAAGTCCGCACTCCGACTCTTCTTCTGATTGTTCGGGTTCTCCCCCTACTCCTGGTTCTCCCCCTGTTACATTCACCATGTCTAGTTCAGGGCCTAGCGCCAGCAGCAATCCCAGTTCTACTATTGGGTCCCTTTCCAGTGGAACCACTATGAGCACTACCTCGACTGCCCCTTTGCTCCCTTATATGGCTGGTCTCAGTCTCCCCGATTTCAATCAGTTTATCAATGATCCTATCCGCCATGATGTTAGTTGGCCTCCTATGCCAACCAAGCTCCCCTCCGACATTCCAAAGTTAGAAGGCCTTGCTAGTGAAGATCCCTCCAACTATATCTGATCCTTCCACATGTGGTGTTCATCCAATTCCATTACTGATGATTCCATCCGTCTTAGACTGTTCCAACGCACGCTTACCGGCGAAGCTTCCAAATGGTATGTTGATCAAGCCACCTCTTCCCATACCACCTTTGCGACCATTGCCCAAGCCTTTTTATCTTATTTCCAGCTCCCTCTCTGATACGAAACTGGTACAAAACTCTTGACTTCTTTTCGTCAATCCTCTTCAACCCGCCTTTCTGCTCATGTCCAGGAATGGCGGAGAAGACGGAGCTTATGTCAAGCTCCCACCTTTGAAGATCGGGTTTATATGGACTGGTTCCTTCGCTCTCTCTTACCTCCCATCGGCAAAGATGTTGCATCCCACTTTCCCCAAACCGAAGAAGCCGCCCTCCAAATAGCCTTGAAATATGACCTTATCTATGCTCAATCTGGTTATGTTTATACCGTCCTTCCTGACCTCCCCAAACTAGATGGCCCTAACGCCCCAGGGACATCTCACTCTACCAATGGTATCATTAGAGCTCTTTCACATACCTCTGCTCAACCTCTCATGGGCTATGGTTTCCCTCCAGGAGGGACCAGCACCTCCAACACTTTTCCCCCTCGAAGTAGCATGTATCCAAGATATGGCATGCCTCCTCCTTTTTTCCACACTCCTGCTTACCTCAATGTTTCCCATCCTAACCCTTATCCTTACCCACAGCCTGGTGTCCCAGCTCCTCCAGCATTTTGACCTCCCACTCCCTTACATTCTCCACCCCCGCAGTCGCACTTACTTCCCCCTCCAAGGCAAGTATTTGCACAGTAGGGCACGAATAATTCTCTTCCTTCTCAAAGAAAGAGGAAAAGCAATCAATCTGCCTCTGGTAACTGTGCATCCAATCCTTCCAATATTGATTCCAACACTGCCAACCAGCCACATGCATCTCAGCCCAAGACGGACAGGTCGCCTCGTACCAATAAGCCCTATTCGTGTTGCAGTGTTTATGTTCATTACACTCACGATTGTCCCCTATTACCATAGATGCAGCAGATGTGGGAGTCTTAGGCCACCATACGGGGACAAAATTCCTCCCCTACTATCCCTCCCAATATGGTTACTTCTCAACCCGCTGTGTTTACTTATCCTTTCCCTCAACAAGGATTCATGGCTACTCAACCAGCTCATGCCCCGGTAACCACTCAATCTTCCCCTTCTGGTTCCTCCGATTACCAGATCCTCATGATGGCCTCTGGCCAACCTCTCACTATCGACCTTAACCTTCAAACTCAGTCTCATCAGTACTCCACGCCTCCCGCTCCGTCTGTCCCCGAGTCCCCATCTTCAGGTCCTACAGAGCCTCTGTCGACACCCAATGGTCCCTTGCAAATCCCTCCGCCCAAAGCTGAGGTCCATACCAAGATTCCTAAGGGCCCACTACGCCGAAATGTTGCCTCTGGTTGGGCTTCCCATTCATATAGCATAGTAGATGAGTGGGCATCTACCTGTGTGAGGTCTGCTTCGGTTTGGAAACAACTTAGATCTCCTGAGCTGGCCCCCTCCACAATCACCCTTTGTGCATGGGATGGCCATGCCTCCCAGCCCATTGGCCTATTCCGTAACTATCCTATCACCCTTGTGGGCAAGACTATTTGTGTCGACGCTGAAGTTATCGACGCCCCTCTTGAGTATAACATTCTTTTGGGGCGTAGTTACACCTATGCCATGTCTGTCGTCCCATCCGCAGTCCACCACAAGATGTTTTTCCCGCATAATGGAAATATTTTCACCATCAACTAGTTGACATATCATGAACCAAAATCTCAGACTTCCCCTGAGTCCACCATATGTGCTATCACCAATAAGAAAACTCTTGATTCTTTGACCAGTGTTTCCCTTGGCGTCTATAAAGACTCCTTCTTGCTTGGAACCTTCCCGGGTCCTCCCCCCCCCTCCTGTCTCTGATCCCAGCTTAGAGAATGTTTTCATGATGCAATCATCTCAGGCTCACCTTCCACAACTTGATTCGGCTAGTCAGTAACCTCAATCTCGCCCCCCGCAACCTGCTCCTAGCCCTTCGCCATAGTTGACCGAACCTCTTTCGCCTGGACCTTCCCATCCACCTCGCACTCAGGAACCTCTCTACCCTCCTGAGTCGGTTCCCCCAGGTCTCCACCATATGGGAGCCATCCCTCCTAGCCATTACCCCACAGGTTAGATACCTTTCCTTGCTCCCCCTCTCGAAGTCTATTCAGTTCCCATCATGGCCACCCTTTCCCTCCCTAATTTAACCTTGGGAATACCTGTATGGTATCTTACTCCTCCAGCCGAGACCCCACCCGGCCACCCCAAACCATACCTTTATGTGACACCGGTTCAACTGATTCCCTTTGCCCCTTCCATCGCTACGGTGCCCCTAGCCCCTCTACCATACCATCCTCATGTTGTGCCAGCTACGGGAAAGAAAATAAAATCTCGCAAGAGGGCATCCAAAGACAATACCACCTCACCTGACCCTACCCCTCCTCCACCCACCAAGCCTTGTGCCTTGTGTGATGGTGTCGGTCATGCCACCCATACTTGTCTTAAGTTGCCCCGTATCTAACCCATGGTTAAGGTCGCGTTCCCTAAATCTACGGTCCCTAAAACCTCTGTTTCTTCCTCGTCCGTAGCCAAGAACCCAAAGACTCTTCGCACCAACAAACCCTGTGCTCTGTGTGGCGTCCATGGCCATTATTCTCACCATTGTCCTCACCTCACACATTATCGAGCCTCTTTAGAGGTCATTCACGAGTACGAGGTTGAACAAAATCAATCTGCCTCCCCCATCCTTGCTTAGTATGCGTCAGGCTTACTCAAGGTTCCCCCTGCTACCATTGAAATTTCTCCCCCTAATTTTGAGATGTCGGAACCTGCTGCCCCCCTCCTATACCTATCATCATCCGCACGACCCTCGGAGTACATTCACTCTGAATCCACTCCATCTGTTTTTCTTGATCCCCCTTCAGCAACATTTTTGGGCTCTACATGCTTTGACCATCTTTTTACTTGTTCTTCTGTCATTCCCCGTGACGATCCATATGTGCGCATTTCTTCCCATGCTGATGATTTAGGTAGCTTTGCAGCATCATGTGGTTTCCTCGACCTTTCCTCCCATAACCAGGATGATACCATCCATATCTATGATGTCCTTCACAGCATGAGCTCCCGCTTTTCCTCCCATAGTTCTCATTCACCACCCTCTAGTCGATCTATGAGTCCTAGCCATCCTACCCAGACTACTCCCTCCCATAGTCATCGTTTTATGTCTACCCTATACTCACACTTCCATCATTATTCTCCTTCCTCCCATTTCTTGTCTTGTGACACTATTCTGCCAGACCTCTCATCCACACATTATTTTGGCTATGCCGATGGGGCAAGTCACTATTCCCGGAATCTCACCTCGGCCGTATGGGCCATATTTACCCCCTTGCATACCCTCATTCTTTCGAATGGGGTCTACATTGGTAATGCCACCAATAATCAAGTCGAATATGATGCAGTACATGGTCTCTTAGCTGATGCCCTCTCTCATCACATCCTCCATCTGCACATTCATTTAGATTCCCTGCTACTTGTCTTACAACTCAATGGTGTCTATCGTGTGCATAACCCTATCCTTTTTAGACAATATTTACGAAGTGAAACTTTTGATACGTGACTTTAGATTCATTACTTTCATCCATGTACCTAGAAGCCAAAATCACTATGTAGATAGAATTGCAAATCATGTTCTAGACTGGCATTTATCACACACAAGACAATAACATTTCAAACCATCAACACAATGCATATACATAATATATATCATATAACATGTTTTTAGAGTCCATATACTCTGAAACATATGACATACCCATAGCATGTTACAAAAAACAAAACTCAGAAAACTGGGGGGCACCACCTGCCCTACATCTAATCACTCTGTGGAGGATCCCGAGCCAATGGCTCCGCTCCAGCAACTCGTAGATCACGCACTTTCTGACTGGCCATCGCCATGCATCGCATGATACCTCACCATTCCGATGGTAGCCCAATACATAGCTCTATGTACTGGTCATCTAAATCCTTCCAACCACGCTCCGACACACTGGTCAGCAACCCCTCACATCTACGACAAATGTCCTCCAAAAGAGCAGCCATATCCTCATTTTGTGCTGTCCTCAATCCACTAAAACCTGTAGTTCCTGCTGCTGCAGGTCGTCCCATATATCCGACCGGTTTCACAGGAGCTATATCTACATTCCAAAAAGTATAAGGATCAGTACCATAAATACTATTCACAAACTTTAACATGCACATAACAGATTAGTTACTTGTCACTTACCATCAGGCCCCCATACTCAAGCAGGCGGAAGTGGCAAGTCCGGATCTCCCCAATAACTCATCCCACTATAGGGATAGTCGTCTATGTACAATGGCATCTGATCCCAATGGGCAAAGAACTCTGGTTAGAACACCCATCCGACTGCCCCTCCCCCTCCTCTACACCGTAATCGTCCCCACCACCACATCCTGGGTTCTCTCGGACCCCCATCAGGTAGCTATACACGAGGTCGTAAGGTCGGGATCTTCTCAAAAAAGAAGGAGCACAATACAGTCCCATAAGCACAATCATCGTTCACTTGCCGCTTACATAGCGACAGCTGTCGTTTCAACGACACCAACATCATCTGGGCCCACCCATAGTAGGTCCCACTCAACACACTTTCTGCAATCATCATCTGCCCTCCAGTGATGTGATGGAGTGCCTGACTGCCCAAGATCCACAGCACTATTGCCGCCACTGCCCAGGTCTCCAACCTCTCTAGATCCCCAATCGATATCCGAGTCCCTTTGACTTGGACACCTGGTCGACAATGTCGCTCTACGAACTCCATGATGTTACGCCCCCACAGTAACATTGGCTGTGTATTTCCCACCATCCCTAATGGTGGGAGACCAGTCAGGAAATACAGATCCTAGACTGTCAACTCAATCCTGTGCCCCAGCACTATAAACAACTCATGATCTGGATCCCAATAACTGACAATCCAGGCCAACAAGGGCTCCCCAGCCCTCATCAACGAGTTCTCCACAAATTTCAGAACCCCAAACCTGGCCAATGCATGATGGACACCATGATCCGCTTGGATTTCCATCCGTAATGTACCTAGGTCTCTCTCTCTCTCCACTTGATCCGTATATCTGCCATATCTGCACAAAACCATCATCCTTTTCAGTCCAAAGATAAGAAAAACTGCATTCAATCACACCAAAACTAAATCTCAGCCCATAACAGCACTGAAACCACCTCCATCTGACAGGTCGCACTTTTTGGCCAAATCCTGGGACCGGTCGCACTTTTCAGGCCCAAACCTGTGTCCCAGGTCACATTTTTTGCCCCAAAAAATGTGACCTGGCTGTAATGATGAGGTAAGAGCTGTTACTGAGATTTAAGACCCTAATCTGAACTTTTAATCCATCAAAAACAAAGAGTAGTATTAGGCCTCTTACCTACAACTGACAGATCTCGATTCCAACGGTCGGTTTGGCCGCTACAATCGCCGCAAGATTTAGGGCCTTCTCTCCTCTCCACATTCACCATAGCTACACAAGCAAATGAATGACTTTGGAGGGAAAATTCCTTATTAGAAGAAAACCCCTGTTTTTTCTTTTGTCCGCTGCGACCAAAACGTAGCCCTGTTTGACACACCATCTACACCGTTAGAAAGCTCTCACCGAGCACTCAAATGGGTATCTGTTAGTTTTTCATGTTTTGATACATCACCACGATACATTTTGTCCACGAAGGGTTTATTCACCTCTCCTCCCAATCGAATTTCTTCACTTACAACACTTGTACTTGGGGCACCACTTTTCCTCCTTACTTGTCTTTGTTTGTGTTGATTTTGGTCATGAGGTACCTTATTGTACTCATGTTTTTATGGTCCCCCATTGGACCTTTACTGTGTGGCAGCAGCATCGAGTCGCCCTTGTTTAGAGCCTCCGAGTTGAGTCATCATCCATCATGGAGTCTATCTCGAGTTCCTTTGTATCCCGCTATAGTCCTCCATCCTTCATTACTTGGTCCCTCTCTTGTGTTGCACATTATGGCCTTCAGTACCATTTTCCCCTATCCCCCATGATATTGTGTCAGTCGCTGCCAAGCCATTCATGCCCCTTATGCTCTAACAAGGGAAGTCATCCATCTGCTACTCAGTATCCCTCATTTCATCATCATCATTAGTGTCTTTTTGGTAGTTGCTCTACTATTTTCTCTCGCGCCTTAGTTGGGGATCCCTTATTGCCTCACCTATTGCAGACCTCCTTCTATCGACATCAGCTAATTTACTCCATAAGCCAAGTCTAAAGGGAAGTTTACCTTTGTTCGAGCTCCTTTCAGCATGATCGCGATCTGTATACTTGATGGTCCAGTGATGCAGCAGCCGCTATTGGTGATTCTCGGGTGTGTGTGAGATGTCTCAACCCTCATGAGGGGGTGGCCCTGCAGGTAGCCCCCCACATTCCCGGATGTCTTCTTCATTTCAGCCCTTGATGTAGCTCCTTCCATTTGATGATATCGGCCTCAGCCACTTGCAGCGCCTCTTCAATTTGCATGTATCAGTCAGATTTTGTGAGCCCTTCCTCGTGTGTAGTGGGCATTTGGGTTGTATTTGTATCTCATGTACTAAAATATTATTGTATAAGTCCTCACTGTTATTCCAGGCACAACATGTATGTGGGATTCATCATTCTATTTTTTTGGCTTGTATTTATGCCAGCATGTACTTTATGGTTCGGTTCCTTGTTTACTGGACATCCTATTCTTTTGTACTTTGTCTCGGCGGGCATAGGTATTCCTCCCCTGCTGCCTTTAGCACAGGTACCACTTCATAAACTAGAGACTTGTTGCACCTGTAAGTCTCATCTCCTCAGGCTCTAGTCCTAGCACATTAGACTACCTTACATTTCTCTCTCTGACTTCCCTCTTGATGTCTAGTGATTGAGTTCTTACAATGTACTTCGGTCATATGATTTTCTCCTAACACTTGTATGATGGGGGGAAATCTGTTACACCATTTTTTGTTCATCTAACCTATTATCATTAGATGAACCCAAGTACACCATGTAAGACCAATTTTACCCTAAGTAAATTGCTTTCACTATGTGAAATAACTTAGTAAAACACCTTTATTAAGTTTTTTATGGTCTAAACAGGAAGCCCCAAAAGGAAATAATTAACAAATCTATATTTGTTTATATTTCTTGGTCATATTTAACCCAAAACAAGGAAATCAATTAAATAAATCCTTATTTATTTGATTATTTCCTAGGAATAAGTTATTTAAATCATTATTTAAATAATATTCCTAGTTAAATTTGACTAAATCATTTATAAATAATTAAATAAATCATTATTTATTTAATTATATTCCCACCATTTCCTTAAAAATAGTAAATAAATCATTTATTTATTTATTATTTATAAATAAAGGAATTGACCCAAGTCAAAAATCCTTTTCCCTCCAACAAATATAATAAAATATTTATAAAGGGTGGTTCTAGAATTTGATTAATAATATTTTATTCATGCACCAAGTTCTAGATCGCCCCAATATTTTGTTATAAATAGAAGGGTTTTTCCCATTCATTAGTCACCTTCCATTGCATTAGATCACTCTGTATCTATACACTTGGTCACATTCTCCATTTTTGTCTTGTGAGCTCCCATTGAGTTCTATGTTTGTCTGGGTTTTCTGCGCCAACAAGAGAGGGAAATTTTTAGATCTGAAATTCTGAGGACTGTCAAGGACCCATTCCATTGAGGAGAACCGGAAAACACTTTTCTTGTTTTCCTCTCAGGTGCCCCCTTTTTATATAAAAAATTCTTTCAAATAGATTGTTCTTGTCTTGTCTATTGGATACATGGAGTGACATTTTATTTCTACTGCTTAATGTCTTTTATGTTTAGATCTGGATTTGTGCAACATTATTTGGATCAACTAACTGCAGATTTAAAGATATTGGCAACCATAATTGATGTTAGGGCTATTTTTTATGCATAGCTAAAGTGGTCTTTTACGACGAAAGATTCATACTAACGTATGCCTTAGCAATCTTCTATCCCAAATGCAGAAAGAAGCATGCTTTGAGAGAATGTCCTCTTGATGCAAAAGTAATAGAAACCTATGTGATTTGTTGAGATAACCATGAGACCAAGATTTTTCCTTCAATTCCTGGTCTTAAGGCTGTCTTTCATGAAGAAATAACTACAAATCCTATAGAATCTCTTTGCTTTGTCTCTAGAAGACCTCGGCAGGGGCCTCAAACTCAAGGGTTTAACAACCAAGTGTATAATCAACCCCCACCAAACTAGAATTCTTGGCAGCAACCTTGGCCTCAATCTCAAAATCAATCCCAACCTTGGACTCAAGGGATGCAAAATCCTTTTAGAAGATTCTCCCAGTAATATCAGTATCCTCCATCCTACCCATCTTATCCATCTTATCCAAATTATCCTCCCCAACACAATCCTCAACAAAATCCACAACCCCAAATTCAGCCTCAAAATCAAAATCCACAAATCTCATTGACATTCCCTCAAAGACCAAATTAGTTACCTGCCCAGCCGGTACCAATCCCCAAAAATAAAAATCCTCAGAATACCTATATGATAGAAGGTCAAAAATTTCCAAATTTTTTAATCACTCCTCTAGATCTTAATGATGTTTAACTTAGATCTGGAAATATATTTGAAAAAAGGAAACCTTCTGTAGTAATTCAAGAACAAGACAATTCTGAGGAAGATTCTCTACAAGTTAATAAATTTTTGAAGAGATAACATCTCATCAAAACCAAAACTTTGAAAATGAAAAACAGAAAGAACCAATAAACTCAACTCCTATGTTAGAGCAACCATCAACATCTACTTCTACACCTCCTTTTCCTAAAATATTACAAATTGATAGAGGTATAGAAAAACATATTATGTTGCCTAATTATGATTTCCTAGATGAATTGAGAAATGTTTGCATCAAAATTCCACTATTACAAGCCATCAAGGAAATTCCAATCTTAGATAAAACCATAAAGGAGTTGAGTATGAAGAAACCAGGAAGAAAAATAAAGGAAATAAACAAAATTCAACTGGTAGGAAAAATAGCAGAAATAATGATGGGAAAGATTGTCATTCAAAAATATCTAGATCCTGGAAGACCAATTGTCCAAACACATATCAATGGAATTGAAATTCCAAACACATTAATTGATTTAGGAGCAGAAATAAACATCATGAGCAAGCAAACCATGGAACAACTTAAGCTTCCTATTCTTCTTTATACACCTACATTACTATAGTTAGTAGGTAGGTATGTAATCAATCCAAATGGTGTGTTAGAAGATAATTTAGTGTCCTTAGATTCTTGGGAGTATCCTATTGATTTTATGATTCTAACTCCTAAAAATAGTCTAGGAGGACATCCTCTTATACTAGGAAGACCTTGGTTGGCTACAGTTGATGCTTTCATCAGTTGTAGATCTAGTGATATGTACATCTCTGATGGAAATTGAACTAAGAAATTCACTTTATATCCTCCAGCAAGAAAATCACAGAGATAGATGATAAACAATGGATTGATGATGAAGAAGATATACATCCTCTCTTTACTATTTCAAACATTAATGAAGATATTCAAATCTTGAATACTTTAGAAAATTATGAATCATCACCAGAATATGGACATGATCATTTCTAAGAAAGATCTAATATTGAATATTTTTCATCTAGGAAGATGTCTCTCTACTCCATGGAAGAATTTGATAGCTCTACAATTGAAATATTTCCAGGAAAAACTTTAAATATAAACAAAAACATGGAAAAATTACAACAAGAAGAGCTAATCAAAATATTACAAAAACATTCATCTGCATATGCATGGGAACACACCGACATGAAAGGGATTAGTCCTAAGACTTGCACTCATCACGTCTATATAGAGGAAAATTGTAAACCTATCAGACAGCCTCAGAGAAGGATGAATCCAAATCTTAGGGAAATTGTGAAAGTAGAGTTACAAAAATTGTTGAATGTCAACTTTATCTATCCAATTTCAGACAGTCAGTGGTTTTCTCCTTTGGTCGTTGTACCTAAGAAAAATGGTAAATGGAGGGTATGCATTGATTATCGAGAATTGAATAAAGCTACTCTTAAAGATCATTTTCCTTTACCTTTTATAGATCAAGTGTTAGATATATTAGCAGGAAAAAAGTATTTCTCATTCCTATATGGTTTCAGTGGTTACAATCAAATTCAAGGTACACCTGAAGATTAGTATAAAACCACATTCACCTGTCCCTAGGGAACTTATGCCTACCGAGTACTTCCTTTTGGATTGTGCAATGAACCTGCAACATTTCAAAAGGCAGTATTAGGAATTTTTTCTGATCTAGTATATGATTGTGTAGAAATTTATATGGATGACTTTACAGTCTATGGTAAGTCATTTGAAGAAGCTTTAGAAAACTTGGAGAAAGTTTTAAAAAGATGTAAAGAAGCAAACCTTTCATTCAGTCATGAAAATTTTTTCATGATGTTTACTGAAGGGATTGTTTTAGGACATCATATTTCAGGAGATGGAATCAAAGTGGATAAATCAAAAGTTGAGGTCATCTCCAGACTATTAGTCCCAAGTTACCAAAAGGATGTTAGAAGTTTTCTAGGATTCATAGGGTATTATAGAATATTTATAGAAAATTTTACCAAAATAGCATCCCCACTCTTCAAATTACTTACCAAGGATTGTGAATTCAAATGGAATCTTGATTGCCAATTAGCATTTGAAACTCTAAAAGAAAAAAATTTCCGAAGCACCTATCTTAAGAGGACCTAACTGGAAACTACCATTTCATATATCAACAGATGCCTCAGACACAACTCTAGGAGTTGTGTTAGGACAAAAAGACCTGATCCCTTATGCCATCTAGTAGACAAGTAAAAATTTGACTCCTCCAGAGTTGAATTATACTATAACTAAAAAAGAATTTTTAGTTGTTATTCATGCTATCAATAAATTCAGACATTACATAACAGGATATGAAACCTTTGTTCACACAAATCACTCTGCAATTAGGTATTTAATGAATCAATCTGTTAATAATAGCAGAGTTACAAGATGGTTATTGCTCTTAAAAGAATTTAGCATTACTATTCTAGACAGACCTGGAAAACAAAATACAGTTGCTGATTTTCTCTCTAGAATTCAAAATATCAAAGACAACACTCCATTTGAGAATAAATTTCCTGATGAACATCTCTTTGAAATAACTACTCAAACTCCTTGGTTTGCATATATTTCCAATTATTTAGTTACAGGGAAATTACCTTGAAATATGCATGCTAGAGAGAAAAGAAGAATCATTCAAATTAGTGAAAAATATTCATGGATTACTAATGAATTGTATAAGACAGGTGCAGAGCTTATTATTAGAAGATGTGTTCAAGACGATGAAATTCCTAAAATTCTTAAGGCATGTCATCAAGAGGATAGCCTATAAAATCCTTCATTTAGGATATTATTGGCCATCCATATTCAAAAATTGCAAAGGATATGTCAAAAGGTGTGACAGTTGTCAAAGGGTAGGGAAACCTACTCCTTCAAATGAAATTCCATTACAACCTCAGGTACTTATTGAACCTTTTGAAAATTGGGCCTTGTATTTTGTCGGACCTATCAATCCTCCATCTAAACAAAAGAATTATATCCTAGGATGCACTGATTATGTCACTAAATGGGTAGAGACTAAAGCATTATCTTTTTCTAATGAAACATCTGTAGTTAATTTTATTTTTGAGGATATATTTACTCATTTGGTGTTCCAAGAGAAATTGTAATAGATCAAGGTGCTCAATTTACATCAAAGATGGTGCAAAATATGGTAGAAAGTTACAAAATCAATCACAGGAAGTCTACCCCTTACCATCCACAAGAAAATGGTTAGGTTGAATCTACCAACAAGGTGATTAAAGGAATTCTCATTAAGACTATTCATCTACATAGAAAATATTGGGCAGAAAGGCTTCCTAAAACCTTATGGGCCTATAGAAATACATGGAGAAACACAACAGGACATACTCCTTATGAACTTGTTTATGGGAAGCAAGTCCTATTTCCTATAGAATTTCAGATCAAAACCTTCAAGATGGCAATCCAACTGGGACTTGATTTGAGAGAAGCACAAAAGCATAGACTAGAGAAAATTAATGAACGATATGAAATCAGACAAGATGCAGTCCAAAGAACAAGTATAGTCCAGCAAAAAAAGGACTAAATGGCATGACAAGTATATCAAAGAGAAAAAGTTTCAAGAAGGGGCTAGGCACTCTTGTTTGAATCAAAATTTAAGGATTTTCAAGGGAAATTTCAGACTCATTGGCTTGGACCATATGAGATTGAGAAAGTATTTGAAAATGTAGTAAAGATCAGAACAATAGATGAAGAAAAGGTATCTCTTCTTGTAAATGGTCATAGGTTGAAAGTATATCATAAACCACTTTCAAAAGAAGAGTTTTTCAGAACGTTTCAAGATAACATTGATATGGAGTTAGTGAAGAATAATTATTATTCTTCACAAACTTAGCTTTTATTTCTATATATATATGTATATATATATATATATATATATATATATATATATATATATAAAGTATAAGTATGAAAACCAATCAATGATCGGCATACTTATGCAGAAAGTACAGGGTGAAAATCAGACCTCTCTGACATCCTATACTTTCATTTCTCTTTTCTATGAATAAATGTTCACATTTGCAAATCATAAATTGCAAATTCATTACACTCCACTGCCACTCCACATCCATTTAATTCCACTTCCATTTCATCATAAAATTTTATTACACTCCACATTCATATTCCATTTCATTTCATGTTCCATATCCATATTTCATATTCTTTTGACAAATCATATTCTGCATCTAGGCACATTCTGCAGCTACTCACATTCTGTAGTTGGTTCTATTCTGCAGCTAATCTAATTCTACAAACCACTCCAACAAATACAGAGATGATAATTGCAAAAGAAAAAAAATAATTATAGGACTCTGTTCTAAAGATCACCATGCTACAAAAGGAGTACCTAACGAAAAATGGCAAGCAACAACAAACAATAAGGTCAAATTCTGAGGTAAAATGTAGAAATTTATTTTAATAGCAAAAATTAAAACATGAAATATGTATAATGTGTACATTTAGATGTTCCTTGGCAACCTATCATTCGAATTGATTAATCCTCATCATGATGAATCTCAGCCATATCCCTCATCTAACGTTTCACAACAATCCATCATTAAAACCATTGATTAATGATTAATGGTCATAGTCATAATGTAATATATTAGGCCACATCTCTCTAAGACCATATCATTCACTCATTCCCTATAGTTTACCATAAACCCTCCATCATATCCGTAACTCATTTCATATTTTTCCTTAAGCTATTTCATTTCCATCGCTCATTCACCTCCATCAAACTCTGCAGCCAATCCATTTTCAAACACAAAGGGGTAATTCTGAGGGAAAAGATACTCTGCACATAAGAAGAATGGGTCTAATTATCAGAACAGAGCCAGTAGGAGTCAAATACATGGAAGGATATCCACAAGATAGAGAGCTACTACAGCAAGTTGGATGGTTGAGGTTTATAAAAAAGTTTGATGGCTTCCATAAGGAAATTACCAAATCATTTGCCGGATATTTTGATGGGACTGAGGTGGAGATTGGAGACATCAAATTCACAATAATTGAATCATTCTTGGCTAAAAAAATATAAATTCTGAGGCAAGGAGAGTGGTGGTTCAAGAACAAATAATTTCATAATGAGTCATGGAAGGGGATACTTGAAAATCTAGGTATGGATGCTTCAGTCTTTAGAAAGGGAATTCCAAGTACTGCTCTAAAAATTAAGTGGAGAAACATGTTGTTGATTTTGCAAAAATTTATAACTTGTGAGGGAAGGTATGGAACCATGTATGTTTATCATATCAGATTGATAATGACTTTTCTAGAAAATGGAGAGATCAACCTACCTTACCTTCTACTCAATAGTCTAAGGAGAATGGCCTCCAATATCCAAAAGAGAATGCAAATTTTAGAAACCACTCTGCATCATCATGGTTTAGTGAAAATATTGGTTGAATTTTACTTAAAGAGCATAGGAGACAATTGGGAAGATTTCCTTATAAGGAATCATTTTTAGGAACAACCAGAATCACCACCTAAGCAAGAAAATTCTAGGAGAAGTAGAAGAAAGAAAACTAACATGGTTGTTTAAAACAGACTTGACACTTCACCATAGGAAGAAGATAAAGAACTAATTTCTGAGAAGTTAACAGAAATTAGGAAACAAATTAAGGCTAGAGGAAAGAAAAAGAAAGCAAGTGAAGGTATTAATGAAGAGGATGAGAATCCTCCAAAGCTAAGAAGAAGCTCTAGACTCCAAGGCATCATAAAGAAGACATTGACCAAGGAGACTGAACTCATAAATATAGATGAAGAAACCCCAGTTACATCACCTATTGACAACTCTCCTGTGTATCATTTTGAAGAAGTCCCCAGTAAAAGATCTCCTGGTATAGACCCAGTTCAGCAGCAAATATATGATTATGTGCAATCATTGGAAAGAAGTCCCTCAATGAGCCAAGAAATACATATCAATCCACAAGAACCTCTGATTGAAACTCTTAAGCAAGAAAAATATGAATTATAGATATTGAACAAGCACATCAAGAATGAAAATGAGATTTTGAAAGAGCAATTCAAGTTGAAAAATGCAATGACTGATAACTCTACTCTTCAACTAAGGCTATCACACAAGGAAAATAGGAAATTGAAGAAGAAGAAAAAGAGGTTAAACAGAGCACTCATAAACGTCAAATTCAAACTTCTCATGAAAAGGCCAAGAATTACATTGACTTCCAAAAGAAACAGAAGAATAAGGTCAGATGCCTTAGCTAAAGTTTCATAACACATGCAGTAAGGGAGAATAACTTAAAATTTTGGAAAATTGCATGAGGACATGCAATGATTTGCAGTGGGGGTATGTTGAACCCCAGGATTACCCTCTCCTTTGTATTTTTCCCCATCTCATTTCACCTCTTTTTGATCAATTCATAAACCCTAATCAGTGAAGAATGATAAGGTTTGTCTCAAGGATAAATACAAATGGTTGACATACTGTATTTTCATGAGTTTTACTATTTTGATAAGTTTTTTCATATTAGCTACAGAATGCAACATGTTCTATAGTTTTTTGTGTGTTTTGTAGCTACTCTTGTCGTTGAACATGTTACAGGTATCAATTGAAGGAGCGGGCCACATGGGTGTTCTCAAAATCCCTCCTTCATGGATTTCATCCTATTCATATGGACCAAGTCGACATATGGAGGTGCCTAACCCTATGGTCAAAGCTGTAAGTCAAAGACCATTTCCTACAACAATTAGGACTCTTTATTTGCTTCGTAGAAAATCATGATTCCTAAAATTCCTAGTTTGATTATGATTCAAAGATACACCTGTAGCTATTTTTCTTCATAGTTAGTTATGCAAATTACCTTTAAATAGAGGTTCTATAGAATCGAGAACAAGTTAAGTTTTTGTAGCACAACTTCAGAATTATAGTAAAATACTCTGTTTTCTAAAACTCTGTTTCAATAAATAAGTTCAGTTCATAGATGTTGGTTTGATTACGTTTCTAAAAAAATAAGGAGTTAACCAACTTGGTAGCAAAGGGCCCCTGCTGCTAAAGGACGTTTTTAATGCTTTCTAGTTAGATTTCTTCAATTCTGTTTAGTAATTTATGTACATGCTTAATTTCTAGTTTTTAATAGTTTAAATGCATTTGTGGAGATTTTCCTTCCAAAACATTTCAAGCAGATAGGACTTCTGTCTTCGGGATTGGAATAAAGATTGAAGTGTTGAGAAACATGGTTGTTTAGTTTACTATTTTTCCTTTTCAAATTCATTAGAAACTAGTTGTCAATTGTTGTGTCTAATTAAACATTCATGAAAACCTTTTTTTCCATATTTTAAATCTTACATTGAATGGTTAAATGTCTTATAAGTGCAGTCATTAAATACATTTCATTTCTTGTCATTTTCTTGCTAAGAACTGAAGGTGTAATTGATTTTTCCGAAGCCATTTCAAGAGGCCACAAGCTTCACAGTTGGATGAGACTGATAAGTCAATTATTCAATTAGTTAGTTTTAGAATACATTTCATTTCTTGCCATTTTCTTGCTAAGAACTAAAGGTGTAATTCATTTTTCCGAAGCCATTTCAAGAGGCCACAAGCTTCACAGTTGGATGAGACTAATAAGTCAATTATTCACTTAGTTGGTTTTAGTTAGAAGATCCTCATTTCATTGCAACAAAACAATCTTCTTGAAGATCATTCTGAAAGCAACTAACCTAAATATACTAAGCAAGGATGATTAAATGATTAGATGTAATGCAACGTTTGAGTTATTTCATTTTACAAAGTTATTGTAGTTATTTATTTTAGACAGATGTAATGGTTGCTTAGAAACATTACCACAAAGGGTTCACTCTCTACATATTGGGTAAATGGAGTAACTAAAACATCTTAGGTATTTTTAATAGCATTTTCTATTTTCTGTCTTAAGACTTTAGCAACTAAGGTACAAACAGTTGATTTCATCTCATAGGCTTTTGACCTAATCATTGAATGTTGAAACAACCTAAAGTACAACACTTGACACATTTCCCTGCATTAATTTTGTCTTCAATCTTAGTTTAATCATAGATCCATGGATTAGGTTTAATCACTAATTGAAGTACATGCTTTACCTTTTTTATCAAAGCTAGGTCTTAGAACTAGCCTATAAACTTTGGTTTCTTTTATATAAAATTAACTTTGTTTCATAATAATTCCTTTTCTTCCTTTTTAATTTAGATTCATTTTAACTTTTACAATATCCTAAGGTAGCACACTAAGGATTAAAAAGACAAAACCCCCAAAAAATAAGAAAAACACAAACAACGAATTAAGGGAAAGGTCACTTAGGCATAGATATTTCACCACACTTCATCAGTTTACAAGCCATGGTTGATAATTTATGTAAGAAATTTAGAACACTAAATTGACTAAAGAAAGATCATAAAGCAAGTTGATAATAGTTCATTTAAACTTGACCTGCCTTCATATATGCAAATCCATTCAGTTTTTAATGTTGAAAACTTACATTTGTATGAGCCACCTTTGATCGATGATCAAGGAAATAATGTTTAGCTGCCTTCTATTGAAGGTTTCTCACCAAAATTTCTGAATGAGCTCAAGATACAATTCTTGATAGGAGGACAAGAAAATCCAAGAGGGGAAGTGTTGACTACCTTCGAGTTGGGCTCAAAGGCACTAAACCAAGCAAGGAAAAGTGGATGGAGGTTAGAAAAGTGAGGGAGTTGTACCCTCATCTACTGAACAGGTAATCAAGTCTTTTGGGGTCCAAAAGCTTCCTAATGGGGAGGATTAATTAGGAGTTCATAATTTTTTCTCAAAATTGAAAGTTACAGGATTGTGTTGAAACAAGGATTGTGTTGAAACCAAGATGGTTGCGCAGATCTCGTCTTCCTAATTCCGACACTGTGAATGGTTCAAAAAACTGATTTCGTGTGAGGGAGATATCGCGTTTTGATTGAGTTCCCAAACAGCTAAATTTTGTGACAGGGTTGACTGGGATGCTCAGTCAGCATGGAGGGTGCACAGTCAACAAAAGGAATATTATGAGGAATATTCTTTCCTAAAAAATAATCCCATGCCGAAAACTGGTGCTATATCATTTTTTTAATGGTTGTGCATTGTTGTTTGGAGGACCAATAATACAGTGACACCTAGCCAGCCCAAAGGCCGCCACGTGTCCCCAGAATGGTGTATTAAATTTTTATGGAGGTCCATAGGGCTCGATCCCATGACCTTCGGTAGAGCAACCATATGCCACACTGCTCACTCTGTGCATTGAAACTTAACATTCATGGGCCAAAGGTTTTATTTAAAGTATAATGTACAGTGAAGTGGGGGTTGGGGACCGTCGATGATCCCAACCCACCAGCGGTCCTCGTGAGTGGACACATGATAATACAAGATAACCACAACATAAAATGTAACCTCCAACTCTTAGCCCACCATCATATATGCTATGATCAACACATGTAACCATTTACTCCGTGGACTTCTCCAATAGTTCCACATAATTGTAACCTCAAACCCAAAGTTTTGTTTGACCCATAGTTAAAAGTCGAGTTCTGCTCCATCGTAAACTAACCGCTGGTTTTGAGGGTTGGCATGTGGCCACCCCCAACCACAAAATTTATTATCATGGTTAAATTCAGCCTGATTCTTGGAGGCACACTAAATTTTTGTAGATTGCATTAAATTGACTCCAGTTAAGTGGATTCCTCCACAATTAGTGGAGATTTTCTAGGTGTTATTAGGAAAATAAGTTGGAGACTCAATTTTCGCCCATTCAGAGTGAATGAAGAGTCATTCTAGACCAATTGGAGCATTCTGGAGCCATTGGTGTAGAGAAAACAACCATTAGAGGCCTATAACTACATGTATTTGTAAAATTATCAACATAATGAAAGATGGACATGCCATTGGGAGCTGGACCAGTAGATGTAGCCCAGGAGGGGTGAACTGCTTCATCATGCATGTTGTGTAAATGTTATGTGGTGAATTATTTCTCTGTTTTTCATTTTTGTTCAGTGTTAAGTGTGCTTATTTCATGCTTCTAATTCACTAAAATCATCTACAATTCACAGTTAAAATCCTCAATCCTTAAGCAAACTCAAGAGACAAGTATGCACATGTTTTATAACTGAAAATACACTTAGCACAAAAAAATAATACAGTCCTTTCATATCAACAACACATATATATACATGTCGAAGCATTCATAAACCCCAATCCATTAACCCTGGATTACAACATAACCTTATTTCCCTTGACCGGATCTACAAAATACCAAGGGCCAAAAACCATCATGCCCCAAATCCATGTGCAAACCCATGCACAAAACCATGGGCAGGTCCGCCCACCGAAAAATAGGGTTCAAAAAAATTTCTCGGCCCGCTGCCCCAAACCCCGAACAGTCAACATACAAGGATGGTTGTCCCACCCCCTGTGACCCTCCCCACGCGTGCGACTAATTTTGGAAATAATATAACACATATCCAACATTCTCCTACTTGTTTTTTTCTTTCCATAGGGGGGCATATGAGAGTTTATTCATTAGCCTAGCTCTGCAACACCCATTTCTTCTCTACACCAAGAGAAATTCTGAGTGCTCACAAACTTCTTCAATGCATCTACAACATTATTTAAAGTGTCCACCTTTACCAGCAACACCCTTTTATCCTCAACCATATCTCTCACAAAGTGATATTAAACATCAATGTGCTTTGTCTTTGAATGATAAGCAGGGTTCTTAGCCAAGAAAATTGTGCTTTGGTTATCACAGTATATCCTTATAGCTCGCTGCACCAACCCCATACTTGAACACAATCTCTGCAACCAAACTTCTTCCTTGATTGCATGAGTGGCTACCATGTATTCTGCCTCCGTAGTTGAAAGATCCACTACAGACTATATTTTACTCATCCAACTGAATGCACCTCCAAATAGGCTAAACACGTACCCACTTATAGATCTTCTTTGGTCCATATCTCCAGCCCAGTCTGCATCAAAAAAACCACAGATTTCCAAAACTTTGTCCAATCCTGGTCTTCCCTGGTAGCACAAACCATAATCACTAGTGCCACACAAATATTTGAAAACCCACTTCACTATTGTACAATGCTCCTTCCCTGGTTTTGACATAAACCTAGTCAATACTCCCACTTCATGTGCAATTTCTGGTCTATTGTAGACCATTGCATACATCAGGCTACCCACTTCACTTGCATATGGAACACTGAACATATCATCCTCTACTTCTTGTGTCTTGGGATACTGCTCAGCTGATAGCTTTAGACCTATAGGAATAGGAACCTTCACCGGTTTAATATCCTGCATATTGAACCTCTGTAATATTGTCTTGATATACTTCCTCTAGTTTAACCAAAGCTTCCTCTTTGCCCGATCTCTCTTAATTTCCATGCCCAAAATATAGTTTGCAGCACCAATATCTTGTTAGCCATCTATAATCTTTGTTGATATCAAAAGATTATTAAATGATGATTTTGGATTTCTAGAAACAATATTTGAGAAACACTGTGAGTTCTATAAATCTCACTACCTTCATCATCCTAAGCTTCACTGTTTCATTAAAATACTTCATCTTTGCCTTCTCAAAAGTTCACCCTACTTCTCTAAGAAGACTCCATTTTATGGGCTCACTGGCCTCATTCATCACTCCACTGATACCCTCATTCATCTCCTTTTTTCCCTTCTAAAAACCCCTAAACAAATCCTCCCTCATTCACCATTTTCTTCTAAAAAGCCTTAAAACAATGTAAAAATCCTTTTTACATTGTTTTAGCCTAACCCTTTAGCCTATTGAACCCTCTAAAAACTTATAAAAACTCTGTTTTTATAAATATACCCACCCTTTTTGTAAAATAGGCCTTAAGCCCCTCTTCACTTAAGCCCTAGCCCCTTCACTCCTCATAAGACCTTTTCCCTCCCCTTATTTCTAAGCCCTTTCCCTATTTCTACCCTGCCACCCCTTTCACTTTGTTAAACACCCTCACAAACTTATAAATCCCCCTTAACCTTTGAAAAATTAAAATTAGGCCCCCCATTTCCTTACCCCACCTCTTTATTTTTCTGGGCTGCATCCACCGTTGATTTGAATCCCTGAGCCAAATCCAACATTCATCACCTCTCCTCCCCTTATCCCATGTTAAATCAGCCCCACGCTACCTGACAAACCTGCATACGTCACCAAGTCGAGCCCCACCTTCCACTCCACCCCCAGACCTGCACCCTGGTCCTGAAACCCTCCGCACCATCGATCTCATCCTTGGAGATCTGACGGCCCAGATCCCATATCATGTGGAAATTGGCGCTGAGCATTAATACCCCTAACCCGCGCGATAACGAAATTTGTTCCCTGCCACGCGGCAAACGATAAATGGAATCGCGCAGCCTCGGGAAAATACCACTTACTGCCTTTTACTTGCGTGATAAACCGCCGTGGTTTTCCAAAACCACCTTTCACCTCTTCACCAAAATTCAAATTTCTTCCACTCTGTTTGATTTTCCCATGGTTCCACCTACCGAACCTTCCCTCTGCACCCTCTCTTCCTCTACAAATCACCCTCCGATGCCTCAGAAACCCCAAAAGATGCATTTTTTCCACTCCCGCAAGTTTTAAATTAATGTTGTTTTATGTTTTTGCAGGATTTTAATGGAGGAAATAGGCCAAATGCCCTCCCACTGATGTTTGTTGAATAAAACCCCTTGGTGACAACTCAGGGGTCTTAAAAAAAATTATGAATATCAAAGGGATTTTTCTCAAGGTTTTGATTGATGATGAATCATGATCATCAGTCAATCAATGACCCTCCAATGCAATGAAGAAACCCTCCTTGCACACAGAAAATCATAGTCAGGGGCAGCAATGAAAAAACAAAGAATAGGAGGATTAAGGACTAATCCTCCATCACAGAATAAACACATAGGATTAGCCCTTAAACAAAGTTCTTAAAGATAAAATTCAAAGGCTTAAAGACCAAGGATAAAGGAAAAAAACAATCACGAAAGAAGAATAAAGGATAAAGATAGATTATCAAAGAAAAATCAAAGATCGGAGGCCTAATACAGAATTTTTATGATTAAAACAAACACAGATAACCCAAATATAGCTTCGAATAACTCAGCAAAGAAGTAATTACTTCTCCAAAGACGAATTTGCCACCTACAGCATTATTCCTTCCCATAAAGGCATCAGGCAGTTATTACACAGTTAGATATATTTTAAAGTAGCTCAACAGTTATTAAAAAGTTATTACCAGGCTTTAAAATTCAAATATTTCAACTAAAATAACTTCGAATTTAAGACAAAGTTATTATTTCAGAGTAACTCTTTCAGATATTTTTGCCTTGGGCCTTGCATGGTCTCAAAGGTCAAAAATCATTAACTTTGTAATAAATAACATTTAAACACCCTATTTTGGCAGCACCTCCTCATTTTGCATATAAATGTTGCATATGAGCCTCATTTCAAATGTTGGTTACTTTAAGGTTATTAGATTTATTTATGTTGCTAAGCTAGTTGAGGAATACTAGACTGAACTAAAGAAAGCTCTAAGTTGCAGAGAGCTATTGTAACTGGAGTATTGTAACTGGTTTGATCATTAATAATACAAGCATGTTCACAGGATCCTTGAGCTATATCAATGGTGAAGTTTTCCTAAATTGTTATTGTTTCTCCTTATTTTTTCCATTATGTTCATTTTTCTATGATAAAGAAGCAGCAGTTTTAGATTAGGATTTGTTGTTTCAAGCACCCTATTTCTGTCTGTATTCTTTATACTTATGTTTTCTTCTACAAGGTCTGATTGGATGATTCTTAATTACCTTCTAGTTACATCTGGCTTGTTGTCTTGGAAATGATTCAATAGAGTGAAACCAAGGAAATTATGGTGAACCCATGTTCCTTTGAGTAAGACTTGAGACATTGTTGTTAAGAACCTTCTTCAAATTACACTTACTAAATTCTAAAACGAAAGAGGTCTATGGTATGCCCTGCCCTTTGGTATTCCTTGAAATGTTGCTTTGAAGAGTCTTTTGAGAGTTATGTCAAAAGCAAATTAGGATTTTTTTTTTTTGACCTTAGGATGTTCTTACTTTTTTCTTATATGTTTTATTTATTTGAAAGTAGTCTTTGGTTGCTAGATTGTTGTCTAAAAGGTTGCTTATTAAAAGTTCGTCGAAATAATTCTATGGTTTGCCCTATCCTTTGGCTTGCTCCAAACAGTTACCTTAAAAGGATTTTCTTGTCTAATTAGAGCTAGAAGATTCTTAACTGACCATAGCTTTGCTGCCTTCACAACTTATTATTGTTTCATATCACAACCTAATATAAAGAATCCATTTGATATAGTTAGCTTCTCCTATGAATACCCATGCAGAGTTGATGAACAATTAAATCCTTTTATGACTCCATAGCCCAATGGATTGATGTTTTCTCACAGTCTATTTGTTCAGTTGAAACATTCCCTCAATTAGTCACACCATTGATCCTTCAATCTATCAATTAATCCAACGACAAACAAACAAGTCCTTATAACTTCATAACTAGCCTAAAATATTAAACAAAGAGAACAATGATATATCAATTGAAAACACCTTTATAGAGTGATCCCTCTCTAAATCTAGGAAGGCTAGGTCCTAGGATTCCAAAGTGGTTCTGATGTGGCCTCTATAGTGTTTGTTCTTGATACTTTTGCAAATTACAGGGAGCCAACATACTGGCGACCATATTGGGGAATACTGAGTAATAAACATTTCAGATTCACTTCAAAAACTTAGAAAACCTCATTTTTTAAGCTCACAATGAATCAAGTATCAGCCAAGAATGGTTCCTAATTTTTTATGGTGGACAACAACTAGTCCTATAAAACAAGTAAAAATGCTCCACCTAGTGACTCCACCGATTTTCCATTGACTCCGCTGGGAAAACTTACCCTATCATAAAAACATTAAACAATACCCATTCATAAATACTTTGTGAATCATGTATCTCTTTTACAGTTTAGTTTGTGTCCTAAGATCATTATACCTCTAAAAACCTTTATGACTTGTTGGGTCCAAAATCCTGGCTTCTAGAAAATCCCATACTAGATCCCATCTTGAGCCAAGTCCTCCTGCAATAATCGATAATCCTGAAAGAATTATTAGGAAGCCTCCTACATCTAAAAACCCAACTGTTGACAGACCAATCCACAGAGCAAGTTTTGTTCCTGAAGACCTTGTAACCTTGCAAAATACCCAAGTTGACTTATCCCATATAAGAAGCTTATCTAGAACCAAGTCAAAAAGTGATATAGACCAGATAAACCTTGAGCTTGTAGAATCACAACAAAGTAGTAGTAGGGAAGCCTCCCCTTCCACTCCTCCTGATTTCCATATTCTCCAAAACTTTGTCTTCTCTCATCCTAAATCTGCTTAAAATCACTTAGAGGGTCCAAGTACTCTAGCCACACCCACCCATCCATGCACTGTTTGAACCACTCCACTTCATCACCTTCCTCCACTTGTTAATCCTCCATTGTTTCCACAAGCTCATATCATGGCAACATGGTATGCTCCATTAGTCCTTCCTTTACCTCTAGTTACTCTACCACATTACTATCAATCCAGGATTCCATTATATGATGCCATTATTTCTACTACAGCTCAACAGCATGTGGATAGGATGAATGACTACTTTCGCAGACAATAAATAGATGATGAAACTGTTAAACTTAGAATGATTTCTCAAATCTTAGGGGGAGAAGCAAGAAAATGGTTCAAAGGCTTAACCCCTAACAGTATTAATGATATCCTTGCTTTTCATCATCTATTCCTAAACAAATGGGAAGTCAAGAGCAATCCCCTTCAAACCCTATCAAAATACAATGACCTTAAAAGAAATGCTGGAGAAAGTGTCCAAGACTATTGCACTAGATTCAATAGTGTTTATAATGCACTCCCTCCACAAATGAAACCACCACAAGGCTTAGCCTTAATGAAGTTTCCTGAAGGATTTTACCCAGACATCTGTTATCAATTAAGAGAAAGGGAACCCCTCATATTAGAAGATATGTAGAAAGGGGTAGTAAGTGTAGAAGCTAACCTAAATGCCAGAAGGGCTAGATTAAAAGCAGAGAAAAAGGGTACCTACAAAGATGAAGCTGGACCGTCCACATCAGACTCCAAAATTGATAATCTGGTTAGAACCATGGAAAGGATGATGGATATAATAAACATGAATAAGAGAGCTTATCCTAAAGAAAACTAAACAGCTCCTCAAAGTAAAACCAAAATCAGAACCAAAACTTTAGAAGGAAACCCCCTCAAATCAGACAAAGAGGTCCTGATCAACAAGTCAGACCTCCTTTCCAACAAAACTATGCTGATGAAGATGAGGGAGTGATTGAATAAATAGGGGAAGATCACATAAACTTATTGGGAGTAAACAATGAGGATACTATTTTCCTCACTGAAGAAGAACAAGGCATATATACACCATATGATGAAGAAAGCCTAGAATCTGAAGACTACAAACAAGGCTTTGAAAATGCTATAATGGAAGTACACAGACAATATGACCTTAGGAGTAAAAATAATCAAGAAATTCCCAATAAGAAAACCTCTAGAATTTCTGCTAAAAACAATTCTAAAAATATTTCTAAAAAGACAGCAGAAAACAACAAAACAGTGGCTGAAAGTTCTGATAAAAACAAAGGAAAAAAATAGTCAAATTAAGGACAAACATAGTGGTGAACAAAGTAGCACTAGAAAATTAGCTAATGCTCCTATTAAAACTATATTAACTACTATTTATAATAAAAACCAGCAAATTGAATTTGCTGAGAAAACAGTGACTAAGAAGGATGATCTAAACATTTTGAAAGCAAAAATACCTTTCAACATAGAGAGTGAGATTGCCAAAATCAAGATCCTTGTTCCTCTTACTGAATTAGTCACCAAAGATGTATATAAAACCCAAATTTTGAGAGATTTAGACATAGGAGAACAAATTGATTCTATCAATGTGACTGATGACAAGCCTGAGCTTCTGTTTGGACCAGAAGTAGAAGGGAAATTTCAAGAAGGAGGTGTTCCTCCCTTTTATGTCAGTCTAAACATCCATGATAAGATTTTGCACAATGCCATGCTTGACTCAGGAGCCTCCCACAACCTAATGCCAAAGGTAGTGATTGAGAGACTAGGCCTTGAGATAACCAGACCTTACAAAGATTTATTCTCTTTTGATTCCAGTAGAGTTAAATGTCTAGGCCTAATCAAATATTTATGTGTAAACTTAGCAAAAATACCAGCCAAGAGCTTAGTTATGGACATTGTAATGGCTGATATAACTCCTAAATATGGCATGCTTTTTTCAAGGTCATGGGGTGCTAAAATACAAGGTACCCTGCAGATGGATATGACTTAAAAAACCATCCCCGTCTTTATTCAACCAAGAAGACTATATAGGGAAACACACATGAAATACATGGTTAGTATTCAAGAAAAACCAGACAACTCCCCACTTTATTCTATTCACACAGACCTTGACTCATTCATTCTTTACAATGATGAAAATCTTAATGAGAAAGGAGAAGGAGATGACAAACAAACAATAGGAAAAAAGGGAATAAAGGAAGAAAAGTTAAAACAGTTTGCTAACTCAAAACATCACATCAAACATGATGAAGATCAGAGGCAACAATGTATTTTTCTTACAGGAGATGGATGGAATATTATTTTTTGGAGGTCCTGTCAATGGAAGGATGCTCAAACATTATTTCCATTAGTGATGCCAAGTTTAAAGCTTTATCCATTGTATATAACATTATTTAAAGAAAGATGAGAAAAAAAAATAGAAAAATAGAAAAATAGAGAAAAAGAGGGAAGAAAAAGAAAAGGTACAACCCCATACCAAAAAGAGTTTTGCTGAAAGTGTGCAAGTCCAAATGTCGCTACTTGAGGAGAGAAGCCTTATTTAGTCATACAGCCTAATCATGGCTAAATGAGTTTTAAATTTCTGCTGATAGGTTAGTGAACGAGGATTTTCCAAACTATCTAAACTTGGCTTATCAGTAGACTAGATTAGATTAGGAAAAGAAATTGGTTCCAAAGGTCAAAATCTGAACCAAGATAGAAAGAGAGGGATAAAAAATCAAATCCCAAATTTCAACCCTCAAAAATTTATGATTAATTTTCTGCAAAATAATCATGTATGCATACTTGTACAAAGTATCACTGCTCATAACAAATCATACAATCTAATCCTGGTTTGGTTATGTTTTCAATTTTCTATTGTAGATTAGAGAATAAAAATCTGTCAAACAGTTTAATCTTGACAGATAGTTAGAATAGGTAGAAAATAAATGAGTTCATCAGTTTAATCTGAACTCTTGGATGATATAAGTGTAGAATTTGTTATTTTCCTGTTTTCAAAAGAAAATGATATCAAGGTTAGGCTAATTCAAATGCACCCAATGAAGAAAAAATGTTAGAACAAGTAAGATGGGTAGGTAGAAGTCGAGTTGGAATTAACCATGTTATGATTCAGATGCTGAAAAATCACTTCTTCAAAGCAGCAAGTCATCAAATTTAATGGAGGTCTGTCAAGGTGAAAGATAAGGCACTGGTCTACTTCTTCCAAAGATTTGATCTCTGAGGTTCTTGATACCTCCTAAAGGAGGTGCCCTCCCCAATTGGAGCCATTTTTAGCCATCGATAATTTTTGTTGATATCAAAAGATGACTAAATGATGATTTTGGATTTCTCGAAACAATATTTGAGAAACACTGTGTGTTACACAGTAATTTGTCACCATCCCTGCAATCCCCATCTCGCCCATTGGAGGGTCGTTTATGTGACCAATAAGTAGTGCCATGCCTTGAAAATACCATCATTGCATCCCTTGCCATGAGGAAAACATTACTTCTGTTGATCATTTCCTGAGCAGACCCCTAAAAACACCTGTTTTTTCCTTGGCGCTGGTAGCCCGTTATGTACTCGTGCCAATGAGGAAAATTAACATTGAGCCCGCACCAATTGGCGCTCTGTCCCAGTTAAGCACCCGCGCCAATCTGCTTTTGGAAAGTTTTTAAAAAAAAGAGGTGAAGTTTTGATTACAACAACTTCGTGGATGAGTCATCAGGAGTGGTTTCAACTGAATAACCACGGCCTTCCTCCTTTGGCCTCTTGTTTCCACCTTATGGGGAACCTCCCAAGGGATAAGGCCTCCCTTCCACTATTTTAGGGATCCCAACCTCCTCCTCTCCTCTATAAATATAGCCTTCATCCATTGATGAAGGGGCTGAATGGTTGAATCTTAGAGTCTCCAAGTTCCCAAGAGCCATCAGAGTCTTATGCTGCAAGAGCCTTGATTCATTCCCTTAAGGCCAAATCCAAGCAAAGAGATCATTTTCGACACATCTGGAGAGAGAGGCTTGTCCCATCCCTGACAGGCTTTATCGAGACACGTTCTGCTGGCGACCCTCCGAAGGAGAATTCAGCGTCAGAGCTATGGTTGTATTCTTCTTTGATTGATTAATAATAAGCGACTACTGGTTATGGTTCCACTCTTGTTGTAGATTATGATGATGAGTTATGTCTTCTCTGACTGACATATAGTTGCATATACTGGATTTTACGCTCGCGTTTGTTTTGTTTGTTGCGTGTGCAGGTGTCCGGTCACGGAGATCGTGAGGATTGTGATCTGCCAGAGCTAAGGAACGGGAGTGCTACTTTCTCTACAAGTGACAGCGTTGGATTCCAGGTAAGCCTTCATCGCTAGTTGGTTTATTTGCAATTAGGAACTTGCACTATAGCGTGAACGATTGTTGCTAGACCCGGTCTGGGCTAGTAGGGATCGCCTCTATCCGTAGAGGGGATTTATCTCCACAACAATTTGGCGACTCCGCTGGGGATCGTCTAGCTTGTTGTTGTTTGTTTTATAAGCTACATACGGAGCCTGAAGTTAGCCAGATAGCCTTCGAAATGCTCTTGCTCTGCAATTGCGTAGTAGATCAAAGCTGCTTCAGTCAATCTCCGGTTTAGTTTATGAACTGAACACTTGGAGTATTGTCTCGTCTTTTCGGTTGTTTCTCGATTCTTCTTGCTTGATCGACTCTTTTGGCTGGCTCTTTTTGTGTTTGGCTTTTGGTTCAGCCCCAAAGGATCAGATCTGACCTCTGCTTTTCTGAATTTTCATCCTTTCATGGTTGGCTTGATTGGCGCGGTTTCCACCCTGACAGTCGCGCCAATTGGCGCAGGTTGCCAGTTCATCACTCGCGCCACCCCCTGTCTGGCGCGGATTACAGCCAGACATTCACGCCATCTCCTGTAGGTGCTAGGGTTTACCCTTGTTTGGAAGTTTCTTTTGGTCAATCCTTTGCTTCTGGGTTTGTTTTAGATTCTGCTTGAAGTGGTGAGTCTGGTCTTGGTTGGGGGAAATTCTTTTTTTTTTCATTTTCAGGCATTGACGCTTGTTGTCAGTTAGCAACCCGCGCCAATTGGGCATTGGCTCTAGTTTTCAGTGATCGAGTCGCGCCAGTTGGCGCTATTTTTCAATGACAAAGTCGGGCCAATTTCAGGGTGTGTGAAAATTGAGACTTTTTCCCTGAATCCTTCACCAGTGTGTATTTCCCTTCCGGCCTTTCTTCTGTATGAGCATAGATTACATTGCTCATTGTTTGGAATGTCTTATTTCCATGATTGTTTGATGTAAAAGGGAATGAATGCCTTGTTTTGATCTCTTGCTTTGGAAGTCCTCTTTGTGTTTGACCTCATATGTCTTGTCGCCTTTTGAGGGATTTCGTGACAAAGTGTTTGAAACAATGATTTCATTCCTAGTGTTTGTTTACATCTCTTTTGCATTCATCCTTCATTAAGGAGATTTGTGTTATTTTAGTTTTCGTCTCATAGTTTTCTTTTCTTTAAAATGCGTTAGATCACATTGCATTGAAAAGTATTTTTTGAGATCCGTCGTTGAACTTAGATTACATTGTTTAATGATTGAAAACTAGAAATCACTTTGAGTGCATTCTCTTTCATTGAAAGCGTGCATTAAGTAGATTCTCATTGAGTGCATTCTTACCATTTGAAGAGGAAAAGGACATTGTGCATAGATTACAATTGCATAGTTTTCTGAAAAGAGGATTTTGCATAGATTACATTGCATTATTCGCATCATTGAATGTTTTAGAATACTTTTGGATATTGAAAATCATCTAGTTTGGGAAAAGAATTTCATTTACAGCGTTTTTGTTTGTTGCATCATTGTTTGAAGCTCTTCCATTAACTAGATAGCATTCATCGAATTGAAAAGTTTTCTTTTCTCATATAGCTGCATATAGGAGATTGTCAGATGACACTCGCTAGGGCCTTGAAACCGAGACATAATTGAAGATCAACATTAAAATTTACTCAATTTGCACTAAGGCATCATTGAAACATTAACACAACATTTAGTGGTCTAGGCTAGAGACGTGTTTCGGCGTCTTTAAACCTAGTAGTTTTCGTTCGCCCCTTGGCTTTAGACAGTACTAGTACGGACCTGTGCTCCTTGTACCGTCGAGCATATAAAGGGAGACCCCACTAGGTTTCTATCCTTTATCCATAGGAAGCCAAGTCTGCCACCCTATACCCGTGATACACCGGACACAGCATTCCGGGAGATTTCCTGCACGTACGTTAAGTCCTTGGTTGATTTCTCTTTCATTTTGAAACCAAGGTGTATATTGCAATTCACGGTTATTTGGTACACCCTTTGCCTAGATTACCAGAGTAGTCATTTGATATTTTCTGATTCTGTAAATTTGAAAGGATCACCAAGCGATTGTCCTTTCACGCTTGCTTCAAAAATGAAAGAGATAGAGTCACCTTTCATCCATTTCTCGACTCTTAAAACATGAAACGGTGAAGTTTCTAAGTTTCAATGTGGTAAAATAAATCACCCGCGATCACACGCCCTGTTAGATTTTGCTTGTTAGCCGTTTGATTGTGTGCCTTGGTTTTTAGCCCGTGTGCGGTTTTGAGTTGTTGATGGAAACTTTTCCAGAGTTCACCAACCAAGGAATCCCCTCCGATGGGAATCCTGGTCATTTTCCTCCTTTTGGAAATGTTGGTGCTCCTTACATGGCAACGTTGTCCCTTCCTGGGTTAACTGTTGGGTTGCCTGTCTGGTTATTCTCAACCTCTGTGGTTTCGAATATCTCAGCTACTGTTCAATCAGTTCCTCTGCCTGAACAACACCATGTTGATTCTAAGGTGGACCTCTCCCCTTCTTCGCCTATTTATGTGTCCTCCTCTTCTACTTCGCCTGGTGAAAGTTTGGATTCGAGTAACTAGGTGGCTAAGAAGAAGAAGAAGAAGACAAAGAAGAAGAAGTCTGATAAAAGAGAGACTAAGGTTCCAGCTACTGCTTCTGAAACGTCTCCTCTTAATAAACCTTCCAACCCTCCACAGAAAGTCAAATACCCATGCATGCTGTGCACAGGAGACCATCTTCTTCGATATTGCCCTGGCATTCCCAAGGTGCTCGAAGCATGGTCCAACGGTCGTCCACCGTTGCCTTTGGCTTCCGAGAGTCAGGTTGGGAGCACGTCTTCAACTGGTGCTGGTAAGACTCCTAAGAAGTAGGGTAAGATTACCAATCCCTGCAAGTTTTGTGAAGGGCACCATGCCATTAACCTTTGTCCGTATATGGCTGAAGCCAAGCGAGTTTTGGACAACTTGACTGCTTCTGCACCATGCCTTCTAGCTGGTTACAAGCAGCTTTCTTTCAGTCCTCCACCAGCTAATCCTATGATTGGTCAAGAGTCATCCTTGGTCGATCCCACTCCCTCGAAAATTCAAATTCAGGAATCCATCCCTGACCAACCATTAGTTGTGGGATCGGTTGAGCTGGCCCCATCTATAGTACACTAGGTATTTTCCGTTGAGAGTGGATCTCACACCCCTCAGGTTCTTCTTGTTTCTTCAGATTCCTCGGACTTGGAGAAAGATTATCCTGTCCCTATACCTCAAGAAGTTGCTCCTCCGCCTCCCATGATGGAGGTCCCAGAGGATTCCCCTCCCACCTTCGAGATGGAGGTTGTGGAGGATGCTCCTTCTTCCGTAACACCAGGGGAAGACCATCTTGATTCGATGGTAGCCCCTCCGAGTAGTTTGGTTGCTTCCTTTGATTGGAATCGATTCGCAGGATACCGCCTTCCGTCTTATGTGCCTTTCGAGATCACAGTACAGGCTTTTGGTCTGGTCGTACCCAGCACCATTATATATGAAGGCGCATCTGTTAGTATTTTATCCTCAACTACTTGGCAAGCTTTCAGTTCGCCGCTGCTTGCGCCCGTTACACAGAATCTGTTGGCATTTAACAGAAGAACGAGTCAGCCATTAGGGATCCTCCCAAGGTTACCTGTTACTTTGGGAGGTAAAACCGTCCATATGGACGTGATGGTTGTTCCAGGCCCCTTGGATTTTAATCTGCTCTTGGGGCGCGATTATACCTATGCCATGGGAGCGCTTGTCTCTTCCCTTTTTTGTGTGGTCTATTTTCCACATGAAGGACGGATCGTGACCATTGATCAGCTTTCGTTCTTTGGTCCTAATGTGGCAACTGGCCCGCCATCATCCCTTCTTGGTTTTTATCCACCCGTTGTATCTGCCCCACCGCAGGTCAACTATGTGGCTACCTACCCCATGCCTGTACCCAGTGATATTATCGTTGTGCATCAGGTGCTGGGGGCATTGGGTCCTGACTTCCAAGATGTTTTCCTTCCATCGGGAGTGGAACTCTTGGAAGAAATGACTTCTTGTTCATTATAACAAGTTTGTCAGAGCAGAGTTCCTTGTCTTGTGTCAAGCTCCTTAAAAAATGAAACAAGTTTGTCAGAGCAGAGTTCCTTGTCTTGTGTCAAGCTCCTTAAAAAATGAAACAAGGAGGTTGGAGCAGAGTTCCTTGTCTTGTGTCAAGCTCCTTAAAAAATGAAACAAGGTTGTTGGAGCAGAGTTTCTTGTCTTGTGCCAAGCTCCTTAAACCATGAAACAAGATCATCTAAGGATAGTTCTTTTAGTGTCTCAACCTCGTTAAAATAATGAAACACTTTCCTGTTCAATTCGAGTCTTTGATAAGTTCTCGTAAAAATCCCAGTCGATTCTTTCTCTTGATCTCGTAACTTGAACCTTCACTCCATCTGCCTTTCACATGGACTGAAGCTTGGGGGGCATGTACCTCAAATTGAGTCACCATGCTGGGGGCATGCTTACTTTTTTCAAGCATATTTCATTTCCGTTTCAAGCTTGTGTAAAAATGAAACAGGTTTCAAGCAGATTTTTCCGTTTCAAGCTTGTGTAAAAATGAAACCAGCTTCAAGCAGAGTTTTCCGTTTCAAGCTTGTGTAAAAATGAAACCGGCTTCAAGCATAGTTTATATTTGTTTCAAGCTTGTGTAAAATTGAAACCAATTTCAAGCAGATTTTCCTAATTTCAAGCTTGTGTAAAAATGAAACCTTTCCCATTTTACCTCTTGTGATTGCCATTTTATCAGCCTGTTTTGCCAGATGAACCTTGGTTTTCTCACTCCATCGTCATTATTTGCTTGGCCGATCATATGCCTTCACTTGGTTGTTTTATCTGTTCCTGAGGAACCGTTGCGATGAGTGGTCTTGTTAACCAGCCTCTTAACCTTTATCTTGTTTTGAGTAGTTCCACCATTACCGGAACCAGTAGCTACCCTTTATACCATTCGTTCCTCCAGGAGGAGTCATCTTTTAGCTCTTTTCTGACTCTCTAAACATGAAAATATTGCCGAGTCCCTTGTCGTTTTCGATCTCGTTAAAGTGGACGTGAAACGACATCTACCCAGTATACGTTTGCCTCTTTTTTGGGCTGGGATAGATTATTTACGAAAAAGGAATACCCTAGCCTATCGCGACTAGGAGGTTTTCTCAGAAAAAGTTTTCTACCTTTTCGAATCTGAGGAACTATTTATGAAAAGGGACCGTTGGAGTTTTCTTTTCCGCTGTCTTTTCAAACTCTCTAAATATGAAAATACATCGAGTTCTTCCTTTGTCAGACTCGTTAAAACACTGATGACATCGGGTTCAGTCGTAATGACGGTATTCGAGTTTCTCCTTCCTAGGGCTCGTTAAATGTACTAGGATGGATTCGTCCGAAGGATGGATTTATATGACAAGCATATGGTATCCTCTTCAAGCTTGTGTAAAAATAAAGAGGTAATCGCCGGAAATGGTGGGGAAAATGGAACCAAAATTTTTGTCGTGTCGGCAGTATATCGCTCTTGAACATGGAACTTCTCTGCATTCGTGTCGGGTTGGGGACATCTCATCTCATTTTCCGCTTGCCTCCGTGGTTTTGGGTGATCCTTTTGACCTCTCATCTACTCTTTGCCTCGTCTCCATGACCTCTGATCCGTTGATGTCAAATGCTGCCAAACTCACTGTCGTGTCATTTATAGTTCAAGAGAAGTTGACCTCTGCAAGTACCAACCTTCCTCTGATTCTCATCTGATCCTGATTCACAAATACATTATGTTCCTCTGTCTCGCATCGATGATGTGGGAAACACTATGTCCGACCTTCGATCAAGGTCACTTCCTGTCGACTTCAGTTCATTATCCAGGAAGCTGATCTAGAGACTCCCTTCTGGTACCTTGGAGCCTGCATGCCTCAATGGCAGGTTCTTCGCATTTGACATGAGGTTTTCATCATTGGCCTCCTACCGGAGTGATTCTGTGTGTTCGACATCGACTCATTGTTCACATGTCGTATTGTACCCAGAGTACCTCGAGGACCATTGGCATTAATGGTGGTACCTCTTGCGTCTGTTAACAGCTTTCATCATTGGCTGGTAATCAGGCGATGTTCTTGCATCTTCGACTTTAGCTCACATATTCGCATGCTTGAACTTGTACTTTTTTCGGGTCGAGATAGAGCGCAAGACCCTAGATTCTTGCCTGTTATAATCCAGGCTGCGATTTTGTGGATTATTATGATTAGTTACATGACTCGCTGATTGGATGGCTGAGACCATACCTGAGTCTATTCATCGATCCTCACTAGATGGCTACGTCCATGCCTTGGATCTGGATTATTACATACTCTATTATGGATGGCTGCGCCCATACCACGTATATATCATGTATTTGAGATATCAGTTGTACTTCTCTACGTAGGTTTTCCGACGGTCGTGTTTTCAGTTGGATACGTTCTCGTGAAGCATTTCACCCCTCTCTCTCTCTCGGGCCTCATGCTTTAGGGGGCATCTGTTACACAGTGATTTTTCACCATCCCTGAAATCCCCATCTCGCCCATTGGAGGGTCGTTTCTGTGACCAATAAGCAGTGTCATGCCTTGCAAATACCATCATTGCATCCCTTGCCATGAGGACAACATTCTTTCGTTGATCATTTCGAGCGTACCCCTAAAAACACCTCGTTTTTGCCCCTCGCGCTCGGTAGCCCGTTATGTACTCGTGCCAATGAGGAAAATTAACACCGATCCCGTCACTGGCACTCGTCCCGCTTGCCACCACGCCAATCATGGAAATTTTTTAAAAATAGGCAAAGTTTCGACATAAAACTTCACAGGGACGAGCTCAATGTGGAGTGGTTTTAACTACACCATGGCCTTTCTCCTTTGGCCTCTTGTTTACACCATATGGGGAACCTCCCAAAGGATAAGGCCTCCCTTCCACTATTTTAGGGATCCCAACCTCCTCCTCTCCTCTATAAATATAACCTTCATCCATTGATGAAGGGGCTGAAGGGCTGAATGGTTGAGTCTCCAAGTTCCCAAGAGCCATCAGAGCCTTATGCTGCAAGAGCCTTGATTCATTCCCTTAAGGCAAAATCCAAGCAAGGATATTATTTTTGAGACATCCGAAGAGATAGGTTTGTCCCATCCCCGACAGGCTTCTTCGAGACGTGTTCCGCTGGGGACCCTCCGAAGGAGAATTCAACGTCAGAGCTATGGTTGTATTCTTCTTTGATTGATTAATGATAAGCGACTATTGGTTATGGTTCCACTCTTGTTGTTGATTATGATGATGAGTTATGTCTTCTCTGACTGACATATAGTTGCATATACTGGATTTTACGCTCGCGTTTATTTTGTTTCTTGCATGTGCAGGTGTCTGGTCACGGAGATCGTGAGGATTGTGATCTGCCAGAGCTAAGGAACGGGAGCGCTACTTTCTCTACAAGCGACAGCGTTGGATTCCGGGTAAGCCTTCATCGCTAGTTGGTTTATTTGCAATTAGGAACCTGCACTATAGCGTGAACGATTGTTGCTAGACCCGGTCTGGGCTAGTAGGGATCGCCTCTGTCTGCAGAGGGGATTTACCTCCACAACACTGTGAGTTCTAGAAATATCACTACCTTCATCATCCTAAGCTTCACTGTTTCATTAAAATACTTCATCTTTTCCTTCTCAAAATTTCACCCTACTGCCTTAAGAAGACTCCATTTTATTGGCTCACTGGCCTCATTCATCACTCCACTGACACTCTCATTCATCCCCCTTTTACCCCTCTAAAAACCCCTAAAAAATTCCTCCCTCATTCACCATTTTCTTATAAAAGCCTTAAAACAATGTAAAAATCCTTTTTACATTGTTTTAGCCTAACCCTTTAACCTATCAGACCCTCTAAAAACTTATAAAAACTCTTTTTTTATAAATATACCTGCCCTTTTTGTAAGGCCTTAAGCCCCTCTTTGCTTAAGCCCTATCCCCTTCACTCCTCGTAAGACCTTTTCCCTCCACCTATTTCTAAGCCCTTTCCATTTTTTTACCCCACCACCCCTTTCACTTTGTTAAACACCCTCGCAACCTTATAAATCCCCCTTAACCTTTGAAAAATTAAAAGCGGGCCCCCCATTTCCTTACCTCGCCTCTTTATTTTTCCGGGCTACATCCACCGTTGATTTGAATCCCTGAGCCAAATCTAACGGTCATCACCTCTCCTCCCCTTATCCCATGTTAAATCGGCCCCACGCTACCCGAAAAACCTACATATGTCACTAAGTCGGGCCCCACCTTCCACTCCTCCCCCAGACCTACGCCCTGGTCCTGAAACCCTCCGCACTGTCGATCTCATCCTTGTAGATCTGACGGCCCAGACCCCATATTGCGCGGAAATCAACACTGAGCTTTAATACCCCTAACCCACACAATAAAAGCAGTTTTTCCCTACCACGCGACAAACGATAAATGGAATCGCGTATCCTCGGGCCAATAACACTTACCGCCTTTCACCTGTGTGATAAAATGTCATGGTTTTCCAAAACCGCCTTTCACCTCCATGCCAAAATTCAAAGTTCTTCCCCTCTGTTTTATTTTCCCATGGTTTCCCCTATGGAACCTTCCCTCTGCACCCTCTCTTCCTCTGAAAATCGCCCCCCGATGCCTCAGAAATCCCAAAAGATGCATTTTTTCCACTCCCGCAGGTTTTAAATTAATGATGTTTTATTTTTCTACAAGTTTTTAATGGCGGAAATAGGCCAGATGCCCTCCCACTACTGTTTGTTGAATAAAACCCTTCGATGACGACTTAGGGGTCTTAAAAACAAATTATGAAGATCAGAGAGATTTTTATCAGGGTTTTGATTGATGATGAATCATGATCATCGATCAATCAATGACCCTCCAACGCAATGAAGAAACCCTCCCTGCACACAGAAAATCACAGTCATGGAAAGCAATGAAGAAACAAAGAACAGGAGGATTAAGACTAATCTTCCATCACAGGATAAACACAGAGGATTATCTCTTAAAGGCAGTTATTAAAGATAAAATTCAAAGGCTTAAAGACCTTGGATAAATGAACAAAACAGTCACGAAAGCATAATAAAGGATAAAGACAGATTATCGAAGCAAAATCAAAGATCAGAGGCCTAATACAGAAGTTTTATGATTAAAACAAAGACACATAACCCAAAGATAGCTTCGAATAACTCAGCAAAGAAGCAATTACTTCTCCAAAGACAAATTTTCCACCTAGAACATTATTCTTTTCCATAAAGGCATCAGGTAGTTATTACACTGTCAGAGATATTTTAAGCAGCTTAACAGTTATTACAAAGTTATTACCAAGCCTTTAAAGTCAAATATTTCAACTAAAATAACTCAGAAGTTAAGACAAAGTTATTATTTCAAAGTAACTCTTTCAAATATTTTTGCCTTGGGCCTTGCATGGTCTCAAATGTCAAAAATCATTAACTCTATAATGAATAACATTTAAACACCCTATTTTGGCAGCACCTCCTCATTTTGCATATAGATATTGCATATGAGCCTCATTTCAAATGTTGGTTACTTTATGGTTATTGGACTGATTTCTGCTGCTAAGCTAGTTGAGGAATACTATACTGAACTGAAGAAAGCTCTAAGTTGCAGAGAGCTATTGTATCAAGAGTATTGTAACTAGTTTGATCATTAATAATACAAGCATGTTCACATGATCCTTGAGCTATATCAATGGTGAAGTTTTCCTAAATTGTTATTGTTTCTCTTTATGTTTTCCATTATGTCAATTTTTCTCTAATAAAGAAGTAGAAGTTTTAGATTAGGATTTGTTGTTTCAAGCACCCTATTTCTGTTTGTATTATTTATACTTATGTTTTCTTCTGCAAGGTCTGACTGGAAGATTCTTGATTTCCTTCTAGTTACATCTGGCTTGTTGTCTTGGAAATGATTTAATAGAGTGAAACCAAGGAAATTATGGTGAACCCATGTTCCTTTGAGTAAGACTTGAGACATTGTTTTTAAGACCTTTCTTTAAAGTAAACTTACTAAAGTCTAAAACCAAAGAGGTCTATGGTATGCCCTGCACTTTGGTCTTCCTTGAAATGTTTCTTTGAAGAGTCTTTTGAGAGTTATGTCAAAAGCAGATTGGCTTATTTCTGTTTGATCTTAGGCTGCTCTTACTGTTTTCTTATATGTTTTCTTTATTTGAAAGTAGTCTTTGATTGTTGGATTGTTGTCTGAAAGGTTTCTTATTAAAATTTCATCCAAAGAAGTCTATGGTTTGCCCTGTCCTTTGGCTTTCTCCAAACAGTTACCTTAAAAGGCTTTTCTTGTCTAGGTAGAGCTAGAATATTCTTAACTGACTATAGCTTTGTTGCCTTCACAAATTATTATTGTTTCATATCACAACCTAATCTAAAGAATCCATTTGATATATTTAGCTTGCCCTATGAATACCCTTGCAGAGTTGATGAAAAATTAAATCCTTTTATGACTCCATAGCCCAATGGATTGATGTTTTCTCACAGTCTATTTGCTCAGCTAAAACATTCCCTCAATCAGTCACACCATTGATCCTTCAATCTATCAATTAATCCAACCAAAAACAAGAAATTCCTTAGAAATTCATAACTAGCCTAAAATCTTAAACAAAGAGCACAAATATATATATATATCAATTGAAAACGCCTTTATAGAGAGATCCCTCTCTGAATCCAGGAAGGCTAGGTCCTAATATTCCAAAGTGGTTTTGATGTGGCCCCTGCAGTGTTTGTTCTTGCCACTCTTGCAAATTACAAGGAGCCAACAGATACTTCACGTCAAATTTGGAGAACAGTTGGTTCTTAAAATCTTGGATAATTACTTTGCCATTTCCAATCAGCAGCATATCAACCACATACAAGACCAAATCAATAACACGGGCACCAAATAATTTAAAATAAACACAGTGATCCTCTTTTCTTCTGGTGAAGCCAATTCCCCATATATAGGCATAAAATTTCTGATAGCACATCCTTGGTGACTGTTTTAACCCATACATAGACTTTTTTAACATGCATACAAGTTATTTCTTACCCTTCAACATAAAGCCTACAAGTTGCTTCATGTAGATCTCCTCTTCGAGATCCTCATGAAGAAATGATTTTTTCACATCCATCTGTTCTACCTCAAAATCAAATGCAACAGAAAAAAATAAAAGTAATCTTGGAAACACGAGAAAAAATATCACCAAAATCAATTCCCGACACCTTGGAATAACCTTTTGCTACCAACTGAGCTTTGTATTTCTCCACCTTACCTTCTACATTCATATTCTTATTAAACACCCATTTTTTCTTGATAGGCTTCCTTCCAGCTGACAATTCCACCAAATCCCATGCCTCATTTTTGTGTAATAAGTCCATTTCATCAACCATGGTCTCCTTCTAGAGTTTTCCATCCTCTAAATCCACTACCTCCCTGACAGTTCTAGGATCATCATCAATGATAGCTAAAGAAAAATTTGAACAGAAAATAGATGGTGTTAGGTCTTATTGTTGTTAGTGTAGCCCCCTTATTGTTATTGTTTTACCCCTGTAACCCCCATATTGTTATTATTGTGCCCTTACATTATTATTATTAGGTTGGCTAGGATTATATTGTGGCTCGGACTCGTGTATATAGAAAGGAGATTTTTTCATTTGTATCATCCAAGAATTTTTCATTTATGTAATGTAAAGGAGGTTTCCCCCTTCAAGTGGCTTATTTATAAGGTGTTTATATCTCTTTTCTTCTATTTTTTGAGCTTGTTCCATAACATTTGATATGAAATCCTTGGATTCTCGGGTTTCGCAGCTCCAAACAGGTCATCGTGTAATTTTCACTATAATTTTTTTTCTAGGAAGGTTCAGAAGCTGAAATTCATATAGAAAGAAGCCAAAATCTAGAGAAACATTCTGTAAAAATTTCAGATCTTGGTTTGCAATATTTTCAGAGATATGATCTGTGGAAGTTAGGGTTTTTTTAGGTTCCCGAATTTCACCTAAACAGACCATCGTGTAATTTTCACTATAGTAGTTTTTCTACGAAGGTTCAAAATCCAAATTTGTTACAGAGCGAAGAAGAAATATTGAGGCATGTCATGTAAACATTTCATATCTTGGTTCACAATATTTTCAGAGATATTATTTATGGAAGTTAGGGTGTTTGCAGGCTCCCGAATTTCACCTAAAATAGGGATCTTGGAATTTGCGCTATAAATTTATTTATACAAAGGGGAAGAAGCTGAAATCTTTACAGATCGAAGCGGAAATTCGGAGGAATTTCCTGTAAAAATTTCAGATCTTGGTTCACAATCCTTTCGTAGATATGATCTGTGGAATTTAGGGTTTTTTCAGGCTCCTGAATTTCATCGCAAAGAGGTGGCTATGGGAAAATTCTCATAACTCTCGCTATGAGCGTCAGATTGGAATTATGTAAAACTTCTTTGCAAGTACATGGAATTTAGTTTTCTATGTATCAATTTCAGAGAAGAAGGAGGAAACAATGGCACATGGCACGTCATATAGGTTCGCTCTACTGAACCTGTCCATAATTAGGTCATTGTGGGAGATTGGGAATAAATTTGTCTTGAAGCATCAAATTAGGTCAAACCTATGGAATTTGAAATACAATTCAGAGGGCTACTATAGGACCAAATTACAGATATTGAAGACCCAAAATCATAGAGATAATTCAGTTTCAATATCGAGCTCCTCAAAAGAAAGAAAAATGTGTGTATTTTGTTTTTTGAATTGCATATATCTTGTTTGAAGAATCAGTTTGAATTGATTCCAAGGCCATATTGTAGAATAGATATTAGTATTGGGTTCTAAAATGTCCCCTAAAAATAATTCCACACCCATTAATCCCCCAAAAAGATATACAATGACGCATGAAGAGGAGAAATTGCAGTATGAGATATCAAAATTATGGTAGCAAGTGCAACAAATTTTGATCTTGCAAAGAGAAATCAAAGTTGACATAGATGGTTTAAAAGAAAAATTGGAGGCTAAGTTGGATGGTTTGAAGGATCAAATTAAAGCTAATATGGATGATAAAATAGTGGAAGATCACATCAAGCATGAACAAAAAGTTCTCCAACTCTCAAAGGATAACCTAAATTTGTTGCAGAATCAAATGAAACATCAAGAAGATCAACATCGCAATGAAATAAGTTATGCAGTCACAAAAACAAGAACTTGACAACTACCAAATTGATCAATTTTAGATTATATTAGCAAGTGGAATAAATTACCCGTTGAATATTCCACATGGGAGGATGAGAATTTTATACAGAAACATCCAGAAATAATCAAGCGTTGAGGGCAACACTTGTTTTAAGGAGAGGGACATGTTAGGTCCCTATAATACTAGTGTATCCCATTATTTTTGTTAGTGTAGCCTCCTTATTGTTATTTTTGTACCCCTGTAACCCCCATATTTTTATTATTTTTCCCTTACATTATTATTATTAGGTCAGCTAAGATTATATTGTGGCCCCATGGACTCGTATATATAGAAAGGAGGTTTTCTCATTTGTGTCATCCAAGAATTGTTCATTTATGTAATGTAATGGAGGTTTCCCCCTTGAAGTGGCTTATTTCTAAGGCGTTGATCTCTATTTTCTTCTATTTTCGAAGTTGGTTCCATAACAGATGGACTATACCTTTCTGTTTGTCTTCTTTCCTGAACTGATCTTCTCACAGCTAGAGTTTGTGTCTCTTCCTCTTTTGAATCTTGTTCTGTTGTAGATTCTGATTCATCCTCCTTTAGCTCAAACTCTAACTTCTCAGGTTCCTCTGGTAGGACTTTATGTTTAACAGCATATTTCACCTCTCTAAAAGCCGCATCTCGATTGTACACAACCTTCCTTATTTCTGGGTTCCAAAGTTTGTAACCTTTTAAACCATCCTTATACCCAATAAAGATGCACCTTTCAGATTTATTATCCAACTTGGTCCTTTTATCCTTTGGAACATGTACATATGCATCACATCCAAATATCCTCAGATGTAAAAGAGAGGGTTTCTTACCAGTCCATACCTCATGTGGAGTCTTATCCTCCAACATTGATGAAGGTGATTTGTTAACCAGGTAACATGCAGTCTCCACTACCTCTGCCCAGAATTCTTGTCCTAGCCTAGTATGACTGAGCATGCTTCTTTCCTTTTCCATCAGCGTTGTATTCATTCTTTCTGCAACCCCATTTTTCTGAGGTATGTATGGAGTAGTATTATGCCATGATATACTACACTTCTTACAGAACTCTTCAAATTTCTTCTTATAGAACTCTCCACCATTATCTGTCCTCAACACCTTTATCTTCTTCTCTGTCTAGTTTTCCACCAGAGCCTTAAATTATTTAAATCTGTCAAAGACTTCAGATTTCTTCCTCAAGAAATATATCCATGTATTCCTTGAGAATTAATCTATGAATGAAACATAGTACATAGACTTACCCAGTAATGGAACTGACATATGTCCAAACACATCAATGTGCACAAGCTCTAATATCTTGCTCATCCTCTTAGCACCAGAAGGAAAACTCACTTGATTTTTCTTCCCATATACAAAATGTTCACAAAAATAAAAATCTAGAGAGAAATTAGACATACCTTCTACCATACCATTTCCATGCAGTATCTGAAGGCCCTTCTCTCCAATATTTCCAATCCTTTGATGCCATAGCATGGTCCTTTCTCCAGAGACCGCTAGGATTTCCGCTCCACTTTCAGGAACTACAAATTTGTTACACCCATCAATAAAAATTCTACCATGAAGCCTGTATAGAGTTCCAATCCAAACTCCTTGCATTAATATCATTTCTCCCCGAACCATATTGCAAGTATCTCTCTCTAACACTGTTTTTACACCTACATCATCCATCTTGCTTACAGAAATCAGATTCCTGGGCAATGCGGGAATATGCAGAACAATAGGAAGTGTTCTAATCCTTCCACCTTGTAGCTTCAGCTTGAATTTTCCATGTCTAACAATTTTGGCCTTCCTATCATCCCCTAATAAGACATCACCACCATCATACTTTTCATACTCACAGAACCACTCCCTATGGGGAGTGAAGTGAAAGGATGCACCTGAGTCAATCAACCATGTCTCATGATCTACATGGGTATTTGAAGAAGAAGCCAAATACAAATCCCCACCTTCATCTGAGGTGTTTTTTTTCCTCTATAGAAGGAGAATCATCAGATCCCTTTCCTTTCTCAATGGATTTAGATCTAAATTTCTTTTTGTAGTTCCCTTCCTTTTCGCATTTCCACAACACCTTTACAAAATTTCCTGGAGATTGATATCTCCCTCTAGATTAAGGTCTCCCACTCGAAACCTTATTTTTATTTCTTTTCTAGGGCCTTCCTCATACAGATAAGGCATCTCCATTCTAGCCCTCCATATTTATCTATCTCATTTCCTCCGACAGCAAGGCTGAGACAATTTCATCAAAATTCAAGATAGTTGTATTGCTACCTATTGGAATAACCATACTTTCCCACGAATCTAGTAGAGAACACAAAAAACTGATGCACTTATCTTCATCTGAGATTTTAATATCAACAGATGAAAACTGACTTACCATAGTATTGAAGGCATTTAGATGCTCTGTCACCGAGTCTCCATCCTTCATCCTCATGGTATACGACTTTTTCTGCAGGAAAAATTTATTCACCAAAGACTTATATTGGTACAAAGTCCCTAGCTTCTCCCACAAATTCTTCACCATAGCTTCCCCAGATACATTCAACAATAATGAATCTAAGATACACAACTGTATTGTGCTCTTTTCCTTCCGATCCAACTTCTTCCAGTCTTCATCTGACATTGTTGTCGGTTTGGTACCTGGATCTGCCACAATCCACTGATCTTTATCCAACAAATTTTACCATTAAATTTCTCGATCTCTATCTTTCCACTGCTCTCCATCTTCTTTCACCGTAAGAATCGATCCCACAGATCTCCCACTGAACAAGGTCTACCACAGGCCCAAGAAGAAAATCCCTTAGCAGCAAATGCACCCCCTTGAAGCCAAAACAAATCTGATACCAAATGTAGGTTTTAACCCTATACATAAATTAGCTACAAACGAATCTTAAAAACATAAAACAAACAATAATGAGAGTAGAAAACATAAACATATATACACAAATATTTTCCCTTGGATCCCAAATCAAGACTACCAACTTGATTTTTCATTATATTCATTTTAGTGTTACAACACACACACACACACACACACACACATATATATATATATATATATTATTCAAAAGTAGATGCGAATAAAGAGGTTGAAAAGGACTTGCAATTGAAAATATGGCACCAAACTATAGTTCCCTTGACCGGATCTACAAAATACCAAGGGCCAAAAACCATCATGCCCCAAAACCATGTGCAAACCCATGCACAAAACCATGGGCAAGTCCACCCAATAAAATCCTTTGTGCTAATGTCTTTGACTTTTTTTAAATATTCCCACTAGATATATGCTTTCCCTTTGAGTTTGAAGATAGGTATTCTAGCCTTCCATTCTTTGTATACTCATGCAGTTAAAAGAAATTATTCATGCCAAGTAACCAAGCCTCAACATCCTCAGGCTTAATCAAATATCCATTAAACTTAGGTGGCTTCACTTTCTTAATCTCATCTAGAAATTACCCCCTATCACACCTCCCATATGGAAGATAACGATGACAATCATAGTTCCTGTCATAACCAGAACTAGAATAGTACCTCCATCACCTCTCCTATCCATAGTATCCAAAAATATACCATCTCTGATCATGTCATCTCTATATGGTCTGTGACCACCATGAGACCTAATTCCATATACCCCATTAGTCTGATCCTCCTATCCATAACTGATCCAAGGTGGTTCTTGTCTCTACAATTCTGATAAACTCTAAATAATTATTGCATTGACTTTTGCTTGTTTTTCATGTGTCTGCATGATTTTGTCACTATCTAATTTACAACTCCTTATTTCTTCCTTCAAAAAGCTAAATGTGTCTGCTAAGTCAAAAGTGATCTAGGTGGGTATTGGTGGCCACCCACCTATTCCACTTGGACCCACACCATTTTTTCTTTTATTTTTTCAATTTCCTTAATTGGAGCATAGTTCACTCTTTTTGGCATTTTTTCGAGTCTTGAATTTCCAAAGCTTTTTTGAGGCCCTAAACGATTTTTTTTTGGGAAATACATAGAAAACATGGGTTAAAATTATATTTTACACTCGAAAATTTTATTCCTCGGAAATATATTTCTAACGAGGTATTATGCACATCAAACATAGATCGTATGCCAAAGTTACAACCTTGAGAATTTGATGTACCAATTTACTCAAATAGGGCCAATATTTTTGGCACTTCATGTCCTAGGGTTAGGTTTTTAGATTTTTAGGGTTTTCCATTTGTTCTCGATAATAAATAGGTCTTTGAGACTCATTTTAACATAGTTCATAAGCATGTAGCTGCCACCTATCTTCTCAAATAAAATCTATCATCGCCCAAGCTAGTTGATTTACATTATTTCTATAAGCTTATTTCAGTTGTTTGATATTAATGAAATGAATTTGTATTTCTGATGCATATTTGTGTTTATGTTTATTTCTATATGTTATTGTGTTCCTACATAAACCCGGATCAGTGGTATCAGTGCGGTGTGCTCTTGGTCGATCTTTCTTTTCATATCCCCAACAAGATTAGGGTATAAGGAGTTAGGGCTCAATCTGATTGAACCTTTGAAGGACTACTTTGCAAACCCTGAAAGCCTTTCACGGCATAAGAAAATAAATATGAGGGATTAGGATATCCTATCAAAATATTTCTCGAGGAGGCCCTTGAGAAACAAAGGAACTTGATGATGGATAATGTTTCCTAGATCCTTCGATGGCTACCGATCGGTGACCCCTCTTCATCTGGAAACCACTCTGGAGGTGCCACTCCTTTTAATTACAAGTTAACTTCGACATTCCCATATTTGCGAGAAAATTAGATATAGATGTCATATATAGATGGTTGAATTTATTAGAAGGATATTTTTCGGTTCATAACTTTTATAATCGGGAAAATATTACTTTTGCACTCCTTAAAGTCACCCCCCATGTCAAGGACCAGTTGGAAGCCTAATGTGAGAAAAAGGGCGAGAGGGAATCCTCCCTATTCTTTGTCCCACCCACTTGGAATTATTTCTGAGATGCCGTCAAAGAACAATACTACCCCATGGGGAGATATGAGCACAAGTACATACAATGGACTCTGCTACAGAAGAAAATGGATCAATATTTGCATCAGCTGACAAATCTATTCCATACCCTGCACATAAAGTTGGGCATCAAAGGTTTAGAGAAACATTTGGTGCTTAAGTACCACATTTTTCTGCACATATATATCTAGGAGGAAATGGAGTTCCTTAACATCTCCTCGCTTTGTGCAGCATATCGATATGTTGCCAATATTTACCATAAATTCAAACAGAAGAAATGAGACTTTGGAACTGTGAATCAAAAGCAAAGGAAAACCACCCCCAAACCATAAAAAAAAAGGATAAAGGAAATCTGGAGTAGCCCAGGACAACTCATCGAAGCTGCAAGAAGTCACTGGTGGCTGAGCTAAAGGATTTTGAATAATATGCATATTCCAACTTTGATTCAGAACCGGACAAGGGGAATGACAAAGGGAAGAAAATTATCGATGTGGAGCCCAGTTCCACTATTTCCACCACCAAGATATAGAAGGAAGAACCCTAAATATACAAAGGAGGGGGAGTTCCTATTCCATTCCGAGATGTGGGTGAAGGTTTCCCCACTTCAGTTCATTTTCAATAGTAGGAGAAAAAAGAAACTCACTTCAGTGGTGGTCATGAAGCAGTTGGGCCTGCCGATCACAAAAAACCCACAAACATACACCATCGGGTGGCTTCACCAAGGATGAGATCTTTGTGTCAGCCAATAGTGTCGCCTTGCCTATAGCATAAAGCCCTTCACGGATGAGGTATTATGTGATGTTTCTCCTCTTGAAGTTTTTGATGTATTATTAGGACAATAATACTTATGGAAGAAATATGTTGTGCATGAGTCTCGACCTCACGTTGTTATTGTTACTTTGGATAATAATTTGTACAAGATACCAGAGGTAGCTCCACCTACCACTATCTATTTGATCACTGTGAAGCAATGCAATAAGCTCATTTCCAAAACTGGGAAATTTTTTTCCTTATGATCTACCCTTAGGGAAAGAAGAAGACTATGGCCACGACCTCCAGAAAAAGGCTCCTATGCTTGACAACAAAAAAATTGACAAGGTCATGGAGGAGTATGGTGACATATTCACCTCACCTCCAAGGGTCCCTCTACACTGTCAGGTCAAGCACTCTATCGATCTTACCCCAGGCGCGCCGCTATCCAATGGACCAATGTATTGGCATTATTTTCTAGAGAACGATCAAATCAAGAGGGAGATTCAGGTACTGCTGCATAAAGGTAAAATCTGATCAACTTCATCACCCTCTGAGAGCCCGATCATGTTGGTGCAGAAGAAGGATGGGACTTGGAGACTCTTTATTGATTCTCGGGCACTAAACAAGATTATTTTCCAGAATAGGTATCCGATCCCATGGATTGATGACCTTCAATACCAACTTAAGGGGGCCAAATGAAACAATATTGACTTAATTATGGGTATCACTATGTACCAATCAAACCCTCTGATGTGTGGAATACTACCTTCAAATCCAAGGAGGGCCTTTTTGAATGGTATATCATGCATTTCGGGTTTAAAAATAGTCCTACAAACTTCATGAGGGTAATGAAAAACATCTTGCGACCATTAACCAACTCATTCATCGTGATGTATTTGGATTATATCCTGATATTCAACTAGATTTGGTAAGAGCACCTCCACCACATTCGACGGGACCTTAAAACACTACGGTGACACAATTTGTGTGCTAATTTGGAGAAATGAAATTTTAACATGACCCAACTTCAGTATCTAGGATACATTATTGATGACCGAGGGGTGCATGTGGACCTAGCCAAGATCCAAGTCATTCGAGATTTGTCAGCCCCAACAACTCTAACAAAGCTCTGCGGTTTTCTGGGTCTTTCCAATTTTTACCTCAGGTTCATGTTGGGGTTCTCTCATATCGCTTGGCCTTTGAGTCAAATAGCCAATGGAAGAGCGAAATTTAAAAAAAAAATGGGTCCAAATCTCAACAGAAGGTGCTCATAGAGTTGAAGCATCACCTCTACTTTACACCAGTTCTCACATTACCAGACTTTCAACAACCATTTCTAATCGATACATATGCCTCTGACTATGCTATTGGGACAGTACTTACTCAGTAGGGGCATCTAGTGGTATATCATAGTGAGACACTTTCAGACATGGTCCAAAAGTATCCCACCTATGACAAAGAAATGTATTCAATTATGCAAGCATGGTGAAAATGAAAGCATTACATTTTGGGAAAGGAAATGGTCATCCACATATATCACTAACCCTTGTAGTTCATATAGACATAAGGGAAGTTGCAGAACAATCACCATCATAAAAGGTCCACATACCTACAAAAGTTCCATTTGAACATCAAGTGAAAGAAGGGAAACACAAATAATGTTGCATATTTCCTAAGCCAACAGTCGATAATGGCGCTAACCACTATTCTCGACTCTTGTGGGCATGAGACTTGAAGTTGGCTGCATCTCTATAAAAGTGATCCAGAATTCAGCAACACATACCAGACGCTCCTGGAGGATAACTAAGTTCCAAATTTTCACATATGGGATGCACTTTTATTCTACCTATGACACCCCTTTGTTCCTTCAAACGAGCGTGCCAATATTATTTTGGAACTGAAATACAGTTGGTTCCTTGGACATTTCGGGGTCGAGAAAACAGTGTCAGTACTGCATAAGTATTTCTATTGGCCGAACCTCTGACATGATCTCGAGAAGTACATTAGATCCTGCATTGTCTGTGCCATTTCCAAATTGACCATCAAGAAGCAAGGCATATATACTCTGTTTCCTATCCCTAGTCAACCTTGTGAATCCATCTTCATGGATTAAATGTCAGGCCTTCCCTCTACCAAGCATGGAAATCACTGTGTTTTTGTGGTCCTTGACAGATTCTCTAACATCGCCATTATGGTGACCTCCAAGAAGAATATCATAGAAAAATCCACTGCTAAAATATTATTTGAACGAGTGTGGGTAAACTTTGGGATCCTATAGTCCATTACCCCATATTGAGACATCAGGTTCCTCGGTGCATTTTCGTCAAGTATCTGGTCGATGTTGTACACCAAGCTCACTAAGTCCCCAACTTCCACCCCCAAACTGATGGCCAGACAGAGGTTTTCACAAGATGATTTTACACATTTTGGGCATGTAAAAATCGAAGCATCCATGCACATGGGATAAAGCCTCCCCTATATCTAGCATAGCTATAATCAAGCTCTCCACAACTCATCAACTAGACCAGGGACCAAGTTCAGCAGAAGTTTCCTCATATCATGGAGGAACTCAACGCAATGGGGACCATTGCTTCCTAAGGGGGGGATTGATCTAGGTGGATATTGGTAGCCACCTTATTCCACTTGGACCCCCACTGTTGTTTCTTTCAATTTTTCAGCATCCTTAATTGTAGCACAATTTACTATTTTTGGTATTTTTCGAGGTCGTGAACTTCCGAAGCAGTTTTGAGGCCCTAAACGACGTTTTTTTGGGGAAATAGCGGCCACCATGGGTCTGAGACTAATTTTGGCCACTCGAAAGTTGTATTCCTTGGAATATATATTTCTAATGAGGTATTATGTGTTTCAAACAAATATTTTATGCCAAAGTTACGACCCTAGGAAGTTAATGTTCCAATTTACCCTTACGGGGCCCATAGTTTTGGTGCTTCATCTCCTAGGGTTATGTTTTTGGATATTTATGGTTTTCCATTTCTTCTCAATAATAAATAGGCCTTAAAGCCTCATTGTAACACAATTCAGAGGCATGTAGCCACAACGTCTCTTCTCAGAGATAAGATACCATCGCCTAAGCTAGTTTATTTCCTTTTTCTCTGTAAGCTTATTTCAGTTATTTGATATTAATGAAATGAAGTTTGATTTATGTTGCATCTCTGCATTTATGATTATTTCTATATGTTATTGTGTTCCTATGTAAATCTATATCAAGAATAATTCCCAACACCAAGTCACTCATTTGATTCATAGGGAGAATCTTTGTAGTCTACCATCTTGTTAGTCATCTTAATTTCTTCATGCAAGGCATAGTATGTTAGATAAACCAAATTAAACACAAACCAACATACCTTAGTATAATTTGGAGAGGATATATCATCTACAAGACTGACCAGATGAGCATAATACATATATAAACATAATCATGAAATCATATAGATATCATCCTAACCATAATCTAGTCATCGATGAATGATCATATCAACCACACATCATGACCTCAAGCATGACAACAAAAACCATATCAATGTCTGAACGAAACATATAAAAATTGACATGCATAAATAATGCTTAACCAATCATACACTCGTGATGACGCATTCCACCGCAAACCCATCAATTTTCACATGGCGACACCATTAAAACCATGACCACCACCATGTATATGAAACAAGCACATGGACCATAACTATAAGGAACAAACTATAAATGACATGAATACATGACCAACACACTAGCCATCTAGTCCAAGGGGTGAACCATGCTCTCATACCACTCTATAACACCCTCTTCCCACATTTAATCAAGTTAACCAATCCACTGGGGTAAACATGTGACGAGAGGCTAATTTGATCTGATTCAACCTCCTAGGTCACCTTAACAAAGTTGAAACAACAAAATAAAACCAAACTAATCATCCATACAACCAACAGAACCTCTAGGAGCTACCCCACAATTCCAAGTGACCAACCCTTGAGGAAAATCATAAGATCAAGGACATAGATTCCCAATATCTCCCTTGCCAAGCCTTCTAAGCAACTATGGATCCCATTCGCTCCCATGAGCCAGCATGAGTGAAACTGCAACCTTTTTCTACCATTTCTATGCCAACAACTACGCTATTTAAGGCTAAATTTCAAGGCTAGGACCCAGTCACTGCCTAGAAATTCAAAAAATCTACAGAAATGAAATGAAACATAGAAACAATGGTGTCGATACCAATTATTGAATAGAGACTTGACTGGATTCCTACTATCCATGAAAATAATTTCATCAAACATGTCACAAATATGAATTCTATAGGTTCAAACAACATATCTAAGAATAAGGCTCTCATACTTATCTGAGAATCGGTAAGAAGCACTGATGCCTTATATCATTTGTTACATTATCATCTACTAGGTCATATATTCATTGCCCATTCATTTACAAATAAAAACATGATGAGAACCATACATTTTCACTATCATAAAAGACATTCATAACCAACATATAAGAAATAAAAATATTTTGGATACAACCATAAATTCCACATGTGAAACAATACATTTACACATAAAATACCAAGGAAAGAACCTCTTATTAATGAATGAAAAACACAACCCAGTATGGGACTACCATGTTCCACCCGACCATGGATTAGTTGAGCCAAATCTATCTTCATCCAATCACCGTTGTGACATATTCCAAACATGAATGTGGAACTCAGGCCAAAAGAACCAACCAGGGCTTCCCTAGGCTAAACCACCTCACCCTCATCAATAGAAACAGGCTTTACTGCAATCCTCACTAGATCAATAGGCCATAAAAAATCATGGATACCATTGTATTTCTCCACTTACATCGTGAGGAATTTTCCTATCTCGTACTCTCTAGGATTTAACACAATTGATAGTCTGATCCAGGGATCACTAGGCCATAACTGAAACACCACCCTATATTCTTTATTGTATATCCCACCATTTACCGGTAGGGTTTCCTAGTTTAAACCACCTCACCCTCATCAATAGAAACAGGCTTTACCGCAATCCTCACTACATCGCTAGGCCATAAAAAAGTATGGATACCACTGGATTTATCCACCTACATCGTGAGGAATTTTCCTATCTCCTATTCTCTAAGATTTACCACAATCCAAAGCCCAATCTAGGGATCACTAGGCCATAAATGAGACACCACCCTATATTATTTACTGTATATCCCACCATTTACTGGCATAGATTCCTAGGCCTAATAAAGGGAAGCCACCTCTAGGCTTTACTGTGTTGGAAATATTGTCATTGATGGAAAAGGAGACAGACAAGGAGCAGAGAGGTAGCAGAGGCAAAAAATAAGCAGAGAGATAGCAAAAGAGAGGCAAGGAGAACATTAGGCACGAAGTAGAGAGCAAAAGAGTTGCAGATCTAGAAAGACAGAGTAGTGTTGTAGAAGGGCCACTTGATTTGAAGATCTGGCCAAGGACCAGGAAGTTTGTAAGTAATATCAATTAGATATATATGAAAGAATTTGTTTAGAATTATATGGTCAATGGTTGATTTAATTCTGTGTGAATGGGCTTCAAGCTTTGATAAGAAAGTAGGTGTTATCTCTGTAATAAGAATTGAGATCAGGCTATGCATATAGTTGAGGAATGGATAAAATTGTTGAAAATGGCTTAATATGGTCTTGAGCTTCAATAAGAAATTGTGTAAGACATTGTTAGTGAATTGAATTTATGCGTCTGCTATATGTATGAAGGAGGCTTTAGTTCCTTGAGATCCTTGAATTAGATGTATTTTTTGTTAATCTGAATGTGCAATTGAATGTATATCGATTTTGGTTGCAACCGCATTAATAAGAACAAGGGAGTTCTATCAGTTAATATGGAACCTATATTTGTGTTTTTTTAATGAATGCATTGGAGCATAGGATTGCAGATATCCTGTAATGAAATCAAAACAATTATTTAAGTGGGAAAACTGTAATGGTGCATATAAATCCGAATCAATTGAGCGTGAAGCCGGAATCGAACGAAGTTAATGATATGTGCGCAAAGCAGAGGTTTAACATATGAGGAGTAGTTATGGAACCATGAATAGAACGGGACCATATAATTTGGTGTAAATCAATGAAAGGTGAATTTATACAGTAACCCATGTGATGCGCAGTCAAAGACGTAGTGAAAAGACGAAGGCGGACCTACATGAAAATGCGTTGGTTAATAGTGCAGTTTAGGAACGAAACCTAGAGAAAATGAGATAAATGGAACCATGAATCGTGAATAGTTGAAGCGGTTTCGGAAGCAAAACCAATGATCTTGCAAAGTTTCAAAATGGTAAATGGTATTGTGGAAAAAAACGCGATATTGCTCATTGATCGACACGTGGCCCAGGTGGTATTCCAAATCCACCTATTTCGAAAAATATTTTCGTGTTAAACCGCAGAGGTGGAAAAAAATGTGATATTCATTGGATGATCGAACCTCATGATCATATGGCATTCGCATCATGAAGATGCGTGAAAGTTAAGGCAGTGTTATAAAGTCGTGGGCCCGACTATGTGTTGGTGCGTGGAAAGTTATGTATGGCGAAGATTTATTGTAGGTTTAATATATGCCGGAACCAATATACAATATAAATATGATATGTGTTGAATGAGTTGTGTGGGCCCAAATGAATCCCAAATGAGTTGAATGAGACTTTATTATAATGGTTCTCAGCATTTGAATGGAGGACATAATATATGTTAATATATTATGGATGATGTGAAATAACAAAGTCGGGAGCGTATATTTGTTGATATGTTGTAGACCATTATGTAATGGGTCCAATAATAAAGCTCATATGGTGATATATTATGTTTAATCAAAGTCAAACTTTGGTTCACATTACTATAAACATAGTTGAATGTGAGATATGGAAGCCGAGGCCATTATTATGTTGGGTTTTTGTTTTAAATCAAATTCGAAGAGCTGTGGACCCCAATATTTTTATATATATTGAAGTTTGCATTTTAACCGAAGTTGGGATTGATAAAGCGTTGGCACATATGTTGATATTTAATTAATCAAGGTCTAAAGTATGGTATATAGAGGAAACTCCGTATATGATTTCATGAAGTGGGTTTAGACCATGGTTTAAACATTTATTGAAACAAATCGAGTTTCTGCATATTAATGTAATCTGAGGAATATGGTTTGAACCATAGAAAGAAAAGGCAAGCCTCCCCATTTATTTAAATTTCCCAGTTCAAAAAATAAGAAAAGCTTCCGCATGTAAATATTGCCAGATTGTGAATTCATTTGGGGCTAAACTTGTAAACCAATTATATATACAGTAGATACACAATTGCAGTGAATAGAGATGGCATATTTGAAGAGGTGTGCAGTAAAGGTATTCATATTTGCAGAATATGAATTTGAAATGCACAGGAATGAAAATGTGGGTTTGTTACACTACAGCAGTAGACAATACAAGCACACAATGAGCCAAGAACTGAAAGGGTTGAATGAGATATATCAGATGCAAATGTAAATGTAAATGTTTCAATTTATTTTATATTGTTTGTGATGCATTGGCAAGTCTCCGAAGGCAAATAAATATCCCACTGTAATATTGAAATGTATACATATTGATATATTTTTCTGAATATGCTAGGAAAGAAATGAGAAGGTGGAAGTCAAAGAGTCATGGTTGTTCACTTCGAATTCCCTGTGGAATACAAACAGTCATGAGGTGAACTCTATAGATGATATCACATAGATATGCATTGAGAGTTTAGAGAATTAAAAATGAGGAGAGAGGCTAAGAAGAAGGAGGAGCTAATAGAGAAGCTGTGAAGATTCAAAAATGAAATAAGGCAGATATGAAGGTTGGTGGACAGCAGTGAAGAAGGAACAGAACAGAGGTGATATCCAGGTAAATCAGCATGTGTTTTTTATGAAAAGAGTGAGTAAGTTGGTGCCTCCATATCAAGTTGTAGCTTGGTAGATGTCAGTTGTAGTTGGCTGAGGTAGGAGCCTTCTGTAGGTTGTAGCCTGCAGAAAATAGTTGGGAGTTGGAGCTTCCTTGCAAGTTGTAGCTTGCAGAATTGAGGTAGGAGCCTCCTGTGGGTTGGAGCCTATAGAAAATCAGTGGTGAGAGGGAGTTGGAGCTTGCCTTTGCATCACAACAATAATAAGATGTGGTTTTCTCCCTTTTTGGGTTTCCACTTATATATTTTGTCTATATGCTTGATGTTTATGTGTTGATATGGTTTATCTAATCTGCTTAATACTTGTTGCTCACATATTAAGTTTACTGTTACATTATGTAATAAGTTGATCATGAAATGAAGGTGTAAATAATTTTAAAGGAAAGTTTTAAAAGACCATGAATGTGTTAAATTGATTCACCCCCCCTCTCAGTTTAAATAAGAGTTCAACATACTGTATGTCACTCCATTCATCGGTCAATGATTTCTAAGCCCACCGAGGCACACAATACATGTATTTACCAAAACCCAAAGTCTGGTTCAGGGGTTACTAGGCCAATGGATTTACCACAATCCATAGTCTGGTTCAAGGATTAGTAGGCCATGTTTTCTTTCATTCAGAGATCCACCTCACTTAGTTTCAAATCCGTCTGGAAATCCAGCTCAACCAAAACATGAGAACCCTATCACACCATGATTATCCTAAAATGGAAAGGCAAGGTTGAAGAACACTATCACACCTAAAAAAACCTATGCCAGTGACAACAAGAGAACCAAGGACATACATGCAAATTCATGCATGCAAAATATAGCAAGAAAATCACACATGCAAATTGATACCTGCAAATAAACTTTGTGTAGATGCTTGATCCCACTCTTCCTTTCTTGATATTTTCTTCCTCTTTGCCTTCCTTTCCTTTCTTGATCCAATGCTAAAGTTCTCCAAGAAAAATCTAAGTGTCCAAGAGTGTGAGAAATAGATAATAGAGATAGAGCTCCAAAAATGAACTGACAAAAGGTATCAACTGATACTCATAATCCTTTTTATCGCCTCTATTTTCTTCATTTTCCATTATTTTCATCAATAAATTGCCAAAAAATCCATTTTTCCTTTCCAAATGCATTTTTCATTTCCTTAGCCATAATAAACCCAATTAACACCCACAATAGGGTGTTTTTTCGAAAATTAAGCTTGGAATAAGGGTCCCATAACCATGGTTATTATTTTTCCTTTATTAAATTTTATTACATGGAATTTTCACGTCGTATGTTACAATATTTGTCACAATATAATGTTGGACAATGGATGACCATGGTTGACAATGGTTGATATCCATATTAATAAAAATCTTTGTGACAATGTGACGTTGGACTATAGTTGACCATGGGTGAACATGGGTGTGAAAAAGTGATGTTGGACCAAGAGACAATCTTTGTCACAATGTGACCATGATTATTGACCATCTTCACCATGATTTACCATGGTTGACAATATTTATTGAATATGGTTGACCAATATTGACCATGGTTGACCAAGGTTAAGACAACCTTTTTCACAACGCGACGTTGGGACATGGTTGACCATGGTTTATTTTCATATGGAGACAATCCTTGTCACAATGTAACATTGGACCATTCTTAAACATGGATGACCATCGATGTGAAAATGTGACATTGGACCAAGAGATAATATTTCTCACAATGTGACCATGGTTATTGACCATGGTTGACGATGATTTATCATGGTTTACCAGGGTTGAAACAACATTTGTCACGATGTGACGTTGGAACATGGTTGATTTTCATATTGAGACCATCCTTGTTATAATGCAACATTGGTTTATTTTCATAATAAGAGAATCTTTGTCACAATGTGGCATTGGACAATTGTTGACCATGATTATAAACCCCGTGTATTTATATTAAACCTAAAGATTAATATTATAAACCCTATGAATAATGTTATACGCTAGGAATATGAACCCTTATATTAATAAACTCAACGGATTGATGTTATAAACCCAAGGGATTAATACTAAAAGCCTCATAGATTATAAACTCAAGGGAATAATATTAAACCGAAGGGATAAATTTTATAAACCCAAGGTATAAAAACCCTAAGATAACTATTAAAAACCCTAAAATAAACATGTCTTACCATGGCTTACCATCATTAATTTTCACACTCAGACAAACTTTGTCACAATGTAGTGTTGAACCATGGTTGAACATGGTTGATTTTCATATTGAGATAATTGTTGGCACATTGTGACATTGGACCATCGTTGACCCTGGAAACCTATGAATAATATTATACCCTAGTAATATGAACCCTTAGATTAATAAACCTAAGGGATTGATATTATAAACCCAAGGGAATAAACCCAAGGAATTAATTCTAAAACCCAAAGGTATTATTAACCCAAGGGATTAATATTATAAACATAACATATATAAACCCCAAGTTAAATATTATAAACTTTAAACTAAACATGGTTGACCATGTTTAGCCATGCTTCATTTTCATATTAAGACAATAATTTCCACAAAGCCACATTGAACCATCGTTGATTGTGGTTAAGCATGATTGATTTTCATATTGAGACAATCATTGTCACATTGTGACATTGGACCATCGTTGATTTTCGTATTGAGAAAATATTTGCCAAATGTGACGTAGGAACATGGTTGACCATGGTAGAGCATGATTAGAAACCCAAAGGATTTTTATTCAACCAAAGGATTTATATTATAAACCCTATGAATAATATTATGTCCTACGAAAATAAATCCAAGGTATATAAATGATCTAAAAGGACTGTATTATTTTGATGTGCAAGTGTCTTTTCAGTTACAGAACATGTACATATTTGTCTCCATTTGTTTGCTTAAGGAATGAGGAATTTAACGATGAAACATAAATGAAATTGTAAATTTTAAGCATGCAAATAGGCCTAAATAACACTGAATAATAGTGTATAGTAGAGAAATAAAACCACATATAATATTTACACAGCAGTCATGATGAAGCAGTTCACCCCTCCTCGGCTCCATCTACTGGTCCAACTCCCAATGTCATGTCCATCTTTCATTATGCTCAAAATTTTGCAAATACATGTGTTTACAGCCTCCAATGGATGTTTTCTCTGCACCAATGGCTCCAGAATGCTCAAATTATTCTAGGTAGACTCTTGTTTCATCCAAATTTGTCGAAAACTTACCTGGCTAGGCTTTTTCCTAATGTTCCCTACAAAACCTCCACTAAATTTGGAGGATTGTAGTTAACTATAGTTAAAATTAGAAGAAGCGCCAAATCTGGAGGAGCGCTAAAAAATCCCGCCGGAATATTATTCATAGCATTAAAGTTCATGGTTAAGGGTGAGTGTGCATATAATAAGCTCGAGTGTTAGCCACCATAGTTAGCAGTTATGAAACCGTCAGACTGCAACAAATGTCACAGAAACCGCGCATGTAATAAGTTTGAACACCGCCAAATGTTACAGTTTTAAAAACCATCAACTAACAATATATGTTGCAGTTATAGTTTTTGACATGTGACCAACATAATAGGGACACCAGCGGGTTGGGACCACCGGCAGTCCCCCCCCCCCAAATGCAATGTTTTAAATCTTTAAATAAACAAGGCACACTAATAGGTTAAGATTCACGTGATAGCCCGCATGGTGGACAGCATTGTGGGTGTGCCAGAGGTCATGGGGTCGAACCCCCCAGACCTAAAAAAAAAATTAATCCCCAAACAGGGGACACGTGGCAGCCTCAGGGTTGGCCACGTGTCACCCAACCATTGGCCCAAAAAAAAACATTGTACCACCACAAAAATGAACCATAATGTGCCACTTGGCGAAATCTCCTAGGCTTAGAAAAATGGAATATTCTCAGGAATATTCCCCCTTTTGCTGAATGTACATCTTCATGCTTACTGGGCATCCCAGTCAAACCTATCGCAATTTTAGTTGTTTGGGAAGTCGACTAGAACGCGATATCTCCCTTATATGACATGGGTTTTTCGAACAATTCATGACACCAGAATCAGAACGATGAGATCTACCTGGTCGCTTAGGTTTGGTACAGTTTTTTGATAACTTTGAATTTTGAGAAAAATTCATGAACTCCTAATCACACCTCCTAATTGGGAAGCTTTTGGGCCCCAAAATACTTTGATTACCTGTTCAGTAGATGAGGGTACAACTCCCTCACCTTTCCAACTTCCATCCACTTTGCCTTGCTTGGCTTATTGCCTTTGAGCCCAACTCGAAGGTAGTCAAAATTTCCTCTCTTGGATTCTCTTGTCCTCCTATCATGAATGGTATCCTCTTTGAGATCATCCAGAAATTCTGGAAAGAAATCTTCAATAGAAATCAGCTGAAGATCACTTCCTTGATCATCGATAAAAGGTGGCTCATACAAACATAAGTTTTCAACATTAACAACTGAATGCATTTGCATATATGAAGGCAAGTCAAGTTGAAATGCATTGTTACCAACTTGCTTTATTATTTTGAATGGAACATAGCGAATGGGCTCGAGCTTTTTACCTTCTCCTTGCATCCTTTATTTTCTTATGTGCAACCATACCTCATCTCCTTCTTGAAACTTGTGATAAACTCTATGTTTGTCATGCCTCTCCTTGTATTTTATTTGACTCTTCTCAAGTTTTTCTTGAACTTGTTGATGAATAATCTGAATTTTCTCAATGAAATTCGGAGCCTTGTCAATATCTCTATGCCCATCAATTGCAACATCCTTCTCAAAGATGAAGTATAATGGAGATTTCGGAAAATACCCAAAGCATGATTCAAAAGATGATGTATTCGTAGAAGAGTGCTTTGCCCAGTTGTAAGCATGACGAATGTGATGTTGTTATTCATCCCACAACTTGGGATGTTCACTACAATATTCTCTCAATAAATGCACAACGATTTTGTTCACCACTTCGGTTTGGCCATCAGTTTGCGGATGAAAAGCAATACTCTTTTTCAACTTTGTGTCCATCATCTTCCAAAGATTGGACCAAAAGTTCCCAATGAACCTGGAATCCCTGTCACTAACAATAGAAGTTGGAAATCCATAATGAACCCATACATGTTGAAAATAAATTTCAGCAGTTTGTTCAGTATTTATTGTTTTCTTACATGGCATAAGTATAAACATTTTACTGAATCTATCCACAACTACATAAAGATAATCATGATCTTTTCTTGACATAGGTAGACCTCCAACAAAGTCCATGGAGACATTCTCCCATGGCCTTGATGGTATCGGTAGTGGTGTGTACAACCCAAGCTTCCTATTGCTAGGCTTGCTTGTTGCACACATAGAACAACCTTTTATAAAATATGACACATTGTCTATCATGTGAGGCGAATAGCAATACCTCTATAAATGCACCATTGTTTTTATTACCCCAAAGTGTCCAACAATAGGAGACCAATGAGCCTCTGTCATGACACTAAGCCTCTCTCCTTGTGGTATACACAATTTTCTCAAATGAAACATCAAATTGTTATGCATGTGATAATCATTTTCCTCAAATTGATTCCCTTCACTCAAACTAGCATACACATCTTGAAAATAAACATCATGTGCATATTGTTCTATGTAACTCTCATGTACAATAGAATATTTTTTAAGTAATGTAGGAAAACTTATGCTTTGCCTTGAAAGCATGTCAACAAATTTATTGAAAATACCTTTCTTGTACCTTGTAACGAAGTGAAACTATTGAAGAAATCCCATCCACCTGAAATGTTGTGATTGCTTCAAATTTTTTTGTGACTGCAAGTACTGTAATGGTTGGTGATCGGTATGTATAATCATCTCGTTACCCATCAAGTAGTGTTTCCACTTCTTGATGCTTTGTAGCAAATCATACAACTCTTTTTCATATGTAGGATAATTAGTTACAGCACCATTGAATGTTTCAGAATGAAAAACGATAGGCTCACCATGCTGCAAAAGTACTGCGCCCATGGCATAATCACTAGCATCGGTTTGTGTCTCGAATGGATATCTCAAATTCGTTAACGCAAGGACTGGAGCGGAACTGATCTTGTCTTTTAAAGATTCAAAAGATTGTTGTTTTTTTCCTCCCCATTGAATCCTTTCTTCACACTTGTCACTAAATTCGTAGGAGTTGTTATGGCAGAAAAGTTAGCAATAAAATTTCTCCAATACTGAGTTGCACCTAAGAAAATTCTTACCTCGGTTACTGTTTTGGGAGTGAGCCAATTCACAATGGCTTCCACTTTAGAAGGATTAATTCTCAACTCGCCTCCTCCTACAATGTCTCCCAAATAAACCAAATAAGTCTTTCTGAACTCACATTTTGACATCTTAAGAAACAATTTCTCTTTTTTCAAAACATCAAGCACCCTATTTACATGCAAGACACGTTCTTCTCTTGTTTTTCTGAAAATCAGTATATCATCTAAATATACAATCACAAAGTCATCAAGAGATGGACACAAAACATTATCCCTAACACGCATGAAATTTTTCGGTGCATTACAATAACCAAATGGCATAACCAACCACTCAAAGAGTCCTTGTTTGGTTTTGAATGCAGTCTTCCATATATCACTTTCTGCAATTCTTACTTGATGATATCCACTTCGTAAATCTTAGCGAAAAACTTTGCTTCTTTTAGCTAACCAAGAAAATCATCTATCCTTGGGAGTGGGTATCGATTATTTACCGTTATCTTGTTCAAAGCTATGAATTCTACACACATGCACCAAGTTCCATCTTTATTTTGAATCAAGACTATGGGTGAACCACATGCCGAAGTGCTTGGCCTTATGAGTCCCTTATCCAACGTGTCCTTGATTTGCCTCTTTATCTCATCATTCTCCATTATCAACATGCGATACATGCCGATGTTTGGAAGAGGACAATCTTGTTGCAACTGAATCTCATGTTGAATCTCCCTTTTTGGAGGAAATCCTATTGTCTCCTGAAAAATCTCATGATGTGCATCAACTACATCATATAAATCTGATTTCAACTTAGGATCACAATCCTCAAATGATTCATGATTAACATCATCTTTAGGCTTAATCATTAGAAGAACAAAATTTTTACTTGAATTTTACCAGCCTCTTTACATGTCCATTATTTACCATAGCAATATTTATCTTCTTACAATGTGCTCTAAAAATGTACTCCTTGCCATATTTGAATAAATAGTGTTTGTTCTCATGAAAATGGAAGGTCGCTTTCCTTTCATACAAGTAAGGACTACCCAACACAATACCTATACTATCAAGCGGACCCACATCTAATTCAACTTTGTCAACAAAATGTGCAGTTATTTCAAATAGCAATATACACTTCTTTGAAACTTGTAAATTTGCATCCTTACAAATCCAACCAAGTGGATATGGTTTTGTAGGTGGAATGGTATCAATATTAAGTTTCATGACCAAGTCTTCAAAGATTAATTTTTCTTGTGATCCACTTTCAAACAATGTGTCAATCTCAGTATGTTTGGATATGACCTCACATGAAACAGTTCAATTTTCTCTTCTTCATTTGGAGCTTTTATGTGACAATTTGATGTACTAGTGTTCGGTTTAGTTTCAATTTATTTTCCCTTCATGTTCTTCAATCCCATGGCTATAATTTTAGATTCATCACCTGAATCCTCTCCTAAATCATGTTGAGTTGTAGCTGTAGTTTTATGTTTCCCTTTGTTTTTCTGATGTTTGGGCCTCTTTTTAGGATGTAATTTCCAACAATTTTTTTCATCATGGCCTTCTCTTGAACAATGTTTACATACCACTTTATCTCCCTCTTTCTTGATATATGCATTATTTTTGCCTTTAAATTTTGAGGTCTTCTCTTTGTTTTTCCCCTTAAAAGGTTTCTTCCTACCCTTGTCAGTAATGTTTTTCCCTCTAGCTTCTAGATGTGTAGCCTGAACACAAACTTCATCTAGACTTGTAGGTTTAAAGATGAGGATAGTATGTTTTAGGTAGCTATGTAAGCCTCACATGTACTTGAGCAAAGTATCTTGGCTCTGTAAATATACCCCTAATAAGAGAGCTCTTCTCCTAAATTCTTGGGTGTATTCTTGCACATTATGTCCTTTCAATTGTCTAAAGTTTTGCCAGTTCATTATGGCTTTCTGCATATGAGCTAATGGGTAAAACTGTTATTTTATTACATTAATGAATTCAGTCCATGATAGGATAATCTTACCATGCTTCTTGATCTCTTCCTTTGTCTTGGCTTCCCACCAAAAAAGTGTTTCACCTTGCACTCTCAATGAAGCTAATTGGATTTTGATATCATAAGCATGAAGGTTCTTAATTCTCAAATAAACCTCCAATTGCCTAATCCAATTATAAAGATTTTCTACATTGACTTCACCATTAAACATTAGCAATTCAAACTTAACATCAAGTTTTAGAAAAGTACTTTTACCAGTGTTCTTTGACTGGTGTGGCTGATGTACTGAAGATGAAGTAGAGGATGATGATGATGAGGATGAGGATGGTGACTTTCCACTGCCTCCATTTCCCTTCTTTGATTTATCTTCATCATTTTGACCTCCTGATGGTCCCTGTCCTTCCTTGTGAAGTTTGGATCCTTCTCCTTCTAGTCTCTCATTCCATTCTTGATAAATGATTCTCACCATCTCAGTCATGTCATGGAATGCTTTCTTGGACACTCTTTCTTCTTCTTTGGGATCCACCTCTTCATGGATTTCTCCTTCCCTTGGAGGCATGCTTAATGTTTCTTATGATTCTTTAGGATCTGAACTAGGTGGTGGAGAATGTAGCAATCTCGCCTTCCTTTGTTGTGGCTCACTTTGAGACCCTCTTTCTTCCACCAATTTTCCTTCTCCTCTCTTAAGCTTGATCCTAGTAAGCATGTGAAAACTTGCAAACATTTAAACAAATATTTGCACACAACAACACCAGAGAATAAACTCTAACTCCAATACCAACTGGATCTAAAAGGACTGTATTAGTTTGATGTGCTAAGTGTATTTTTAGTTAAAAAACATGTACATATTTGTCTCCATTTGTTTGCTTTATGAATGAGGAATTTAACCATGAAACATAGATGAAATTGTGAATTTTAAGTATGTAAATAAGCCTAAATAACACTAAAAAACATTGTATAACAAAGAAATAAAACCACACATAATATTTACACAACAGGCATGATGAAGCAGTTCACCCCTCCTGGGCTACATTTGCTGGTCCATCTCCCAATGGCAAGTCCATCTTTCATTATGCTCAAATTTTTAAAAATACATGTGTTTACAAGCTTCCAATGGTATTTTCTCTACACCAATGGCTCCATAATTCTCAAATTAGTCTAGGTAGACCCTTGTGTTCACCCAAATTGGTCAAAATTTGACCTAGATAGGATTTTTCCCCATGTTTCCTACAAAAACTCCACTAAATTTGGAGGACTGCAATTAAAATTAGAAAAGGCACCGAATCTAGAGGAGTGCTAAAAAATCCCACTGGAATATTAGCCATAGTGTTAAATTTTTTGGTTAAGGGGGAGTGTGCATGTGATAAGCTCAAGTGTTAGCCACCGGAGTTAATGGTTATGAAACCGTCGGACTGCAACAAATGTCACGGAAACCGTGCATGTAATAATTTTGAACACCACCGAATGTTCTAGTTTTCGGAACCGTCGGCTAACAATATATGTTGCGGTTATAGTATTTTACATGTGACCAACGTAACAGGGCCACCATCAGGTTGAGATCGTCGCGCTCCCCCCCCCCCCCCCCCCCCCCCCACCCCCAAATGCAATGTTTAAAACCTCTAAATAAATATGGTGCACTAAGAGGTTAAGATTCACGTCATAGCCCGAATGGTGGAGAGCATTATGGGCACACCAGAGGTCATGGGGTCGAACCCCCTGGACCTAAAAAAAAATTTAATCCCCCAAACAGGGGACACATGGTAGCCTCAGGGCTGGCCTCGTATAAAAAAACAAAAAAACATCGCACCACCACAACAACGAACCAGAAGGTGCCACTTTGTGAAATCTCATAGGCTTAGGAAAATGGAATATTCTCAGGAATATTCCCCTTTTTGCTAACTATACACGTGCATGCTAACTGGACATCCCAGTTAAACCTATCGCAATTTTAGCTATTTTGGAAATCAATCAGAACGTGATAAATCCCTCATACGACATCGATTTTTCGAACCATTCATGGCGCTAAATCAAAACGACGATATCTACCTGGTCGCTTAGGTTTGGTATAGTTTTGAGCACTTTCAATTTTGAGAAAAATTCATGAACTCCTGATCAATAAACCCTAATATAAATATTATAAACCATAAAATAATCATGGTTGACCATCGCCGACCATGATTGATTTTCTTATTGACACAATCTTTGTCACAATGCGACATTTGACCATGGTTGACCAATATTGATTTTCATTTTGAGATAATTTTTGTCACAAAGTGATGTTCAAACATGGTTTACCAGGGCTGATTTTGTAGTGAGACAATCTTTTCCACAATGAAACATTGGACTATGGCTCACCATGGTTGATTTTCATAGTGAGACAGTCTTTGTTGTAATTTGAAATTGGTCCATGGTTGACCATGGTTGTCATAATATGATGTTGGACCAAGAGGCAATCTTTGTCACAATCTAACCATGATTATTGACCATGGTTGACCATGGTTGACTTTCAAATTGAGACATTTTTTTTAACAATACTAAAATCCCAAGGGAATAACATTAAACCTAAGGGTTCAATACATTAAAACCAAAGTATATAAACTTAAATGAAATATTATAAACCCTAAAATAAATATGGTTTACCATCGTCGACCATGGTTTATTTCCATATTGACACAATCTTTTTCATGATGCGACGTTGGACCATCGTTGACGATGATTGATTATAAAACCAAGGGATTTATATTAAACCCTAGGATTAATATTATAAACCTTATCAACAATACTGTATGATAGGAATATGAACCCTTAGATTAATAAAGTCAAGGGATTGATATTTTTTTTTGTAAGCTTTGTAGGACTACATATTTATCATTTCCAATATATTACCCCGATCGGAGTGGAGAATTGAACTGGTGACTTCACATCAAGGAGTTCCTTAACAAAACACCCGATCACCATCTATCCAAGACCCTGTAGACAAGGGATTGATATTATAAATCCAAGTCACTAATAAACGCAAGGGATAATATATTTATAAACCCATGACACTAATATATATATATATATATATAACATTAATGCTAATAGTGATTTTAATATATTAATTAATATTAATATATTAATATAAACATGGTTAAAATATTTTAATAAATTATATATATATATATATATATATATATATATATATATATATATATATATATATATATATATATATATATATATATAAAATCAATTTGATAATAAATTCCTGTAATCCATTATTGATATATATTTTAAATATTTTGTATCTATATTTTTTAAATAATAAAAATTTATGATACCATTTAAAATTTTATATATATATATATATATATATATATATATACTTAAACTACTCCATTTTAAAATTTAAATTAATTAGTGGTGCGGAACTATAAATATACACATCGTTTGTTTTTCTTCAGGGAGAAAAACATTGATTGTTTATATTATGTTTAACAAACCAGTACATAGTTCTTCATTCTCATAGCAAAGGTGTCAGAATAGAGCTAAAAGTAGAGCTTATAAATTCATAAGAAAAATTTTCATAAGCTAATAGAAAAACACATATACCCAAACTGAAATATTCAAGCATCCAAGGACCCAAAAAAAGGAAAACTAAACAACAAACCAGCAAAGGTGCATGAAAAAAAAAACATAGAGTCACATGTCTGAGGCTAGTGATAAAACAAAAAGCCTTCAAACGAGAGAAGTAAATTATCCTAAGTTGAAGAACATTGGTGGTAACTAGATGACCATCCATGAATTGTTGAACCTGAACAGACCAAAAAGGGAGAAGCGGGCCCTACTTAGAGAGTGTATCAACCTTGGAGTTAGCCTTGTAGTAGATATGTTGGATAGGAGGATCATGAAGCTGACTGCGAAGGTATAGTATCCTGTGATACCAAGAGAGGAGGGCGGGCGGCTGGAAATTGGAATGGCTAGTGATCCCATTGATCACAATTTTTCATCCCCGTAGATATGAAAAATTTTCAATTGATGGTTGAAAGCCACCAAAAGCAAGCTCCAGAGTGAAAGGTGCTCCACCCTCATGTTAGAACCAGGTCAACCATTCCAGTTGATGCAATAAAATTCATTGTGCCCCAACTTAATCTAAGCACCACATCCACAATAACCTTGTTGTTCTACCCCATCAAAGTAACCTGTCGATATGGAGACATTGTGAGGTTAGAGTCAAATGGAGAGGTCTCTAACCCTTCGAGGTTGTGAGGGAATAGATTCGAGCCAATTGAGGATGGAAAAATAAATATTGTGCTGAAAATTGATAACCATAAAAAATCAACTTGTTCCTAGCAAGCCACACCCCCCTGAAAAGATAGAAAGGTAAAGATCGGGCTCCAAAATCCAAAGTTCCCCAAGATTAAATACACTATTGAAAAGTAAGAGGCCTCCAATCCTAAATCTGAAAACATTTTAAAAACATGGACCAAATTTCCAACACAAAAGGACAGTGGAAGAATAAATGCAGGACTGATTCAGAATCAAGCCTACAAAATACACAACAGCCAAGCCCATGGAAGCCCCATTTGGTCAATTTTTCCCACGTGAGAACCATGTTTCACATAGCGAGCCAGAAAAAAAGGATAATCTTGTTAGGGATATTACGTTAAAAAATTTCTTGTAAAAAAAAGAGTCCTCTAGAGAAGCATTATGGATCAATATGTTTTCATAAATGTCCTTGACCACGGGTGAGGAATGATACAACTTTCCATACCAAGAGATCCTGTCACCCTCCTGATGATGAAAAAAACCCCCAAATTTAAGAATAGACATTATAGAGTCTCGTTCCTCAGCAGCCTTACCCTACAAGTCCAGTTGCCGAGAATTTTTCTAGATGGGGTAGCTCAGTTTCCAATGGGAGATAAACTGAGAGACCATGAACAATCCTTTTATAGCCAACATATGTTGCAGATGCGCTTCAAGTGAGAACTCTTCCAACGACCCACGAACCCATTTAGAGCCCAGGTGTATATATTTCCCATTTCCAAAGCCCCAAAAAAGCCGGAAGACGAAAATGGTAGAGACCCTCCCGAAACTCCTCCATATGATAGAACCCCTACAAGAAGGGAGGGAACGAGACCTGAAGAGGGATATAAGGTCCTGGAAGATAATGTATTTTTCCCAAAATAGACAAGGCCAAGTGCCAACTCTCATGACTGCCCTCCAGAGTGATTTAATGAGGAGAGCATGTGAGAAAGTGTAAATATCCAGAATACCCCATTCACCCATCCTTTTAGGATGCATGATCAATTCCATGTTACAGATACGAAATTTCTTTGATCCCCTAGCACCTGATGAGAGGAAATTGGAGATGATGGCTTTTATGAAATCTACAATACCCACTGGGATGTGAAAGAGATGTGCCTAGAATAGTAGTAATTGTTGAAGGATAGCATGAGCAAGGACAAAGCGACTTCCCAAGAAGAGCAATTTGTGTGAACAAATATTCAATCTCTTTTTATAATTATGTAGAAGCCAAGACCAATCCTTGGAGTTGTATTGACAAGGCTTGAGATGAAAACCAAGATATTTGAATCCATCACGAATAGGAACAATATTCACCTTAAAGATACCAGCGATGATATCGAGGTCTGCGTTACTTTGAGAGGAAGTAATCAAGATGGATTTTCTGATGTTCATTAGCAAGGCCTAGGCCGCACCGAAACGGAGGAAAATATAGTGAAGTGAAACCCACTGTGCTCAAGCTATAGAACCAAAAGCTAAGATGTCATCCACAAAGAATGAGTGGGTGATAGAGATACCAGGAGCCATTTGGATACCGTCGAAAGTGCCACACCTGTGAGCCTCTTCGATATGCATGTTAGTTCCATACATGATCAAGATGAATATTAGGGGAAATAGTTAGCAGCCTTGACAGAGGCCATGACCAGAACGGAAAAAATCAGTAGGAACTCCATTAATTAAAACAACAAACCAAACAGAAGAGATGCATGACATGATCCTTTGGGAATTTTGTGCAGAGAGTCCTATATTATACAGAACAAGGTGAATGAAAGACCAGTCATTGCAATCATAGGATTTATACAAGTCAATATTCATTATGGCAGCTTCCAGTTTTTTGAGGTGAATGGAGTGCATGACTTCTTGTGCAGTAGCAACTGCATCGTGGATAAGTCTGTTAGGAAGAAAGCCTTACTGTTCACAGGATATATGCATAGAGAGTGAGGCTGAAATGTAGCGGTAGATGAATTTAGAGATGATATTTTAAACCAAATTACATAAATATATAGGGAGGAAGTCCTTGAAATCAACAGGATGAGTGGTTTTAGGGATCAGTGCTAAAAAATATGAGTTGATATCTCTCGAGATCCATCCCCAAAGTTTTGATTATTCTACCATCATGAGGAAGTTTTCCGCCATCAGGTTAAAGAAATGAATTAACATTTTAATGGGCCAGTCGTCTAGACTAAGACTTTTTTCCTTTGTGAATGATTTGAGAACGAGTAGGAGTTCCTCCTTGGTAACAGGTTTTCTCAACTCACTAGTTGACACGCCATTAAACATGCAGGGGTATTGCTACACTTCCCATAATTGATCCAAGACCCCAACACCATCCCTATGCCTGTATAGATCATAAAAATATTTTATAGTGTCCATGGAGATATCTAACTGTGAATGGATTGACAGTCCCTCCTTAGAGTGGATTTTCCAAATCGAATTCTGATTTTTCCTGCATTTAGAAAAGTGATGAAAGAACTTTGTGTTGTGGTCCCCCTCACGCAACCAAACTACTATAATTTTGAGCTTCCATGAGACTTCTTGAATTCTGAGAATCTATGTTTTCCAGCCCTCAAGAGAATCCAGAAGAGAAAGTGTGTGAGATTTTGGACTGCAAGAAGCCATGGAAGTGTGAATAGCCTCAATTTGATTGGCAATATTACGGAGTTCTGCCACTAATTTTTGTTTCTTCAATTTCTCCCAATTCCTGGTACTTATTTTGAGCTTCCTCATCTTCTGGGAGAAGAGGGAGGAAGCTGAGATATCTGAAGTGTCCCCATCCTGCAACCAAGAGTTACGAACCAACTCCTGATAATCAGGGTCCTCGAGCCAAATCTTGTTAATTTGAAAGGGATGCCCTTTTAGACAGTGTTTGAATGCCAAGTGAGAGTAATGGGATGATGATATGCTAATGATTCCATAATGACTAAGGATTCAATATTACCCCAGAGTTCTTGTATACTTTCATGTATGAGGACGTGATCTAACATTTTTCCCACAAATGCATCCCTCATCATATGATTGGTCCAGGTCAGAGAAAGCGGACACTATGCAATATCGACCAAATGATGATCTAAAAAAATCTGAGACAATATTTCAGCAAGAGGGTTAAGACAAATGTGAGTGCCCCAACATTCGGCACCAAACAGAGATACATTCAGGACACTAGTGAGGATAAGCTTATGGATGTTGAGTATCTTAGATGAATATATACGGGACCAGAAGGAGGAGTGATCACGACAGGGAGCATACATGTTGATGATGTGGAAATGTTCAGAATAACCCCAGATTCGACCAAACATAGAATCTCGGGGGAGAAATGAAAAGCATCAAAACTGGAAAAATGTGGATTCCACATGACAATTAAACCACCTGAAATCCCCACCGAATCGACCCCAACAATGTTTCAATTCGGTCGAATAGACAAGAAGTTTGGGATGGCTTTGGAGGTCGAACACATAGTTTCTTGAAGAATGACGATGGACGGAGAATGAACAGACAATAGGTTTTTAATACAGAGGTACTTGGAATGATCTCCAAGTCCCCAGATGTTCAGGGATATCAGATTCATGAGGCACGAGGGGCGGGCTTGCTAGCTCAAAGTGCTCGTTCATCGAAGGAGGCTATAATGAAGATATCCCTCAAACCATTAGGGTTGTCCAGAAGAAGATATTTTTATTTAGGTTTCCCTCTGAAGTGTCTATTGTCCTTCCTTCCCTTCTTTATGACAGTGATATTTTGTGCGGAAGCAGGGGATATGGAGTGGTCGGGGATGTCAACACGACCTTCATGTAAAGTAACAGCAGCCATATCCAAGCTAGGGTTAAGGAGGAGGAAGTCATTATCACTCCCAATAGAGTTTCGGGGGGAGTTCGTCGAGGAGACAATGTGAAAATTAGATGTCATTCCAACATCAAGTACAAATTCAGGAATGATGGGGGGAGATGTAGTCTTGAGGGAGGGCATGGTAGGGGAGTGAACATGGGGTTTGAGGGATGACGTGCGACATGGGTCAGTGAGGGGAAAGGAACGAGTGGCCATGTCAGGATCGACTAATAGAGGGGACAAGCTAGGGAAATGAGAAAAGGAGTTCAATGGCCCTCCGATATATGTTCAGATGAGAACGGGGGTGGGAGGGCAAGCAGAGGTTCAGATGGGAAATGTTGAGCTAAATGAAGCTTAATAGGGGTTTGGAAATAATATTTGGAAGAGAGTGTACAGTCTGACTTACCTTTAACTTTCGGTGAGGATTTTTCATCCAAATCAGTGCCAGTCACACTCTACGGCACCTTTGATGACAAATATTGTTTTGTGCTCCATTGTGCATGGGAGGACCTCTGCAGTAAGTGGCCAATGTTGTGGCATAGCAAGCAAAAAAATGGAAGACCCAAAAATTTAGTTCATTGTCTATGTCGTGAGCCCACCCACACCAAATTGATGTTCCCCGAAATCCCCCCAGAGAAAATAACTTCAACTAACAGCCACGCTATACGATTATCCCATGCACCCATGCAGCCCGCGTCAATATACTTAATCTGTCTGATTGAATTTCCGATTGCAAAGAGGGAAAACTTCGTCCAGAATTGGAGGGGAAAACCGAGTATTTTAGCGCAGACGAGATTATTCTTGGGGGTATCTGAGATAGAATTAGAACCCAAATACCATTCATGCAGCTAAAGAAAACTTCTACCGTGGACCGAGGCTTTGTTGAGGATTAAGGCAAAATCCTTTGAATAAAGGAAATGTATACAGTACTAGTTGTTCATTATCCTGCTAACTTTCAGGGGGTAACCAACGTGGGGGCTCCAAGTATTTTCAACCCAAGATTGCATTTCTAGTTCTGCCATGTCCCCAAAGACCCAGCGTCCAACAAGAGAGCGATGTTGAAGGTTGGTCACCCACCCCCAGAGGTCCTTGTAAGTGAAACTTAGCAATTTGATATCTTGCACCACAGAGATTAATTTGTTGGACTCGTGGTTACTTCTTCCGAGCCTTCCATAGCCACCCTATGAGGACCTGTAACGGAGTCTTTATGTTTTTAGAAGGACTGAAGTGAAATTCCTAAAGGGAGTCGTTGTTGGAGTGAAAAGGATGCAGAATATTTTTCTGCCCCTCGTCATGCGCCTTCTCAGCATCCACGGTAGCTCGAATGAAAGCCTCGTGGACAGATGTATCGGTCATGAATGGGTCCATGACCCCAACCAATGCGATGTGGCACAAAGACATATGCCTGAATTAAAGTTTGAACAACCCCCACCTACCTGCAATCCCGGTATGAGAGTCAAATTGTGGGGAGACATATAGAACCATTTGTTAGGGACAAGTGTTATGCCATCCAGATAGGTCAAAGTAAATGTGGACGCAGAAGGGGAGCTAGGATGGTGGGGAAGTGTGTCAAGGAATATAATAATGTCCAAAAAAGGTATGTGCACACAGAGTTTTTAATAAACCATATCTGACATATATGTTCAACGTGTGAGTCAACTAGAAATGAAAATTTATGATTTAATAAACTACTTTAGAGTAGAGATTTCAATTTATGGGAAGTCGACGTGATGTAATGGTATCAAGTATTTTGAATTATAAATTATTTATAATTAAATTAGATTTTTTTATGTTATTATTGTTCTTTAAATTATATCATAAACATATAAATTAAATTCCAGTGCCAAGTCTTATAACATAAACATAAACGGTTAGCTACAAGATGACACATATCTCTTCATAGTTTCTTTCTCCTTTTATACCATTAATTACTAGTCAAGGTTTTTTTTAATTTTTACATAAACTTCCTTTTTAAATTAATTTTGTTATTTTCACTCTAGTTTGACCTTCAACTAGCTACCCTTGCAATAAATAAAAAAACGTGAACTTTCACATGGTCTTTCTATGTTATCCCAAGGCATGTGATAAAGAGAGTTTCTTTCGAATTGAGTGATATGGGAAACGATGATTGTGTATGAACGGGTTTTTTTTTGTGTGGTCATTTTAATCAAGCAATATAAATTATTGAGTAATATCTAAAAAATTATGATGGTGTATGAAGGGGTATTTTTCCGATTATTTTAATTCAATTATATAAATTATTGTGTCGAGAGGTGTTCTACGTTTCAGTATGGGGTAGATCTCACGTAAACATTTAAACATGTAAAAATGTAAACATAAATGTAATGTTTAACATTTAACATTTTTAATCTAATATCCATCTTATTTAAAAATCAATCTATTATTTTGTATAAGCACAATATAAATTTAAAATACAAAGAGGGTTACAAACACTCAAAAAAGAGGTATGGTAAATAAATAAAAATATAAATAAACCGAGGTATGGTAAATAAATAAAACATCTTTTTATAAGAAAACTAAAAAAAATAGGTGTGGTAAATAAATATAAATACAAATAAATTGGAGGTGTGGTAAATAAATAAAACCTCTTTTTATACGAACACTCAAAAACTAGGTATGGTAAATCAATATAATATAAATAAATCGGAGGTATGGTAAATAAATAAATCGGAGGTATGGTAAATAAATAAAAATATAAATAAACTTGAGGTATGGTAAATAAATAAAGCCTATGGGGTATATCTCAAGTAAAATATAAACGTAAACATAAACATGTAATGTTTAACATTTAACATATTTAACATTTATTAAAATTTTTAACCTAAACGTATGTGTAAACATTTAATCTCTAACATTTAGCTTAACATTTACTAAAAAATTAATCTAAGCTTCTAATAACATGCCAAATGTAGTTCAGATGACAACATTAATTTATAGATAACAACACTACTTCACATTCACATGCCAAAAGTACTAAAACCATCCAAAAATTAAATAAAACAAATTATATAATAACAATGTAATAAAATATGTCTAAAAATTGTAGATCTCACAAGTATCAAACTGTATCAAGTTTAACAAATTTTAAAACCATCTAAATTTTGAAATCAAATCTACTGTAAATCATGTCCATCAAATGGAGACGAATCTAGCGTCTTCCCTACTAGGGTCTCAGTCCGCGCCCTATCCTGTGAATGGGAAACCTACATACACAATGCACATGTACTTAACATTAAAATTTGATGTTTTAAAAATGAATGAGAATATATATATCTATAACTTGTAAAAAACAAAATATAACAAAAAAATCATGCAATACCTCATAAGGTTCCCTCTCCATTTGATGAACAGGTTCTCCCATAGGAACATCTGCAGTGGTAAACTGTACAATATACATGTACAGTTATATATATATATATATATATATATATATATAATTTATATAAATTAAAAAATTTCAAATGAAAATGCACATGTACATATATAAACTTATTTTCAATAATATTAAAAAAAGGAACTAAAGACAACTTGTTCAAATGTTGTGGATGTTCCTATCTCCATCGCTAGAGTCCGCGGATTAAAGAAATCTTCTATAGGAACCTAAATTCAAAAAAAATTAAATAACTCAAAATATAGATCTCTCTCTCTCTCTCTCTCTCTCTCTCTCTCTCTATATATATATATATATATATATATCTCAATTTTTAATGGAACTTTTTGAGGTAGAATATATATATATATAACTTTTAAACATAAATTTTAAACTTGTGAAAAATTTTCCATACTTGTGGCTCATCTCCCAAGGAAGTAGAAGGTACATCTCCCAAGGAAGAAGAAGGTACTGCCATCCCAAAAACATCAGACGGAATCAGTACCTGTTAAAACATTTTATCAAATTATATATATACATACATGTACATGTGTGGCAACAATTATTTATTTTAGAGTCACTTAAAAAACACTAACATTTGCCAACATATCTTTATGGTCAGACCCATCTGCAATGTTTGAACCAGAGGTCTCGAATGTGATATTAACATTTTTGTCACGCATCATGCCTGAGAACTGCAAATGGTGTTTTAACATATAATCATACATTTTTGTTAGATTAATGTACACATACAAATAAATGTATACATGTACATACACATGTATTTATTACAAATTTTACACATGTATATGTAAAAATATTTTCAAACCCTAAGATCACTAACACATACCATTCCGATGCCCTCTTCCTCATGAAAAATTAAGTCTTGCAAACCATTGCGACAATTTTTTTCGTATGTTCGGAGATCTTCAACATTCATGTTGTCAATCTCCTCATCTGTACAATAAACAAATTGGCACATGCATTTTCACGTGCTCTTTGTCGATTTAAAGAAAGATCGACTCCACCCAATCCTCTATGAACATTCTCGATCATAACATCCCTAGCTTCTCGACTTATCTTAGAAGTCGCATCCATCTCTGATCGCAAAGTTTCGACTCGAAACAGTCGACTCACCAATGGCGGCTCAGGGCGAGGCAACTCCACATCTCGCTTAGCGCCCTTACGGTCATATAATCGACCTTTCCCCGGACCAAAAAATTCTGAAGGAAGATCATTGTAATTGGGTTTCATACCCAAAAAAAATTCTGCATAAAAAATTTGAGCAAAATAGACAGGAACCTCATCGTTCCATGGAAGCCTTCCATAGGCCGCAAGGTGCCTATCATACAAATAACGAGCTATGTTTGGGTGCTTGAAATACTGCACCTTCAACATTTTTCTTTTTGGCCCTTCCTTATAATTGAACATTGACTTGGCCACTTCTTTTGTAAATTTTTGTTTTACGTCCTCCCATTTATCGGGACCCATCACTGTTTCTTTTCTCTTTCTCATCATTTCTACAAATGAATCAATCGTTGGCCCAAGATTTCTATACACATTTACCATTTCACCCAATGAATGTGTCACTATTTCAAGGCTTTGTCGACTCTCAACAGGTAGAGACAAAGCCACGAGATCTCTTTGCAATTTTGCATGAAGTCTCTCACACCTTTGTAAGGTGCATTCCGCCATGTTGGTTTCCCATGGTATATCAGTAATCTCGGCCGGATAAGTTGTGCTGGGTTGACAGCCTTCTTCTTGAATGTAGCGGGCTGCCCTGCGTCTATTTTGACCACTAGTTCAAACATTTTCGGTCTCTGCATCAATATATATAAAATTTCGTATATTAGAAAAAACACGTGAAAAAAGCCATACAAATTTAATGAAAAAATATTGAAATTGATGGCAACCTTGATGTTGTTGGTTAACATCTTCTCCAACATGACGTTGCTGAGAACCAGCAGTCGTTGATTGGCCTTTGGGTGAATAATATCACCCCCTTCACGCAACCTACTACCACTCATACCTCGACCGGTTGAACCATGGCCATGCTCCATGGATGGAGTAGAAACCCTTCTCCTCTTACCTCCTAAAAATTAAAATATGAAACTTATTAACAACTAATTTAACTCACAAAGTCAATAAAAAATCAATTCCATATGTACACACATGTGTGGAGATTTAAGATTATATATTTAAATACTGTGAACATCCCCCGATCCCTGAACCTCCATATGGGATTCGGCTAATATTCGTCGTTCATCCTCCATGATATATATCTATTGGTCGACATTTACACAAAATAGATTTCAAAAAATCAATTTGTAATTTAGTGTACACAAATTATGTAGAACACAACTTTCAAAGCAATAATTGATTGTGTGAAACTAAATTTAATTGAAAAAGAAATTATAAAAATGATAAGTTCACCAAATTGCGCTTTACATGGTGGGAGCACACTTGGTATAAAATTTACCACTTATACACTTTAGTTTGTGGGAGAAATGACACATGTACATAGTTTACCTTAAAGTTGTTGTGTTTTATGGATATTAAAATGAAATACTTCTATTTAGATCCATTCCAGAGATTGACTGTAGGGGAATTTACTAGATATGCCACCTTTCATAAAAGATGAGATCCAGAGGCTACCTGGCCCTTTACAGACTCTACCTATAGAACTTGTAGAAGTAAACACTAGAGGCATTAACAATATCAAAGAACATTTTCATGCACAGACATGGGAATGTGTCTCTTTCCCTACGCAAAAAAATAGTTCAAGGTAGTTAATCTTCATAGACACGTCATCAAGCAGGTCAATGTGATCATCCCCAAGTTACTTTTCATGAAATTAGGCTTGGAATCCTCTACAACCTGGTGGATGGAGTTGAATAGGAACTAGGTCAAGGCCTTTACAAAATACATGCTAATGAATAACACTTACTAGGTTATGCCAACAAATAAAGTGGGAGAAATGTTTTCTCCTCGAGGTTATCCAATTGGGTGTGTAATACCAACTTCACCCATTTTCTAACAGGTTTCTCTCTTAGGTTACAAATGTCTTCCACCTTATTAGTTATATATTTTTCAATTTCCCATGGATTCCTTGAATTTTTTCTCCTACCATCTCCCTCTCTCACTCCCCAAATTATTGTCATCAAACATGCCCCATTGAGGATCTGGAGCAATGTTTGCACCATACTTAGAATTGTCATTGCTGCTAATTGAAATTGGAATCATGTATACTAGATTGCTTGCTTAAGTGGCTCTTACTTGGACAATATCCTGAGATGAGTTTGACATGATGGTCACATGAGGTTGGTAGCTACTTGGTGTAATTTTCCTTAAATCCTCAAAAAAACAGAGCAAAAATGTCATTTTCGATCATTTTTTATTAGCTTTTGCATACAGCAGATGTTATCACAATTGCAACACAATCATGTTCCATGAGCATGAATTATGAATGTCGCAAGCCAAATTTCAAGGAAATTTGCATTCATTTTAGGCAAAAGAAGGCTATGACATTAAGGTCCATGCTAGAAAAAATTATGCAAATAAGGTTGCTAAGTCTTGATACTTACCATGTGTTTCAAAGCCATAACGAAGGTTGGCTTTGAGAGTGTCCTCTCAAAGCCCCGTCTTGAGATGAAATTTAATTCAATGTCTCTTAGAGTTGCAAGGTGGAATTGATAGAACTATTTGATTTCTTTACCATAAATGGATATCTCCTTTCATCTATACCTTTCTCTACCATATTATTTCCAAGTGAAATGGGAATTTTCACATTTTGAATGCCATTACCATGTAATTTGGTATTCTGCTAGCTAGACCTATCAAAAGTAAGGTTGTCATATCAAACTATTTCTCTTGCTCAACTCAGTGACCATGACTCTCTTCTCACACTGCTTACCATATAAGATCTTCAATTGTACATGTCACGCAAAGTTGGGGGTTCTAGGTCTACACCTATTAGGTAAAGTTACATATTTTATGGCATTGTGGTCCTTAAATTTGGAGGTGTTCCACCTGAAAAAGTAGGCATTAAATATGGATGGAAGGATTTGTTTTAACTTTGATAGAATTTCCTCGTGGAATTACTGAATTTCTCGACGACATCATGCTAGCTTTGCTCAGAGAAGAAGGTTTTGGAGGAAAAATTGAATTCTTTTGACTTATTTTTGGCATTGAAGTTTGATATATAGTAATTTTGATGACTCCATTGATGACCTTGCTGAGGAATTTGATGCACACATATTGACTTTGAAGATGGTTTAGAAGATGTTGAAGTTGTAGATTTTGGTGTTGTCATCGAATGTTTCTTTGTTGTTGGACTTGATCAAGACACAATTTAACTTTACGAGCAGATTGAAGACCTTGAAGAGGTTTTAGATTTTGTTGTTCTCACTGAAGGTTTTTGTCTAGAGTTTTGTTTCTTAAACCATCATTTCCATAGGACATTTTTGGTGAATAGATTCTTGACCTTGATGAGAGGATATGATACCTTGAAGAGGCTACATATTTTGGTGATGTCACTAATTGTTTCTCTATTATTATGTTTGTTAAACATCTCACTTAGGGCGAGGCAACTCCACATATATTGTACAGTTTAGGGGACAAAAATCAATGTGTAGAAATATTCACTTGGTTTTTATAATTGGATAGAAGAATGACTTAAAATGACCTTGTATGTCTTCTCGTTTTAGAGCTCAAATTTTTAGGAAGGATTTAAGTATCCACCTTTCAAGAATCACTAGAAGAGGTTGATAAATAATATAGTAAGACTAAAAACTAACCAATGATGTAATAAATGGATTTTTTGGGAGGTAGATTGGCATAAGGACTTTTGGTAGCTAGAACTTTTCCAATTAAGTGAATGTATTTGAAAACCAAACCTCTAGTTTATTTTGGTTTAGACAAGGTCTAGACTTTGAAAAGTGAATTCCCTCTTTCTTCCTCTTACATGTCCAATGATCAGAATCTGGATTGAGGGAAAAGATTTTCCTAGAAATAAAAATTTTGCATTTTATAAATGTGTAAACATGAGTTTTTAAAATCTAATTAACTCATAAATTTCTCACAAAATACACTTAAATCTTGACACACAAACCCCTTCCCAATTGGCTAACTTTAGACGATCCTAAACATATTTTTATTTAACTAATGAGGGAGATAACCCAACAAAACTAGTTTGTCCATATTCAAATCAAGTTGGTATCAAAGTAAAATTTAGCTCATTTTAGTCAAGGTTAGTTAGAAGAATTAGCTATTTGTTTCTGTCTTCAATTTCCTCTGAAAATGAATGTGTACGTGCTTTTGAGAGACACACTAAAGGAATAAGGTCCAAATGTTTGATGAAAATGTGCTATGAAAGTAAAGGGTTTTAAAGGCAAGCATGTACAAGGCATAGTTGAGTACAAGGAATAGTTGAGCCAAATGTTCTTCAGGAAGGGCCTAATTATTTGGGTCTTGGTTATGGAAAACATGGAAAATGCTCCAAAGCCACGGAGGCACATGAAGTTGTTCCAAGAAGGAATTTTATTTCGTGTTCATTACCTCAAGCTTATGAAGTTTGTGTTCATGATGAATGGAAAATTTTGACACCCACTTTGCAAGAAGATGTTAATAATAATGTAGCTAATGAGAATGTAAAAGAAGAGGATGCTGAAAGCTCTAGAGTCATTGAATTCATTGCTAGTATTCAAAGGAGAGCCACTACCTCATTAAATTCACCTCAAGAAGGCGACAACGGTGAATGTTCAAGGTATAAATTTGCCTCTAATCAAATTTCTTTTGATTATGATAAACATGGTAAATATTCAGATAAGATATAGAAAAGAACTTGCATGTTCCTTTTGTGGTTTGAATAATCATAATGTTTATAGATGTTGGAAGAAGATATCCATGGACATGAAACTTTCTAAATAAATGAGGCAAAAAGTCAAAGGCCCATTGGACAAGGAAAATGATGTTGAAAATAAGTTGAAATTGTTTATTACTCATTGCCATAAGAAAGGTCACCTTGTAGAATATTTTGCTACATACAACATTGAACATTTTTAAAACATAAACTAAATTCTAGCAAACAATAATATTAAATTAGATTTAATTGTTTGTGCAGTTGAATTGATGTGCATAGAAAAAATGGGAATAGATATCTTTGATACATACAACACACAAATGCAAAATCTTAAAAGATAAATCAATCTTGCAAACAGAAGGGTATTTAACTAGACAGAAATGTCCATATAGATTCAACCAGAAACCCAGACCTAGTCAAAGAAAACATGAACCAATGGTTTATTTCAGCTCTACATCAACATTGAAAAATCGAACTATTATGATGTGTTACAAATCAGCCTACATGGTAAAGTGTTGGTCGGCCTAAAAGGAAGTAATTCTATATATATTTATATACCTTGTCTATGGCTCTTTTGATAAGGAATAACTCGGCAATCTCTGAAAATAGTTTACAGATTCTTGTAAGATTCAATACGAATATGTTGATGGGCTTTCAGTGTGAAGTTTAAAGAGTTTGAAAATAGTGTGGATCTATTGTTCGGTCATCTTTGAAGCAGATTGCGGATAGTATAGTATGAAGCAGATTGAGTATAGTGTGAAGCAAATTGCGGATAGTCTAAGGAAGATTACAAATGCTTGAAACAAATCTGTGGATATATGTTGCAGGATGCAGCACCATAATGTTGTTGATAAGACTGTTAAAATAGAGACAGAGAACGAACCCAAAGGTTTATCTGACCCTGCTGTGTCAAAGGTTAATGTTGTGGATAATACTGTTAAAATAGAGACAGAGAACAAACCCAAGGGTTTATCTGACCCTGTTGTGTCAAAGGTTGATCAAAATAAGAAGAAAAAAAAAGGCAGCAAGGAAGCAAACAATGAATATGGCAGTGGCAAAGATAAGTTTGTCGGCTTGATTTTTATGTGTAATTCTCAAACAAAGCAAGAGTGTTTCTGATACAAAGTGTTTGGGTTGCCACCAACCAAAAAGGAGCTTGTAGAAAAGGTGAAGCCTGGAATGAAGCTCTTCTTGTATGATTTTAACCTTAGACAAATGTATGGTATCTACAAGACAGCGTCTACCGGAGGAATGAATGTGGAACCAAATGCTTTCCGGAGTTGTAAAAGGCCACTCCCAGCACAGGTAATCTTTTTATACATGAAAGGGGTGCATCAAGCTTGTTAAGTTTGTATTCATGATGAATGGAAAAGTTTGACACCCACTTTGCAAGAAGATGTTAACAATCATGCAGCTAATGAGAATTTAAAAGAAGATGATGTTGAAAGCTCTAGAGTCATTGAATTCATTGCTAGTATTCAGAGGAGAGCCACTACCTCATCAAATTCACCTCCTCAAGAAGGCGACAACGATGAATGTTCAAGGTATAAATTTGCCTCTAATCAAATTGCTTTTGATTATGATAAATATGGTAAATATTCACATAATATTTGGAAAAGAACTTGCATGTTCCTTTTGTGGTTTGAATAATCATAATGTTTATAGATGTTGGAAGAAGATATCCATGCATGTATGAAACTTTCTAAATAAATGAGGCAAAAGGTCCAAGGCCCATTGGACAAGGAAAATGATGTTGAAAATAAGTTGCAATTGTTTATTACTCATTGCCATAAGAAAGGTCACCTTGTAGACAAGTGTTGGACTTTTTATCCAACAAGTCATCCACAACATTTGAAGAAGGTGGAAAGAGATAATGACAAGAATGGAAAAGAGGATTCCATAATCGATGAGGGTCAAGATGATTCACATGATGATGAAGTGCAGCTAAAAGAAGCGCCATTGAAATGGTTTGGTAACAGATGTTTAGATTTCTTATCCAATTAAGGCCTTGCATGTATTTTGATGTTTCATGAATTTCTTTGCAAATTCAAAGTATGGCACATGTTGCATGAATCAAGGTGTTGAAGGTAGAGTTATGTTGACACACTTAAATGCAACAAATATGGAAATTTGTACATGAGCTATTATTTGACTTGAGAGTCAATTGTTTGAAGAGGCATGTTTTGTCGACTTGTGTTTGGTTGATGGTTTTGTACACCAATATGTAAGAGTACATAGAGACATTCACATGATGTGAATTTTTTTTCTTTGAAGGAGAAAAATGATATGTCAGCGAGCTATGTTTCTTGCATGATGTGTTTTTAAGTTTGATGGTTTTGTCTGTGACAAGACGTCACAAGATTTTGGGAAGGTCCACTCTTGAGCGAGAGCCTCATGATTACAACCTAATCATGAGAATCAAATGGCATGAACCAAACATATTGTGTATTAAATGAGTAATTTCGCTCTCCCAATCATTTCTAAATCACCCATATCACCAAGAAAACATGTTTTAAAATAACATACTTTGGTAGGGGAAAGACCTTAGGTCCTTTGATTGTGCACATGTGTGAAAAAATGAAATTGGAAATTTGCAAAAAAGTGAAATTATGAATGAAACCACGAAAACAAAAATCCCAAAAGTAGTAAATGATTTAAATAGACCTAATTAATTATTTACCAACATAAATTCTTCAACTTTTAGCAACTAAATGATAAGTAAAAAAATAAATAAATTTGTAATTATGGTTCGAAAGTTACATAATCTTAAGAATCCAAAAAACAAATTATTTTTCAAAACTTATTACTTTCAAAGTATCAACAAAGAATGTACAAGGGTGTTCAATGAATTAACGCTATTTATTTAAATTCCATGATGTATATCTTACTCATAATTTTAAAAAATTATTAAATAATGATCTAGATTGGATAATTATATTATTTGTCATATATTTTAATGCTTATAGAGTGAAAAAACTGAAAGAATCAACTTGTAGGGTCATTTTAATGGTGGGTGGAGAATTGGGGTCTAAAACCTTTTGGAGTCATTTTGAGGTATTAAATGACATTTTTGGTGTCAAACAATTATCCCTTGTGCCGAAATCTTGACCATTATTCTACACTTAAAGACATATCCAATGGTGCAAGAAAAACATCAAATTAAGTTCATTCAAAAATTATGCCTTTAGTAAGTTGACCTATCATGTTAACCACCATGGTACGAGAGAATGTCATTTTAGCCCCATTACTCATGCATAGCAAGCTAGCTACATGTGGAATTTTAACAAGACTCTAAAAGGTGTAAAATCACAAACCTTGTTAATGGTTGACGGAGTCAAATCTTACACCTAGTTGGCTATCACGCTATGTTAAATACTTGGCCACTAGGAGGAATAAGAGTTCCATTTTGTGTTATTGTATTTTGTTCCATAGTTGAAAATACAACTAGAAGTGTGAAGTTAGAGAGAAAAATGTATGAAGTTAAGTTTTTATAGCCACTTTACATGCCAAAAGTCTTATAGCTAACTCTAGAGATATTACCTCTTTCTTTGTACTTGCATATTTTCCATACCAGAAAAGAGAGAGTAGAGAATGTTTACATTTTAGTGTTGTTTTTCTCCCATAAGGATTTCCTAGGGAAAAAGGAGTCTAGAACATCATTACTTTTTTGGGTTGCTTGTCTCCCATAAGGATTTCCTAGGAAAATAATTGTGTTGATTGTCTAGAGATATGTATGTGTGTGTTTCATTATGTTCTCTATTTCTTACGTTGTGTTTCATTATGTTTTATATTTCTTACATTTCTGCCCTCCTATTTTTCTTTCCAATAAAGGTTGATAAAGTAACATGAGAAGCAACATGAGACTTGGAACAATCATTTTCATTATCTATATGGAAGGCAAAAAGGATTATATCCCCTTAAGCTTAAACTTATGTAGTTTGTATGAAAAGAGAGAGCCTAACATAGCAGGCATAAAAATACTTTCCTACAAAATGATAAAACATGTGAAAGAAAAATTTAAAACATAAATCAAGATATCAAACACAATGATATTATGATGGAGAGAATATTTCTGCAGCCAAAATTAACATGAAAACTATAAATTGTAATAAAAAAATAACAATATCATTGCAAAATTTAAAAACATAAATAACGTAACACACAAGGATATCTCAAAACACCTGAATGCATATGTAGAACAAAACCTGTAATAGAATATTTTGCTACATACAACACTGCACATTTTTAAAACATAAACTGACTTCTAGCAGACAATAATATTAAATTAGATTTGAATTAAAAATAGATATAAGTCCGGGGAAAGAGTTGAATTGTTATTCTCCTTAGGATTTCCAAAAAAATAGGTATCTGAGTTGTAATGGTTGACAAAAAATTACAAGAATGACTGGTGAAGTGTGATCTGCCAATTTCTTAGGCTAAAAAAATTAAATCGTTCTGCACTAGATAACGATTATTTGTTTTCTAAGCTTAAAGACTGTCTTAATTGTTAGACGGGTAGCAGAGGTTTAAGACCCTAGCCGGAGTAACCAACCTGGGTCCTATGTCTTCTGGTACCATGTCATGAATTATATAGTTATCAAATTAAAAATCTGATTTCGAAGAAATCAGATTACTTGACAAAAGTTATCTATATATTTTCAGCAGTATCTAAAGCACAATGTTAAGCATCTGTAAAACAGAAATGAAGGAAAAAAGACAACACATTACATCCAACTGTGCAACAAATCAAGATAATTGTATTCAAAATATTTAGAGGAAAGAATCAACCATGAGGATTACCATAGGAACATGTAATATTGAATCATGAAAAAAAATAGAAGAACAACTATTCATGAGAATACATTTCCTCGTAATAAATCGAACCTGATAAATTTAATAGTGCAAGAACAAGATTACTGCATTCTTTTAAAAAGAGAAACCTTGACACATTCCTCACAAAACCTCTGTCAAAATAACCGATGAAAAGGGACAAGGGTTTGAACAAAATAACTTTAAAAGAAAAAAAGATTAAATGTCAATTTGAAGACAAGCTTAATAAAAGGAAAGCGTAATTGTTCCACAAGATATGTATATATATAAATATTGATTACCAAAACCAGAAATAGGAGCCGAGTTACACAATGTACAGCAAGAAAAATAACGCATACGGAATATGTTCAACAGTCCTGATAAAATTACAGCCAGTCCCACATTCAAAATGTTGGAACATTTACAACCTGATTTCAAAACTGGGATACACCTCAGTGGAGAATTTAATCTCATATACAATTTTTAATAAAACTAGAACTCCAGAGATCCAAGACAAGTACTCATGGGTATAACCCCCATAATGTGACCAGTAAGCTGAAAACCTATAAACAAATATGGATAAACACCCTCAACACAACGGTAAATTTTTTTAATCAGTCACTTCGAAATAATTTTACAGCATCCATTTCTAATTCATTGTCGATTCGCATAGACCTATTCTTGAAGTATGGCAGAGTTGGTGGGAACAGGTAGGAATTTTCCTCAATGGACTATTGGGGCATTTAGATAGCCCCAACAGGAAAATTTTAAAAAAATTGTCATCTGTTCCTGAGAAGGTGGTGGCTTATTTTGATAGAGCATCTGTTCTTGAGAAGGTGGTGGCTTATTTTGAGGGAGAATTATCTGAGAATGGAGATTGTGGTGGTGGAACAGTCTTATACATCAATGAAAAACATTCTATTAAAATTCAAAGTGGTTTTCAAAGTGGTTTTCAAAGTGGTTTGGGAAGGGTACAAACAAATATGCATAACTTCTACTTCTCTTTGCCAATGAAAAACATATATATTCTTTGTAGATTTTAGGTGATTCCATAATCATTGTAAACTAGTTTAATGGATTGCAATGATGTCACATTCACACACTCATTCATATCTTTGAGGAGGTTCTCTTACTCAAACATCGTTTTAACCAAATTTCTTGTCGACATATTTATAAGGAGCGGAATAGTGAACAAAATTATTTTTCTTAGACGAACATTTCTCAGATTTTGAGAATTCTGAAAATCAAGGAGCAGCTAGAAGGTGCTATCACAAATTTCTTCCATAAAGGATAATTCTTTATCATCGTTCACTCCAAAACAATTTTGTAGCGCTCACTAAAATTATACATTGTGGTTTTGGTAGAAAACATACCCGATGAAAGCACACGCCGACGAGAGGAGCAGCAGCACTGAAGGGAGCACCCGGAACGCGCGAACATCAGCAACACTAACACAAATTCAGGGGAATAATGAAATAGGTAAACGAACAATCTTCGCGGGCGATTTATTTATAGGAATTAGTTCGGCCGAACTATTTTAAAAGTCAAAGTTCGGCCAAACTCATAGTTCGGCCGAACTTTTGTTAAGAGTTCGGCCAAACTTTTGTTGCCGGTTTTCCAATCTCCGGCAAAAATTATGTTTGCCCGCGCCGTCTGTGTGTCGTCAATCTTGACGGAATCAAGAGTTTGGCCGAACTATTGCCGAAAAAAAATTTCGGCCCCCGATTCTCACAAAAGTGTAACCCAACTTCACGTTTCCACCCTGTAGATATTCTTCCCACCTAGTTGGTTGTTGCATTACATACATACATATCATATCCTCCAGAATCTGATTTACTCGCTCCATTTGTCCATCCGTCTATGGATGGTAGGCGGTGCTGAAATTAGTTTGGGTTCCCAATCCAGTAAATAACGTTTTCCAGAATGCTGAAGTAAACTTCACATCCCTGTAAGATATGACAGTCTTTGGAATACCATGCAATCTAAAAATATCTCGCATAAATATGTCTGCTATCTGCACCGTCTTATAAGTGGACTGCACAGTTATAAAATGTGCTTATTTTCTTAACCGATCCACCACCACCATTATATAATCGTTATGCTTCTTTGACCTTGGAAAACCAGTGATAAAGTCCAAGGATATCACCTCCCACTTCCACTCGGGTACCGGTATAGGTTGCATCAGCTCGGCTGGGTGCCGGTGTTCTACTTTCACTTGCTGGCACTCTAAACACTTGTTTAGATATTTTGCAATATCTCTTCTCATACCTGGCCAGAAGTAGTTCTTCCTAATTGCTGTTAGCATCTTCTGATAACCAGGATGTCCAAAGTAGTTACTTCGATGATGCTCATTTAGAATTAGTTCCTTCAACTCTATTCTATTTGGAACAAAAATTCTCTTCTTGAAAGTTAGCAACCCATCTTTATTAATTTCGTAATCAGCAATTTTTCCTTGTTTTATAGACTCATCTACTTGCTTCCATATGAACTGATATTCAGGATCTTTCTCAGCTTCTGTTTTCATTTGCTCCAAAAATCTGCACTCAACTTGATTATAGTACAGCTCATAAACACCATGTAATTTTCTACGTAATGCATCAGCTACTCTATTCTCCTTACCTTTTACATGTTGCATATCAATGTCAAACTCATACAGGAAAGCATTCCACCTTTCCTGGTGAGAATTGAGATAAACTTACTTCAAATAGCTAGTTAAGCTATTGTGATCAGTTTTGAGCACAAATATTTTTCCAAGAAAGTAGTGCCTCCGTACCCGGAGTTCATGCACTACTGCTGTCAGCTCCAAATCATAGGCTGAGTACCACTTCCCATGCTCCTTTAATTTTAGTGATTCATAGGCAACCACTTTACCCTCCTATGGTAGAATCGCTCCAACTCCTTCTTTACACGCATATGTACAGACTTCAAACTCTTTATTAGGATCAGCTACCCTTAAAACTGGAGCTATAGTCAATAAAAATTTCAGCGTTTCGAAACTGTCTTGACATTCCTTCATCCACTTAAATATTTTTCCTTTTCTTTGTAAAGAAGTAATTGGAAAATCAATTTTTGAAAAACCTTCAATAAACCTTCAATAATAACCGGCTAAACCCATAAAGGATCGGATATCTGCCACGTTTTGGGGTGTTTTCCACTCCATAATCATTCTGATTTTCTCCGGGTCAACTGCAATACCTTTAGCAGAAATAACATGACCAAGGTACTGGATTTCTTCCTTGAATAAATCACACTTGCTGAACTTAGCATACATTTGATGCTTTCGTAACATTTCCAACACTATCCGCAAGTGCTCTTTATGCTCTTCTGCATTCTTAGAATAAACTAAAATGTCATCAATAAATATTAACACAAAATTATCCAAATAGGGATGAAATATACCATGCATTAGCCTCATAAAGGTTGTTGGTGCATTAGTCAACCCAAAAGGCAGCACCACAAACTCATAATGTTCGTACCTGGTACGAAAAGCAGTTTTATGAATGTCTTCATCCTTTATCTGAATCTAATGGTATCCCGACCTTATATCTATCTTTGAAAAATATTGTTGCTCCCTTCACTTGATCAAACAGATCATCAATCCGAGGTAAAGGGTATCTATTTTTTATAGTTAATTTATTATGCTAGCGGTAATCTATGCACACTCACATGGTTCTGTCTTTCTTTTTCACGAATAGCATTGGTGCTCCCCAAGGGGACACACTTGGTCATATGTACCCTTTATCCAGTAGTTTTTGTAACTGCATCTTTAGCTCAGTTAATTCTGGTACGTTCATTCGGTATGGCATCCTCGAAATAGGTGAGGCTCCAGGTATCAACTCAATGGTGAAATTAATATCCCTTCTAGGTGGTAAGACTGGTATTTCCTCTGGAAATACATCCATAAACTCTTGTACTATCGAGATATTTTCCATCATTGGAGCCCTTTCCTTGGAATTGGTAAAGCCCACTTGAATGGCATATAACTGGCATCCTTTCCTCATGCACTTACCCATTTGAGATGTTGTGATTGGACGTAGCTATAAAGGTTTCTTAATACCTTGAAATTTCTTACGGGTTCCATCTTGCATTCTGTAATAGATGATCTTTTATTTACAGTCTACCAACATCCAGTGCTTCTCTAACCAGTCCATACCCAATAGCACGTCATAAGATCCCAAAGGTAATATATTCAGGTCCACCGTTAACTGTTGTTCACTAATTTCTAGTGAGCAATACGGAATCTTAGCACAAACTTTCCTTTTTGCTCCCGTGGCTAACTGTACCAACCATGGACTTTTGAATTTATGACTTTAATTTACAAATCTCTACTATCTTGGGACTTACATAGCTTAAACTTGCACCTGGGTCTACAAAAATAGAAACAGGCTGAGATAGTAATTTACCTTCTAATTCTATCATTATTGGTTGATAATCTGCCTGCCAATCTTCCAAGACTGCGTTAATTCTGGGTATATTTATAGCTACATCTCCCACTGTTGAAGCTTCTTGTAAATTGGTAACCGCTTCACTTCTTCCTCGCTGTGGACAGTTTCTGTAGTAGTATGCCTCACCACACCCTCAGCACTGTAGGGGTGGTTTTTAATTTTGTGCTTGTTATGTTTTGTTGGAAGCTTCTTTGGGTTTATCTTCTGTAGGCCATCTTATTCTTTGATGATTTCTTCCAAATTGTTTGTTAACTGAGCTTCTAGCAGCACTCTTGAAGTTGTTGATTTTTTTTTTCTTGAAACCATAACTACCCTTATGTTCTTTCTTTGTCTGCTAGCTTTTACCCTGCCCTCCTTTCGTTTTAGTTTGCTGGTAACACATTCTTTCTTTCTGGATTTCCTCGTCCATAGTTTTGGGATTCACAAACTCAATACGTTCCTTCATATAAGTCGGAAAGCTACTCAGGAACCGCTGTACTTTTTCCTTTCATCCCTTAAATAAGGAACACAACAGAGTAAAGAACTAAACTTGGTGATGTATTCATCCATCGTCATTTGTCCCAGCTTTAAGTCGTGGAACTCCCTAGATTTTTCGTCATAGAAGCGTTCAGTTAAATATTTCTTTAAAATACTGTTGAAATGAATCCCAAGTTACGTCCTGATCTTCTATACTACGGACATTTTTCACTTCCTCCCAGCATAGTGTGGCTTTCTCCCTCAACTGACAAATAGCCAATATGGCTTTAATATTACTGTTGTATTCATAAACTTTAAAATACTTGTTCATGTTTATCAGCCATGCCTCGGCCACTTCTTCCTCTACTCCATCAAATGTAGGTGGTTTTATCTTTCAAAATTCACCTTGCAGTTCCATTTTTTGTCTTTTAACTTCTTTCTAATCGGACACATTATCTGACTCAAACTCATTGTAATTTTTACTTCTTATTGAACCTCAAGATTACCCTCTCCTTTACAGTTTTCTCTTCTCATTTCACTACTTTTCCATAATTTCATAAACCCTAATTAGTGAAGAATGCTAAGGTTTTGTCTCAAGGTTACATTTAAATGATTGTCATTTTATACTTTCATGGTTTTGCTATTTTGATAATTTTTTGCAAATTAGCTCCAGAATGCAGCCTGTTATGTAGCTAACTGTGCATTTCGCAGCCACTCTTATGGTTTACTAGGTTCCAGGTGTCAGTTGAGGAATCAAGCCACATGAATGTTTCTAGAATCCTTCCTACATGGATTCTGTCCTACTCATTTGATCCAGATCAACATAAGGAGGTGCCTAAACCTACAGTTAAAGTTACAAGTCGAAGAATGTTACCTACAACAATAGGAATCCTGATTTTCTCTTGGAGGAAAATCATGAGTCCAATAGTCCTATTTTGATTGTAATTCAAGTCAAACACTTGTAGCTAACTTAGCTCGTAATTATTTATGTAATTCCTCTTTAAATAGTGATTCCACAGAACTGAGGGATAGTTAAGTTCAGTTTAGTACAGTTTGGATTTGCAAGTGAATACTATGTTTCAATAAATAAGCTCAGTTATCAAATGCTTGTTTGATTTCACTTTTGACAAGCTAGGTGTCAACCATCTTAGTAGCAGAGGGCCCCTACTTCTAAAGGAGGTTTTTATTATGCTTTCTAGTTAGGTTTCTTTCATTCTGTTTAGAAATTTTTGTTATGTTTCATTTCCAATTTTTTTCAAATAGTTTTATGATAGATTGCAATTGTGCAGACTTTTTATTCCAAAACGTTTCAAGAAGATAGAAATTTTGTTTTCAATATTGGAATAAGGATGAAGTGCTAGAAACCATGGTTGTTTAGCTTCACTAATCTTGTCTTTTCATTTTCATAAAATAGAATTTCCAATTGCTGTATCAAATTGATATTCATAAAAGCCATTTTCAATATGCTAAATTTATATTAAATGGTTAAAATGTCTCACATGTGCAGTAGTTGAATTTCTCTTATTTCTTGTCATTTGCTTGCTAATAATCAGAGGCATAATTGATTTCTCCAAAGACACTTCAAGAGGTTAAAAGCTTCACATTTGAGTATTACTGATAAGTTAATTATAAATTTGGTTTATCTTAGTTAGACCTTGCATGTCTTTACTTTCAAGACCCTCATTTGACTACAAACAACAATATTTCTAAAAACCACTCTATAAGGAACTAATCTGAAGATGTTAAGAAGGGATGGTTGAATGATTAAATGTAATGCAACTTCTGGGTTATTTATTTATAGAGCTTTCCTCGTTCTTTAATTCAAAACAAGCGTAATTAGCTTACTCAGACATTACTTCAAAGAAGTTCACTCTTTAAAATTGAATAATTGGAGTAGCTACACACGTCTTAGATATTTTCATTTGCATTCCGTGTTTTCTTTTTTAGAGCCTTAGCATGGTAAAGTACAATCAGTTACTAAAATCCATCTCAATAGGTCACACCTAACAATTGGATGAGAGATAACTGAAGGTGCAATAGTTAATTCATTTTATGCTTTCATAGGCATAGTAATTCTCAATCTTATTCTTTTAGAAGTAGATCCATGGATTAGGATTAGCAAACAAAATAGACAGATGCTTTGATTTTCAAAACTAGGTCTTAAAATATCTCTTAGTTTTAAGTTTAATTTTATGGAAATTAGATTAGTTTTAGTACACTTCCTTTTCTTCCTTCTAGAATTAAATTAGATTAACTCAAATCTTTTCATAATTCTAGGTTAGTCATCTCTAGAACTCAAAGAACAAAAAACCCCCTAAAAACAATATAAAACACAACACAATGAAGTAAAGAATAGGTTTCTTAAGCACATATGGTGCACCACACTTCATCAGTTTACTACCCCTGGTTGATAATTAATGAAAGAAATTTAGGAACACTAAATTGACTAAACATTTTGGCACCGTTGTCGGGGAAGTGTAACTAGGTAGCCTTATTTATTACATCCCAAAAAAAATGATATGTGTAGAGAAAGAGACTCTAGGGGAATATTTGTAAGAGGCAGAAGCTTAATCCCTACAACACCACTCACTCCACCTAGGCCAAGAAGTAGTACACCACCATCCCAAACTCATATCCCGTATTTAACTGGTCACAGGCTTCCAGAAGTTCTAAGATCCGATATCCAGTTAGGAGGATCTCCTACTTCATCCACTGAGGCAATATTAGAGGAAGAATACCCTATGACTCCAACAGAAGGAGTAACCTTTTTCATTTCTATAGGGGAATATATCCTAGTTGAAGAGTTAGAAATCCCTAGTGAAGAGGAAGAAGAAGAACCTTTCTTCAACATACCATTTATAGAAGAACCAGAGGAAACGTTAACCCTGCAGGCTGACCTCTATATCAACTCTGAAGAATCTATCATGGCAGGAAGAGGAGAAGAAGGAGGAGAGGGAGAAGGAGAAATTTTTAATGGAGAAAATGTACTATTTTGAGGAGGTAGGGATAGAGGAGAAGATAGAGGAAGAGGTAGGGGAAATGCAGAAGGAGGTAGAGGTAGAGGAAATAGGGGAACTGAAATTTCTTTTGGATTTCCTATCATAGATGAAGAAACAAATGCTATCATGAAAAATATTTCACCTTCTATACTCCCAAAATTTCATGGATTAAAAAGTGAAGACCCTGAGACCTTTTTATTTGAATTTGAAGTCTTGTGCAGAACTTATGATTATCTACAAGATGCTCAAAAACTCAAATTATTTCCTTCAACATTGAAAGGAGCAGCTCTAAAATGATTTATGATTCTAATCACTAGATCTATTAGGACATGGAATGATATGAAGAGAGCATTTCTAGAAAGGTATTTGGACTATTGTATACATGTTAATCACAAAGAGGAGGTGTTTAAAATGATGCAAGAAGAGGATGAAAATTTGGAGGATTTACTTGAAAGATTTAACTATAACATTAAGAGAGAAAAAATGGAAAATCTAGATCAAGACACTCTAAAAGCTCTTTTGTTGAAAACAATTAGATATGAATGGATAGATATCCTTAACATGATGGGGAAGGGAGACATATATCAACTTCCATTAGCTGATATTGGGGAACTATGTATTAATCTCTCAAGAGAAAAATCAAAAATTTTGAAAGGACCAAGAGACCCTACTCTTGCTAGGTTAAACAAATCTACAGCGGGAACAGTGAGTAGGGCAGAAATTGGGAACATGCTTGATGAATACAAAACATAAATCTTAGGGAGTATTAGTGAACAAATAGGCATCCTTAAGTTACAAAACAAGAAAAAAGTAGAGACTAATGCTTTGGCCATTTTCTATCCAAAATGCAAAAAGAAACATGCTTTGAGAGAATGTCCTCTTGAAGCAAAATTTGTAGAAACTTGTGTGATTTGTTCTGAAAGTCATGAGACTAAGAATTGTCCTTCAATTCCTGGTCTTAAAGCTGTTTTCCAAGAATAAACAACATCAAATCCTACAAAATCTCTCTTTTTTGTCTCTAGAAGACCATGGCAGGAGCCACAAGTTCAAGGGTTTAACTACCAAATGAATACTCAGCCTCTACCAAATTGGAATTCTTGGAAGCAACCTTGGCCCCAATCTCAATTTCAATCTCAACCATGGGCTCAAGGTATGCAGAATCCATATGGAATATTTTCTCAGTACTGTCAATATCCTCCATCATATCCAAATTATCCTCCCCAGCAAAATCCTCAACAAAATCAACAACCTCCGATCCAAAACCATAATCCACAACTCTCACTACCATTCCCTCAGAGACCAAATCAGTTACCTACCCAACCATTACCAAACCCCAACAATAAAAATCCTCAGAATACCTATATGATAGAAGGTCAGCAATTTCCAACCTATATGATTACTCCTCTAGATATTAATGATGTCCAACCAAGATTTGGTAGAATATTAGAAAAAAAGGCCCATCCTTCTCTAATCATTCAAGAACAAGACAATTCTAAGGAGGATTATCTACAAATCAATATAAGTTTTAAGGAAGAAGTAGCTCTTCAAAACCAAAATTCTGAAGATAAAAATAAAATAAAAAACAAATAAATTCAACTCCTATTATAGAGCAACCATCAGTATCTACTTCTACACCTCCTTTTCCTGAAAGATTACAAATTGATAAAGGAGTAGAAAAGCATATTATGTTTCCTAACTATGATTTCCTAGATGAATTGAGAAATATTTGCATCAAAATCCCTTTGTTACAAGCCATCAAGGAAATTCCAATTTTAGCTAAAACAATAAAGGAGTTGAGTATGAAGAAATGATGGAGAGCGAAACCCACTATAAGCAGGTTCACCTTTCATTTTACAAAATGAACCTACAACCTCTAAACTGTATCAAATTGCAGATTCATACCCTGATACTTCGATCTTGAGAGCTGTGGGTTATGGCCCACTCTGTTTGCGCTGCGCCACTTTGATGACACATACAATCTACATGTGTATTGTGAACCATCTCTTCGAAACTTCTCGGCAATGTAATATCATAATGAAATGAATCAAGGTTTCATTAATCAAGGTTTCATTACCTTGGAACCAAATAACCAAACTTTGAGCTTACAATATCAACCTTATTTGAATGATTAATTAAAATCCGGCATAAGACATTTCAACATTTAAATAAATGTTAATTTCTCTCTCGGCCTACATGTTCAAACCTTGAATGTTCAACAATAATTTGCAAAGGGAAAGAACGCTGACCATACTTCACCTTAACTTTTGTGCACCTTCTAACACGAACGCCACCGGATCTCTTACAAACCTAATCCAATGGAAATCACACTTTTTCCTCACCAAAATTTAACCCGGAAATAAAATGCGAAATAGGTGGTATTCTTAATCTGACGTGTTGTAAAATTATTGGATCGCATTTTATTTTAGAAAACCGCTCCTCGGCTCAAGAAGAATGCGAGACCAGTGGTTTCCTCACGTAAAACCACTTACATCAAATGAACGCGTTCAACTCAAGATTTTCACGGTATTCAGCTCCTTTCAACCCCGCCTTCTCTGCCTTGATGCTATGGATCGATTAACATGCTTAATAGATTTCGATACACTCTGATATCAATTCAACAAGCGGAGTTCAATGCAGATTTAACATGTTCAGTAAACAGAGGTTAATACCGCTTACGTCCTTCATCAAAAGGCCGAACCTCGTTGATTTCTTGTATTGTGGCATAACCATAAGAATCGATATCGATTATATAAGTCGACCCCCTTTCCTTAACGACACTTTAACAACATGGATTAGATAATAAAAGGGTCTTCAGCCTTGGAAAACAGAGTTAAGCACGGAATCGGTTAACACTGCCCATCTAAAGAAAACAGAGATTTCATTCCCTTTTTTTAATCGATTTCACAGGCTTGAGATTTTTAAATCTGCTACGCTCCAACTTACTCTATAGCACTCTGGACAAGAACGCCAATGACCCTTACAGTGGTCGATGGGCGATAAATCAACACGAAAATCTACTGTAAATCTAAAACATAGATAAAAGAATCTTTGAACACATAGAAATTCATAACCAGCACATTCTATTATTTACAAACGCAGGATTACATCTAAGGCTTTTCAGCCTTAGTAACAAAGTTCACATATGACTACATTGTGCTCACTCACTCTCTATCTTCACACATTACAGGCTCGTCGTTTATATAGATTAAAAAAGATCCGGAATCGTTCAAAAAACTCTTAGTCTTCTACTCGCACACATGGCAGAATTATTAATCAGTTACATAAAATTCAGCATCGGTTTTAACAAATTTCGCCCCAAATTTGCATGATTTTTCGCATACCCGTTGTAGGCCGGATAAATCGATCTTGCGGACAAGATCGATCTCCCTAGTGTTAGAAGACAATCTAGCAACAAACGAACAACTAATTTTGTCTTTCTCTAAATATATTCGTTTTACAAGTAAATGCTACGAAGGTGTCAATCCTACCTTAGATCCAAATGCTTATTTGTGGTCGTAGTGCTTCCGTTGCAACAAGAGTTCTTCCGTCACAACAAGAGTTCTTTCGTCACAACAATAATCCTTCCATCGCAACAAGAGTTCTTTCGTCGCAAGAAAGTGTCGTCTTTTGTCACAACTAAGTGTCGTCTTTTATCGACCTGCAATCACAAGAAAGAAAATATTAAATAGCACCTGTATAACAAATAATCATAAAACATACCTATCATAGTGATCAAGGAATCTATGAAATAAACGATCAAACGACAGCTTATTGAAATAAACAATCGAATGACAATTTATTGAGAAAAACAAAACTTGATTGTATTAATCTTAAAATAACAGAAGAACCTTACAACCTTAGCCTTGATGTTGAACAAGCCTTCCCGGGGTCCGAAGCAGGAGTCTCCTCTACTTTGATAAGTCTTGCACTCTTCCTCCAGGAGCACATAGAGGTATGTGATCTTTCCTCACAAAAGCTTAGCAGAAAGGAGTCTAAATCTCAACAGCACTTCAACTCAATCACACATAAATCTTGAACTCCCTTTGAGGCTACCCAATGCCTCTTTTTATAGAGAAGATGAGGAAGTTAGGGTTCCAATTTTTAAGGGATAGAATCCTCCTTCAAAGGGATAGACCCCTCACATCAAGGGATTAGTTCCTTAAGGTGAGGGATGCATGAACCTTACTAAAGCGTACTCATCCCCAAAAAATATCATCTAGAACCTTCTCTCAGGAATTGGCTCCAGTTCTGCTTTTACTTAGCTTTCAATTTTAATTTTGTATAAACAGAGTATCACAGAGAAATCAGCCCAGACTGGCAGTAAAGTAAAGGCATACTTCATGTACATAAGTTTAGAACCATAGGCATCTTGTTGTTACCTGCATACCCAAGGCTTTTTGAGTTTTTAGGGTTTTTACTCCAGTTTTAGGGCTTGGAATGAGGAACAAAAATTTTAAGACTTGCAGAGGAGGCATGTATGAGTGTTAATGAGCTCATACAGTCAGCAGAATGTCAAGGTGACAATTTTTAGTGCAACAAATTTCCCCCTAAAGTGCGAAGTCTGGAATAGATGAAGATGAAGTATGTCATATACGAAGAGTGAAGTACTTTATCATTTCAAGGATCATCCTGTGGACACCCCAGTCGAAACCTGTAAAAACATTCAAAGCAAAATATATATATGTAATCATATCATCGCTGAGGTAGGCATTCCCATACTCAGATCAAAACTAACTAGAAAACTGATTTAAACTGTTCTAATACATGAATGATTTTCAATACATCAACAGTACAAACATATTTAGACACAGCATGGATGCAGCCATCTGTTTATAAATATTCCACTGTATAAATGAATAAAAAAATTCCTCGCAGCCTGGATGGTAGAAACTAGATCCAGGGTCTTGATTTCCGCTTCTCAAACTAGTACGATCCTATCCATGTGAATGAATGTGTCGAAGTCAAACATGGTAGAAACCACTTGATTACCAGTCAATGATGTAAACTGTTAACAAGTGAGAGAGTAACCACCGGTAATGTCAATGGCTCTCAAAGTACTCAGTACAATCCATGAAATGTGAATGAATGATCTGAAGTCAAACATGTCACAGAATCATTCGATCGAAGGTCAATGATGCAACCTGTCGTCGAAGGAAAGAAACCTGCCATTGAGGCATGCAAATTTCAAGGTATTGACGATTTCTAGATCAACTTCCTAGATAATGAGCTGTCGTTGATAGAAAGTGATCCGTTGTAGGCAAGCCCATAACACGAAATCATAGATCAAGTTATGAAGAAATATATTGGCAAGTACTGACTCAAGGATGGTCAAAATGGAAGACAAATATTTCGCAAATGAATGGTTTGTTTGAACTGTCCTCTTGAACACATAACGACACTGCATATGGTTTGGTGACAATTGACCCAAAGCTAATACCCAGAAACCAGATGAAGACATTCAATATGGTTTGATTAATTGTTAGGTAAAGGATTTTCCCAACCTAGGTGAACAAAAGTGTCGTGTTTAGGAGTGGTTAACAGTTTTCCGAATAATCGAAATGTAACAAACAGGTTCGTTTTTCTCTCTTTTCCCCCACCATTTCTGGCAAGTACCTCTTTATTTTTGACAAGCTTGAGGAGGATAACATTTGCTTGTTTATAAGCTCATCTTTCGGATGAGTCCAACTTAGTTTAAGATTCGAACCCTAAGAAGGAATGGTTCGTTCCTATTTAAAATTGAACAGGTCCTTTATTGTTAAATTTTAACGAGTCCAGTATAGGAGAAACTCGGTGTTTTTCAATTTTAGGGAGTCAGAAGAAAAAACTTACGAAAACTCCATGGGTGTAATTTTTCGTAAATTTAGTCTCTCGAGCCCAAAAAAGGATAAAATAATGCGGGAGAGAACTCTATTGACCGTAATTAGTCAACGTATACCTTTTTCGTAAATAGTCCATTTCAGTCCGTAAAATCGGTAAACTTATACTGAAGGGACGACCGTTCATTTCCTTTAACGAGTTCGAATAGTCAAGTACTCGGCAATCTTTTCATTTTTAAAGAGTCTGAAAAGGGCTTAAAAGAGAACTCAAGATTTTGCTTTTTCATAAGTTTTAACGAGTTCGAAAAAGGGATAAAAATGTACTCATGGTTTTCTCTTTTTCGTAAGTTTTAATGAGTTTGAAAAAGGGATAAAAATGTACTCATGTGGCCGACTTTTAATTTAACTAACGAGCAGGAAAAGACGGAAAGAACTCGGCATTTTCATGTGTTTTACGAGAATAAAAGATAGCAAAATAATCTCAGGTTTTTCATGAGTTTAATGAGTCTTGAAAATAATAACCAAAATCGACTCAAGATAGGTTTCATTTTTACAAAAGCTTGAAAAAGAGAAAAACTATGCTTCAAATAGGTTTTAATGCCCCCTAAGCGTAATCTGTTAGAGCGCATGCCCCCCCAGCTTCATTTCATTCAACTAAAAAGACTATTTGTAATTAATAGCTGGATGGAATGAAGGTTCATTTACGAGATCATATGAAAGACCCGACCTAAAACTGTAAGAAAATTATGCCAAAAAACTAAAATAACCAACCTAAATATATGACTTAACATTTACAAGATCTAGTCAAAGACTCGACTCAATTAGGGGAGGATTTGTTTCATTTTTTAACGAGCTTGACACAGGAAAAAAACTATGCTCATGGCAATGTGTTTCATTTTTTAACGAGGTTGTCTGTGAAACCAGAGATTCTGGGTTCGATCCCCAGTGGAGTCGCCAATTTGTTGGCCGGATAAATTGATCTTGCGGACAAGATCGATCTCCCTAGTGTCAGAAGACAATCTAGCAACAAACAAACAACTAAGTTTGTCTTTCTCTAAATATATTTGTTTTACAAGTAAATGCTACGAAGGTGTCGATCCTACCTTAGATCCAAATGCTTATTTGTGGTCGTAGTGCTTCTGTCGCAACAAGAGTTCTTCCGTCACAACAAGAGTTCTTTCGTCACAACAATAATCCTTTCGTCGCAACAAGAGTTCTTTCATCGCAACAATAATCCTTCCGTCGCAACAAGAGTTCTTTCGTCGCAAGAAAGTGTCGTCTTTTGTCGCAACAAAGTGTCATCTTTTGTCGACCTACAATCACAAGCAAGCAAATATTAAATAGCACTTGTATAACAAATAATCATAAAACATACCTATCATAGTGATCAAGTAATCTATGAAATAAACGATCAAACGACAGCTTATTGAAATAAACAATCGAACGACAATTTATTGAGAAAAACAAAACTTGATTGTATTAATCTTAAAATAACACAAGAACCTTACAACCTTAGCCTTGACGTTGAACAGGCCTTCCCGGGGTCCGATGCAGGAGTCTCCTCTACTTTTATAAGTCTTGCACTCTTCCTCCAGGAGCACATAGAGGTATGTGATCTTTCCTCTCAAAATCTCAGCAGAAAGAAGTCTAAATCTGAACAGTACTTCAACTCAATCACACATAAAGTTTGAACTCCCTTTGACGCTACCCCATGCCTCTTTTTATAGAGCAGATGAGGAGGTTAGGGTTCCACCTTTGAAGGGATAGAATCATCCTTCAAAGGGATAGGCTCCTCACATCAAGGGATTAGTTCCTTAAGGTGACGGATGCATGAAACTTATTAGAGCGTACTCATCCCCAAAAAATATCATCTAGAACCTTCTAGAATTGACCTCAAATCATCTTTTTAACTTTACTTTCTTGCTTTTTTTACTTTGAGAAGGGTATGTAGGCATTACAAGGGAAAACTATGTTCTAGAACGTAGGTAAGCAATGTATTATCTGCGTACCCAAGCTAGGAACGCAGGCAGGCTTCATGTTACCTACATACCCAAGGATTTTTGAGTTTTTAGAGTTTTTACACCAGTTTTAGGGCTTGGAATGAGGAACAAAGGTTTTAAGACTTGCAGAGGAGGCATGTATGAGTGTTAATGAGCTCATATAGTTAGCAGAATGTCAAGGTGACAGTTTTTAGTGCAACACCCATCTCTTCAGCTTCAGATTCGAACTCGAATTCAAACCTGTTCGGATGCCCCTACATCGGACTCCCAAGGCACAAAAATTTTATGACCTCCTGGTCATGTTTCTTCTTTAACTGTCAGAAATCCACGTCATTTATGGAACTGCTCCTTGTGATCTTCCTGTAATAGCATGCTTGAACAATTTTCACCTGCATCCTCTGCGGAATTGTCCTCTGTGATCTACAACAAAACCTCTGCAATAGCAAACCCTCCTTGCTACCAGATACCTCACCAAGCTTCTCTCCTGAGCTCATTCTTTCGGCATCTCTCTGGTTCACTCCTGTGGAACCATTTGAGCACTCCTGCTCTAGGTTGTTGCAATCGTCTCACCTTCCTCGGCTGCTACCTTCACAAAACACAAAAATCACAAGCTTAACAAAACTTCACAAAACTGTACCTCTTCTTCCTCTGTACGCAAACTCCTTCTCCTTCGCAGGAAATAATTTCCTTGCTCTGATACCACTTGATGGAGAGTGAAACCCACTATAAGCAGGTTCACCTTTCATTTTACAAAATGAACTTGCAACCTCTAAACTGTATCAAATTACAGATTCATACCCTGATACTTCGATCTTGAGACTTGTGGGTTATGGCCCACTCTGTTTGTGCTGCGCCACTTTGATGACACATACAATCTACATGTGTATTGCAAACCATCTCTTTGAAACTTCTTGGCAATGTAATATCATAATGCATTGAATCAAGGTTTCATTACCTTGGAACCAAATAACCAAACTTTGGGCTTATGATATCAACCTCATTTGAATAATTAATTAAAATCCGGCATAAGACATTTCAACATTTAAATAAATGTTGATTTCTCTCTCAGCCTACATGTTCAAACCTCGAATGTTCAACAATAATTTTCAAAGGGAAAGAACGCTAACCATACTTCACCTTAACTTCCGTGCACCTTCTAACATGAATGCCACCGGATCTCTTACAAATCTAATCCAATGGAAATCGCACTTTTTCCTCACCGAACTTTAACCCGGAAATAAAATGCGAAATAGGCGGTATTCTTAATATGACGTGTTGTAAAATTATTGGATCGCATTTTATTTTAGAAAACCGCTCTTCAGCTCCAGAAGAATGCGAGACCAGTGGTTTCCTCACGTAAAACCGCTTACATCAAATGAACGCGTTCAGCTCAGGATTGTCACGGGATTCAGCTCCTTTCAACCTCACCTTCTCCGCCTTGATGCTATGGATCAATTAACATGCGTAATAGAATTCGATACACTCTGATATCAATTCAACAAGCGGATTTCAATGCAGATTTAACATGTTCAGTAAATAGAGGTTAATACCGCTTACGTCCTTCATCAAAAGGCCGAACCTCGTTGATTTCTTGTATTGTGGCATAACCGTAAGAATCGATATCGATTATATAAGTCGACCCCCTTTCCTCAGCGGCACTTTAATAGCATGGATCAGATAATAAAAGGGTCTTCCACGTTGGAAAACAGAGTTAAGCACAGAATCGATTAACATTGCCCATCTAAAGAAAACAGAGATTTCATTTCCTTTTTTGAATCGATTTCACAGGCTTGAGATTTTTAAATCTTCCATGCTCCAACTTACTCTATAGCACTCTGGACAGGAACGCCATCGACCCTTACAGTGGTTGATGGGCGATAAATCAACACGACAATCTACTGTAAATATAACTCATAGACAATAGCATCTTTGAACACAAAGAAATTCATAAGCAGCACATTCTATTATTTACAAATGCAAGATTACATCTAAGGCTTTTTAGCCTTAGTAACAAAGTTCACATATGACTACATTGTGCTCACTCGCTCTCTGTCTTCACACATTATAGGCTCATCGTTTATATAGATTACAAAAGATCCTGAATCGTTCAGAAAACTCTTAGTCTTCTACTCGCACACATGGCAGATCATTAATTATTAATCAGTTACATAAAATTCAGCATTGGTTTTAACAAATTTCGCCCCAAATTTGCATGACTGTTCGCATACCCGTCTCTTCAGCTTCAGATTTGAACTCAAATTCAAACCTGTTCGGATGCCCCTGCATCAAGAAACCAGGAAGAAAAACGAAAGAAATAAAAAAAAAATCCAGCTTGTAGGAAAAATAGTAGACATAATGATGGGGATAATTGCAATTCAAAAATATTTTGATCCCAAAAGTCCAATAGTCAAAACACATATCAATGGGATTGAAATTCCAAATATATTGATTGATTTAGGAGCAGCAATAAACATCATGAGCAAACAAACCATGGAACAACTCAAGCTTCGTAATCTTATTTATGCACCTACATTGCTGCAATTAGCAGATAGATCTGTAATCAAACCATATGGTGTATTAGAATATATTCCAGTATCTATAAATTCTTGGGATATCCTGTTTATTTTATGATATTAACCCCTAAGAACAATCTAGGAGGACACCCACTCATTCTAGGAAGACCTTGGTTAGCTACAGCTGGTGCTTTCATTAGTTGTAGATCTAGTGACATGTATATTTCTGATGGTAATTCAACTAAGAAATTCACTCTATATCCTCCAGCAAGAATATTCACAAAAATAGATGACAAGGAATGGATTGATGATGAAGAAGAAATACAACCTATCTTCACTATTTCAAACATTAGTGAAGATAGCCAAATCTTAAATACAATAGAAAATTATGAATCATCTCCAGAATATGAACATGATCAATTTCAAGAAAGATCTAATATTGAATACTTGTCATCTAGGCAGATGTCTATTTACTCTATGGAATAATTTGGTAGCTCTACAATAAAAATCTTTCCATGGAAAACCTTGAATATAACAAAAACTTGGAAAAATTACAACAAGAGAGACTAATCAAAACATTGCAACAACATTCATCTGCATATGCATGGGAATACACTGACATGAAAGGAATTGGTCCTAAGACTTGTATACATCACACTATATTGAGGAAAATTGCAAACCTATCAAACAATCTCAAAGAAGGATGAATCCAAATCTTAGGGAAATTGTGACAGAAGAGTTGCAGAAGTTTTCAAATGTAAACTTCATCTATCCAATTTCAGATAGTCAGTGGGTTTCTCCTTTGGTGATTTTACCCAAGAAAAATGGTAAATGGAGGGTATGCATTGATTATCAAGAATTAAATAAAGCTACTCTTAAAGATCATTTTCCTTTACCTTTTATAGATCAAGTGTTAGATACATTAGCAGGCAAGAAATATTTTTCATTCTTGGATGGTTTTAGTGGTTATAATCAAATTCAAGTTGCACCTAAAGATCAGGATAAAACCACATTCACCTGTCCTTGGGGAACTTATTCCTAACGAGTACTTCCTTTTGGATTGCGCAATGCACCCGCAACATTCCAAAGGGCGGTTCTAGGAATTTTCTCTGATCTAATACATGATTTTGTAGAAGTATATATGGATGACTTTATAGTTTATGGGAATACATTTGAGGAGGCTTTAGAAAACTTGGAAAAGGTTCTTAAAAGATGTAAGGAAGCAAACCTTTCACTAAGTCATGAGAAATGTTTCATGGTGTTTACTGAAGGGATTGTTTTAGGAGATCACATTTCAGGGGATGGAATCAAAGTTGATAAGTCTAAAGTTGAGGTCATCTCCAGGTTATCAGTTCCAAGTTTCCAAAAGGATGTTAGAATTTTTATAGGATTCACAGGTTATTATAGAAGATTTATAGAAAATTTCACCAAAATAGCATCCCCACTCTTCAAACTACTTACCAAAGATTGTGAATTCAAATGGAATCTTGACTGCCAGTTAGCATTTGAAGCCTTAAAAGCAAAAATTTCTGAAGCAACCATATTAAGAGGGCCTAACTGGAAACTACATTTTCATATTTCAAAAGATGTTTCAGACATAGCTCTAGGAGCTGTGTTAGGACAAAAAGACCTGATTCGTTATGTCGTCTATTACACAAGTAAGAATTTGACTCCCCCAAAGTTGAATTACACTGCAGTTGAAAAGGAATTCTTAGTTTTTTTTCATGCTATCAATAAATTCAGACATTACATAATAGGCTATGAAACCTTTGTCCATACAGATCACTCTGCAATTAGGTATTTAATAAAAAAATATGTTACTAATGCTTATTGCTCTTGCAATAATTTAACATTACTATTCTAGACAAGCCTGGAAAACAAAACACAGTTGTTGATTTCAGTCTAGAATTAAAATATTAAAGATAATACTCCAGTTGAAGATAGATTTCCTTATGAATATATTTTTTCAATAACTACTAGAACCCCTTGGTTTGCAGATATTTCCAATTACTTAGTTTCAGTGAAATTACCTTCACATATGCATTCGAGAGAAAAAATAAGAATCATTCAAATAAGTGAAAAATAATCATGGATTACTAATAAATTGTATAATACATGTCCAGATCTCATTATCAGAAGATGTGTTCGAGAAGATGAAATGCCTGTAATTCTTAAGGCATGTCATGATGAACCTTGTGGTGGACATTTTGCTGACAAGAGGACAGCCTATAAAATCCTTCATTTAGGATATTATTGGCCATCCATCTTCAAAGATGCCAAAGAATATGTCAAAATGTGTGACAGTTTCCAAAGGGTAGGGAAACCTGCTCCTTCAAATTAAATGCCTTTACAACCCTAGGTACTCATTGAACCTTTTGAAAAATGGGCCTTGGATTTTGTTGGACCTATTAATCCCCCATCTAAACAAAAGAAGTGTATTTTGATATGCATTGATTATGTCACTAAATGGGTAGAGGCTAAAGTATTACCTTTTGCTAATGAAGGATCTGTAGTTAGTTTTCCCTTTGAGGATATCTTCACTCATTTTGGTGTTCCAAGAGAAATTGTAACAGATCAGGGCGCTCAATTTACATCAAATATGGTGAAAAAAATGGTAGAAGATTACAAGATCAAGCACAGAAAGGCTACTCCTCACCATCCACAAGAAAATGGTCAAGTTGAATCTACCAATAAGGTGATTGAAGGAATCCTCACTAAGACTGTTCATCTACACAGAAGAGATTGGGCAGAAAGGCTTCCTGAAGCCTTATGGGCCTACATAACTACATGGAGGAACACAATAGGACATACTCCTTATGAACTTGTTTATGGGAAGCAAGTCCTATTTCATATATAATTTCAAATCAAGACCTTCAAGATGGCAGTCCAATTGGGACTTGATTTATCCGAAGCACAAAAGCATAGACTGGAGCAACTCAATGAATTAGATGAAATCAAGCAAGATGCAGTCCAAAAAACCAGTATAGTCCAATAGCAAAGGACTAAATGGCATGACAAGTACATCAAAGAGAAAAAGCTTCAAGAAGGGGATTGGGCACTCTTGTTTGACTCAAAATTCAAGGATTTTCAAGGAAAGTTTCAAACCCATTGGCTTGGGCCATATGAGATTGAAAAAGTCTTTGATAATGGAGCAGTAAAGATCAGAACAATAGATGAAGAAAAGATATCTCTTATTGTGAATGGTAATAGGTTGAAAGTATATCATAAACCACTTTCAAAAGAAGATTTTGTCAAGAAATTTCCAGATAATGTTGATATGGAGTTAGTGAAGAAGAATTATTCTTCTTCACTAACTTAGCTTTTACTTTTCCTACATACATTAAAAAAAAAAAAAAATGTATAAGAATGAAAACCAATCAATGATTGGCATACTTATACAGAAAATACAGGGTGAAAATCAGATCTCTCTAACACCCTAAATATTCCATTTTCCTTTCTGTAATAAAGTAGTGAAAACTACATTCATATTTCCAGTCCATAATCTGCAAACTCAGTTTTATTCCATCTCACTCCACTGTCATTCCACTTTCATTTCATTTTTCACATCCATGCCATCTCATTCCATATTTTCACTCATGTTTCATACTTAAAAATAAAACTAAAAATAACATTCTACAGCTCATCATATTCTATAGTTGAGCAAATTTTTGAAAACTAATTCTATTCTGCAGTTAATTTGATTCTGTAGCCATTTCAAACACTGACATGATAATTGCAAAAGGGACTAAAAGATTATGTTTTGAAGGTCACCATGCTACAAAAAGAAGCTAAAGAACAACATGAAGCAACAACAAACAACAAGGTTAAGTTCTGAGGTAAAGTGTAGAAATTAGTTTAATAGCAAAAATTAAAACATTAAATGTGTATAATATGTACATTCATATGTCCCTTGATACCTATCATTCGAATTTATTAATCCTCATCATGATATATCTCGACCATATCCCTCATATAACGTTTCACAACGGTCCATCATTAAAAATCCCTGATTAATGACTAACGGTCATGATCATGATGTAACCTACTTGTCCACGTCTCCTCAATACCGTATCACTTACTTATTTCCTACAGCTCACCATAAACCCTCCATAATATCCATAGCTCATTTCATCTCCATCGATTCCATTGCACGTTCATCTCCATCAACTCTTCAGTCAATTCATTTCCACACCACAGAGGGGTAATTTTGAGGATTGGAAGCATTCTGCAAAGAAGAAGGATGGGTTTGATTGTCAGAACAGAGTCGGTGGGGGTCAAATACATGGAAGGATATCCGCATGTTAGAGAGATACTACAGCAAGTTGGGTGGTTGAGGTTTATAGAAAATTTTGATGGCTTTCATAAGGAAATTACCAAATCATTTGTCAGATCTTTTGATGGAACTGAGGTGGAGATTTGGGACATTAAATTCACAATAACAGAGTCATTCTTGGTTGAAGCTACAGAACTGCCGAGGCATGGAGAGAGATGGTTCAAGAACAAATAATTCTGTAATGAATCGTGGAAGGTGATACTTAAAAACTTAGGTATGGATGTTTCAGTCTTTAGAAAAGGAATCCCAAATACTGCTCTGAAAAGCAAATGGAGAAATATGCTTTTGATTTTGAAAAAATTCATAACTTGTGAAGGAAGGTATGGAACCATGTATGTTTATCATATCCGATTATTAATGAATTTTCTAAAAAATGGTGAGATCAACCTTACTTTCTTTCTGCTCAATAGTCTAAAAAGGATGGCCTCGAATGTACAAAAGAGAATCCAATTTATAGAGACCACTATGCATCATCATGGCTTAGTGAAAACACTGATTGAGTTTCACTTAAGAAGCATAGGAGACAATTGGGAAGATTTCCTTGTTAGGAATCATTTTCAAGAACAACCAGAATCACCACCCAAGGAAGAAAATGCCAGGAAAAGTAAAAGAAAAATAATTGATATAATTATGGAAGACAGACCTGAAACTTCACCACAGAGGGATAATGAAAAATTAATCTCTAAGGAGCTTACAGAAATTAGAAAACAAATTAAGGCTAGAGGAAAGAAAAAGAAAGATACTGAGCTTATAAATGAAGGAAATGACAGCCCTCCAAAATTAAGAAGGATCTCTAGGCTCTGAAGCATTATGAAGAAGACATTGTCTAAAGAAACAGAGCCCATAAATATAGAAGAAGAAACTCCAGTCCCATCAACTATTAATAATTCTCCTGAGTAGAGTCCTCAAAACTCTCTTGTTTATCATTTTGAAGAAGGCCCTAGTAGAAGATCTCCTAGTATAGATCCAGTTCAGCAGTAAATATATGATTATGTGGAGTCATTATAAATAAATGCCTCAATGAACCAAGAAACACTTGTCAATCCACAAGAACCTCTGATTGAAGCTCTTAAGCAAGATAATTATGAATTGGAGACATTGAATAGGCACATCAAGAACGAAAATGAGATTTTGAAATATCAGATCAAGTTGAATAAGGAAAAGCATGATAATACCACTCTACAGCTAAGGCTATTGCAAAAGGAAAATAAGAAATTGAAGAAAAAGAACAAGAAGTTGAACAGAGCAATCATAAACCTCAGATTCAAACTTCTCATGAAGAGGCCAATAATGACATTAACTTCAAAGAGAAACATTAGGATAAGGTTGGATGTCCTAACTGAAGTATCTGAGCACATGCAGTAAAGGGAAAGAACTTATAATTTTGGCAAATTGTATGAGGACGTGCAATGATTTTGCAGTGGGGGTATGTTGAAACTCAAGATTACCCTCTCCTTTACAGTTTTCTCTTCTCATTTCACTACTTTTTAATAAGTTCATAAACCCTAATCAGTGAATAATGCTAATGTTTTGTCTCAAGGTTACATTTAAATGATTTCCATTTTATACTTTCATGATTTTTCTATTTTGCTAATTTTTTGCAAATTAGCTCCAGAATGCAGCATGTTCTGCAGCTAACTGTGTGTTCCGCAACCACTCTTATGGTTTACTAGGTTCCAGGTGTCAGTTGAGGAATCAAGCCACATGGGTGTTTCTAGAATCCTTTCTACATGGATTCTATCCTACTCATTTGATCCAGATCAACATAAGGAGGTGCCTAAACCTACGGTCAAAGTTACAAGTCAAAAAACGTTACCTACAACAATAGGACTCCTAATTTTCTCTTCGAGGAAAATCATGAGTCCAATAGTCCTATTTTGATTGTAATTCAAGTCAAACACCTGTAGCTAACTTAGCTCGCAATTAGTTATGTAATTCCTCTTTAAATAGTGGTTCCACATAACCGAGGGATAGTTAAGTTCGGTTTAGTATAGTTCATATTTTCAAGTGAATACTCTGTTTTCCAGACTCTGTTTCAATAAAGAAGTTCAGTTATCAAATGCTTGTTTGATTGCACTTTTGACAAGATAGGAGTCAACCAACTTAGTGGTAGAGGGCCCCTACTTCTAAAGGAGGTTTTTATTATTCTTTCTAGTTAGATTTCTTCCATTATGTTTAGCAATTTCTGTTATGTTTCATTTCCAGTCTTTTTCAAATAGTTTAATGATAGATTGCAACTGTGCAAACTTGTTCTTCCAAAACGTTTCAAGAAGATAGAAATTTTGTTTTCAATATTCGAATAAGGATTGAAGTGCTAGAAACCATGGTTGTTTAGCTTTATTGTTCTTGCCTTTTCATGCTCATAAAATAGAATTGCCAATTGTTGTGTCAAATTGATATTCATAAAAGCCATTTTCAATATGCTAAATTTATATTAAATGGTTAAAATGTCTCACATGTGCAGTAGTTGAATTTCTCTTATTTCTTGTCATTTGCTTGCTAATAATCAGAGGCATAATTGATTTCTCCAAAGACACTTCAAGAGGTTAAAAGCTTTACATTTGAGTAATAATTATAAGTCAATTATACATTTGGTTGATCTTAGTTAGACCTTGCATGTTTTTACTTTCAAGACCCTCATTTGACTGCAAACAACAATCTTTATAAAAACCACTCTATAAGGAACTAATATGAACATGTTAAGAAGGGATGGTTGAATGATTAAATGCAATGCAACTTCTAGGTTATTTATTTACAGATCTTTCCTAGTTCTTTAATTCAAATTGGGTGTAATTAGCTTACTCAAACATTAATTCAAAAAAGGTCACTCTTTACAATTGAATAATTGGAGTAGCTAAACACATCTTAGATATTTTCATTTGCATTCCTTGTTTTCTGTTTTAGAGCCTTAGCATGCTAAAGTACAAGCAGTTACTAAACTCCATCTCAATAGGTCACACCTAACAATTGGATGAGAGATAAATGAAGGTGCAATAGTTGATTCATTTTCTGATTTCATAGGCATAGTAATTCTCAATATTGGTCTTTTAGAAGTAGATCCATGGATTAGGATTAACAAAAAAATAGACAGATGCTTTGATTTTCAAAACTAGGGCTTAAACTAGCTCTTAGTTTTAAGTTTGATTTTATGGAAATTAGATTAGTTTTAGTACACTTCCTTTCCTTCCTTCTATAATTAAATTAGATTAACTCAAATCTTTTCATAATTCTAGGTTAGTCATCTCTAGAACTCAAAGAACAAAAACCCCCCTAAAAACAATATAAAACACAGCACAATGAAGTAAGGAATAGGTTGCTTAAGCACATATGGTGCACCACACTTCATCAGTTTACTAGCCCTGGTTGATAATTAATGAAAGCAATTTAGGAACACTAAATTGACTAAACACTTATATTATTCCTCTAAGACTGGATTTTTTCTATTCTGTCAGTGGTATGGTCTCTTGCTTGTTGTTCATTTCCTTATTGCAACAAATCTCTATCAGTGATGGGTTGTTCAATCCCTTGATTATGTTTGTCTAAGAGACTTTTTAATATCCTCTCATGTTCTTGCATCAACCGCGCATTATCACTTCGCACCCTCTCCATTTCCTCCTGTAACTTTTGTATTGTATTTAGTAGAATGCTGGTTTGGTGTTGTTGCTCTTCCAGCAGTCTACTAGTTTGCTGGTACTGGTCCACACTCAGGTGTACCCACATCTCCGGATTCATTTCTGATCGGGGTTGGGTTTCTCTGGTGTTCTAGGGTGGCTGTTGCGTTTGACCCCTTCTCATATTGTCTCCTATAACACTTCTTTTCTCTCTCTGTGCATCAGTACACACACAACTTAAAAATGTTAGTTGACCCATAGGGTCATAGCATACAAACGCTGCTCTGATACCAATTGTAACAGTCAAGGTTACAACCATAAAAAAGAAAATTACATGTGTTAAAACGCTACACATTCTACTTACCCACATTCACAACTTAACATCTAAATATATACTCTTTTAACTTTGAAAATCATTCACTTAACAAATCATTGTAACTTGTAACATGTAACCATAAACTTAAACTCGAACCTAATTAATTATTACACATTCCACAAATAAGACTTTGGTTACACCATGGCTTATGGTTTCTCCCTTCACGAGGAGAGTACTATGGTTATTTGACAGCTTTTATGACATAATTGTACTGGTGATAGAGTGAATCCCTATCTAAGTTAAGCACTCCAGCTCATTAGCACGATATGGCAGCAGTTAGAATTTATGGCAATTAATTTTGGTTTCTCGGTATATCCGCTCCAAGATAGAAAACATTACCATGTACACTTGTAAATATCTACGCTGTAGATCTGATGATCCTGAGATCCAACGGTGAACGAGTTTTAGGGCTTGCAAGGTATTGACCTTGCCTTGCTAACCGCTTCCTTGGCATTTTTCGGTGTTTTGTTTGGTCTCTCCGACAGATGAACTCTCGATCAACCCTTCTCGGCCTTTGGCAGGAGATACCCTCAGCACTTGGTTTCATTTCCTATAAGATAGAAAATGCTTGCTTCTGCCATCAGCTGGGTTGGCCTTCAACTATTTAAACTATTCCGCACGACCTTTAGGAAATCGTTTTAATGGTTCATTCACTGTTAAGAATAGTTTAATTATCACTTGTACTGCTTCAATCCTTAAATAGACTTATGATTTCTTTATCTTTATTTGTTAGGTTCAATAATCTTTCCAGGTCTACGTTGGATTTTTCTTGTTTCTCTGTTGGGTCACTGCTAAGCGATTTCGTGAGAACGAGCAATGGCATACGGTAAACTTCCTTGGTCTCAACCTTTCTCATTTTCCTTTTTTTTTCTTCTCAACAGTCTATTTGTTCATTTACCTAACCATCTTATGCATTCCTCTTTGATGCTCTTGCAGGTGGCGTTTCCTCATTTTCGGCCTAAACTCTGCCAGGTAGGCTAGGGTTGCAAAATCGCTTCTTCTTGAGTTTTCCTTCATGGTTTTGAGGGTTTCCATGAAATACATATTTAATCTCACTATTGTTGTGCAGGTAAGCTATTTGAAATACTGGAAAGATTGCATCTACAAGCAAACATTCATCTGGCCTTCACTAAACTAATTCTCCTTCAGTTTCACAGGTACTTCTCCCATGTGTAAGGCTTGGAAATTCCAAACTCCTATCTGGGATTTTGGTCCTTCATTGGTCATAGTCGAGCTAAACTTTGCAGTGCTTGTATTTGCTCCATGGCTACGCAAGCTATGCTTGCCATCTCTATTTCTAGGATTCTGTTGTTCCAGTTACATGTTTAAAACTGGTTCCATTTAAATATAGTGTGGTTGCATCCACCTATCTAAATTCAGTTATAACCGATTTTGTTCTAAAGAAATTCTGGGAAGGAAATTGGTAGTTAAAAGAGTCTTCCTTCTCTCATTTTGAACGTTGTTCTTATATAAGCTTAAACAGTAAAAACAGCTACCTATAGTTATATTTGTTTTTTTATATATATTTTAGAAATTTTGGTAACGTTCCAATTTGAGTTCTTGATTATATTTTCCAGTGTTTGTTCCAAATATTTAAAAGAATATTTGTATTGGTTTCCACATGCATTCTCGTTAATCTTATATTCTGTCTATCGGTTCTCTGGAATGTTAACTCACTGTTCTATTCATTTAATTAGAAGGAATTCTCGTTTCTTATTCTTTTATTTCCGCAGAGTTACAGTCCTGCATAATATATTTGTTTTTCTTTAGGAAATGTTTAATTCGTTCTTATTTCTTATTATGTCAGTAAATTGTTTTCCACAATTTTTCTATAATGTTTTGTATACAGCTCATGAACCTTGTTGAAAAGTTATATTTCACAGTATTAATTAAATAATTATACCACTACCAGTTCTTTCTACTGTATCAAGGTATAACCGTAAAAGTCAACTGGACCGACTGTATTTATTCTATAGTCCGTGTATAGTTCATGAAAATTGGAACAAGCGTCCCGCATTCCGAAGCCACGGAGCTCTGGAATCGGGAAAAATTTCCTTAACCACCCATAACTAAGCTTTAGGTTCCAGATTTTCCCAGTTTATATATATACTACCAAACATCTACTAACTGACATTAGGCATAATGCATGGTTTTATCTGTCTGTAGTATTGCACCTATTTTTATACTCTAAACTAGAGTGATATTTTGTGATAGATAAATTGCGTAAATTATAGTCGGAATTCTAGAGCCATACATTCGCTCTTTCTGGTATGTAAATCTTGAATAATGTATATAACTATTAAATCTAATAGTTCTCATACAACTGTTTTTTTATTGAAGACATTGTCAATAAATTTCCTAAAATAAAACAACATAAATCCAGAAGCTCATTTTCTAATTTATCATTACCAATTTACTTCATCTATTATCAAAATTCAGTATAGTTTACTTATCTATGATAGACTGTGGTTGTTCCTTCCTACCGTGGATGAGGCAATTACGTCCTCACCCCTGTCCCCCCCCTCCCCCCGTGCTCTGCTCCTGAGCCAAGTAGAAGGAAACAGTGCTCGAAAGGGATCTCAGGACTCGGGTCCAATCCACCTTCCAGAAATTACAAGATGGCTGAGAGTATTTCCACTGGTTTCTACCAGATCGGGAAATAATTCTCTTTTCCTTTTCACAGCACAACAGTCAGAACCCCTCTTCCTCACAGGGATCTTGTCTTTATCCACAGAGGAAGAGTAACTAACTAAATTGTTTCCCTTCAACTACTTCTCAGTTGGAATAAATTATTTTTACCATCAGTGTTTCACTTATGGAACCAATTCCATAACTAATTTCATTTAATCAAATTTAATCTTTGTTCATAATATATTGTTTTCAAAATAATAACAGTAAATGTTTCATTTAAGCCAGCTGTTATAGAAATGATCAATCCTATCAAGGACTAATTTCATTTAATCAAATTTAATCTTTGTTCATAATATATTGTTTTCAAAATAATAATAGTAAATGTCTTAAAGTCTTAACAATAAACTTAATTATCAATTAGCGTTTAAGCCAACAATTACAGAAATGATCAATCCTATTAAAGACATGGGAATTTTCTAAACATGTGTAGTGCTTTTACTTAGGTTAATAGCTTACTCTTAAATCCTTTAATTAATGAACCCACCTGTTTCACCAATGTAAAAGTCTCACACAAACAAGAAATCAAATAAACACTCTATATTTTTAAGTGTCACACAAACAAAGAATCAAATAAACACCTTCATATTTTTAGATTCAACAAAAATTTTAAAAAGCCATGAATAATTTTCAAAAATCTAACATTAAACATATTTATGGCATTAAAAAAATTTAAAAATAAAAATTAACACCATTTATTTTAAAGAAAATCTTATTTCACGAGGACTCCACTATACTCAATGTGTTGTGTCCAAAAACTGTGTGTTCGGGTAGAAACCTGGACTAGGTATCTCAAAAACTGTGTTCCGGTATGAAAGTGGGGAAGGATATGTCTCCTTCTGGAGGCACCCACCTACTCAAGTGGGGAGTGATAGGGATTGAGATATACACGAGTATATGTATAATTATATGTATACTGCATGGCATCCTTATCTTCTTGGACACCTGCCCATCTGGCATCGGCGACGTTTCTCTGCACGACCATCTATCATTACAATTATTTACAATATTCAGCGCACCGGCCCACTATCCATCGCTTTCGCTCTGTTTCCACATTTATCCACAAAATCTTATCCTATCCCATCCTTACTCACAGACCAACTATTCTTTTCCTATAAAGTTCTCCACTTGGACAACAAAATCAAATTCTTCTATATAATTTTCCTATCAAAAATTCTCGGCTTAGCCAACAGATAATTCAACAGGATTGGGAATTGAGATTAGAATTGGATATTACAGTAATTCAACAGGATTGGGAATTGGGATTAGAATTGGATATGGCAGATTCACAGAGCTCAACTCTCTCAAGACCATCAGCTGATTCAGTGAGACATAATGATGAATCAGTATGGAGTGAGCTTCCTGATGATCTGGTAGAGAATTTGCTTTCATGGCTGCCTGATGTCCAATGCTTGACTCGTTTTCGCAGAGTCTGCAACAGCTGGAACAGGCTTTTCTCAAGCGCCTATTTCATCGATCTATGGAACAAAGCACATCATGACAACAACAGATGTCAGCCATGGCTACTTCTGAGTTCGCCCAATGAGGTCGTACCCGCCCTTGTCTACTCCTTCACAACAAATACATGGGGAGCGATGCGTTTTTCATTCCTTCCAGAGTATAGTAAGTATGGTCATTTGAATTTTAAAGGGTCTGCTGGTGGCCTGCTGTTAATGGACATGGTGCCTTCGTCTTCAATGCCAGCTTTTGATGTCTCCAAGCTCTGTATTTGCAATCCACTGACAGAGTCATGGATTTCACTTCCACCGATGAGTTCCATCACAAGAGTCATGGCCAGCTGTATCACAGACCCTGGCAATGGCAACTACCTTGTGGTGGTGCTGGGGAAAGACAGAAGGAATCTGTTTGTGGTTGAAGAGTATGAGTCCTCAACAAGGGCTTGGAAGATTATGACAACAGTAAGTTTGCCAGATGGGTTGTCCATTAGAAATGAAGAGATGGTTTTCTGTAATGGATTTGCCCTCTGCATAACCGTGAAGGCCCCTGGCATTGGCATTCTCCTGTATAGTATGCATTCAAGGTCCTGGACTATGGTGGCCATGCCTCCGCTCTGTACTAATGATCATCATGTGAATTGTAACTGTAATCTCAGATCAACTAGGTTGCTGAGTTGTGATTCCAAGATTTTCATGGTGGGAGGCCTTGAGAAACATGCACATGGTACTGTGAATGCAATTATAATATGGCAATTTGAGATTATGGATTCAGTGAGATCAGAGTGGAAGTGGAAAGAGGTTGGGAGAATGCCACATGCAATTTTTAAGGATTTTGTCAAAACATCATGTTCCAATTGGTTTGAATGTGTTGCAGTGGGGAAATATATGTGTTTTAGAGCCCATGGAAGTTTGAAAGTGGTTGTATATAATATCAGAGATTGCACTTGGAATTGGCTTCCAAATTATGATGATCAACATGATCCAGATCACAAACATATGCTTCTCAGAAGCATGGCATATGACCCTTGGAATTATCAACAGCTCTCATGAAAAGTAGAAAAGAAATATCTAACATTGAAGGTTGTCCTTGCATATGTTACAGGCTACTCAAGTACACTGCCAAGCCCACCTCATCTTCTTGTTACAGGCTGCTGGAGTACACAGCCTTTTCACCAAGGTTATTCTATTTGGGGATTTCTATGTATGGTAAAAGGCTACTCAAGTACACTGCCAAGCCCACCTCATCTTCTTGTTACAGGCTGCTGGAGTACACAGCCTTTTCACTGTAAATACAGTGTTGGGAAAGATGTGAAGTTTAAAATTTCTATGGGAAAGCATGGGAAAGATGTAAAATCCATAATAATATTTATGGGAAGGATGTAAATTTGAGTAAATATTTTTTTTAAAGAAAGAAAGGAGTTAATTATTAGGTTTTTTAAGGGAGAATTTTAGTGATCAATTTGTTTCTGGATTATTATTAGTTTAGTATTGACCAATGCAATTATTTATTTTTCAATATTATTAAGAAAAATTATTTTCAAATATCTGAATGGATCATAAATCAAAAGTTTTAATGATATCATAATTTATGGATAAGGTTGTAATATTCGTTCATTAGTTTTAGATATTTGTGTAGTGGTTTTTTATTCTTAAGCTCTGAAGGAATTAAATTATATATTTACCATCAAGTAAGTAAGTCTTTGCATGAAAATGGTCAAGAATAAGATATATATATATATATATTTACTAAGAAACTTACAAAAAAAATCTTGTTATATTGTATATTTATTGTAATTATTAAGTTTTAATTTTAAAAATGTTATAAAATTAAATTAAAATTAAATATTTATAAATTTTTTAAATTTTAAAATGATTTGATTTTTGGTTATGTGGTATTAATAAGTCATGGTATTGGCCCATGGCATTGTAACAAAGCATATTTAGAAGTTAATAATATCCATAGTAAAATGTGAGTGGATGTTCATGGTTAAAAATCTTGTTATCTTGTAAATATTAAATTTTTATGTGTTTATTAATTAAATTTAAATATAATTATTAAATCATTATTTTAATTTATATGATAAAATTAATGTTAATTTATAACTATTATTTATATGCTATTTAGTTTATAACTATTATTTATATGTTATATATTTTAAAATGATAGATATATTATGATTTTCTTTTATCTAAAAAAATGTTCAAAATTTTATTAATAAACACAAAATTACAATAAAAAAAATTGAATTTAGAAAGCTACCCATCCACCTTACATATATAATTTTTTTTCCGAAACTCTTTAGGCATCATCTAACTATTATACATTTTGGAGTTTTTGGTTGGAATCTAACCAAATAAATTTTGGTCAAACTTGTGATTTTTTGTTGTTTAAAATGCACATTTTATATAAATTCAACACTTGAAAAACCCCTGAGTGCTCATATTGTAGAAAGTTCACTATTCAAACTTGTACTTTCAACAAATACATTCTAGATTCTCTAAAAGTTCAACTAGAAAATATACCTAAAAAAACTCCAAAAAGTATAACAAGTAGAACTATAGGTTAGCTTACTTCCTTCCACTCAAGTTAAAATTATGTTATGGCAAAAAACTTATAAAAAATATAATTTACATTGGTTAATATTAGCTAAATTAATAGTGGTTAATAGGCAAATGAAATTATTTAGTCAGATCTTAAGTGGATTTTACTTGTACATAAGTGTTGAGAAAAACATTAAAAAATGGTGAGAAGCAACTCACGGTAAATATATTTATGTATATTTTATTCTTGTCCATTTTCATGCAAAGACTTGCTTGATGATAAATATGTAATTTAATTCCTTCAAAACTTAAAAATAAAAAACCACAACACAAATATCTAAAACTAATGTATAAATATTGCAACCTTATCCATAAATTATGACATAACCTTATCCATAAATTATGACATAACATATGTGAGGTAGTTATCCACATGATATCATTCAAACCTTTAAATTATGATGCATTCAGATATTTGAAATTTATTTTTCTTAATAATATTGAAAAATAAATAATTCACTAAATTAATAATAATAAACAAACAAATTAATCACTAAAATTCTCTCTTAAAAAACTAATAATTAACTGTTTTCTTTCTTTCAAATAAATATTTACTCATTAAAATTTCGAAATTTACATCCTTTCCATAAATATTATTTTTATGGATTTTACCTCTTTCCCCTGACTTTCCCATAAGAAATTTTTAACTTCACATCTAAAACATAGAAATCCCCAAATAGAATAACCTTGGTGAAAGGCTGTGTACTCCAGCAGCCTGTAACAAGAAGATGACGCGGGCTTGGCAGTGTACTTGACTAGCCTGTAACATATGCAAGGACAGCCTTCAATGTTAGATATTTCTTTCTACTTTTCATGATTCATGAGAGCGGTAGATAATTTATTTTTTGGTATATTATTTTATTTGAATTTTTAGAAAATTTAGAAGGTATTTGTTGGAATTATAAGTTTGAGTAGTGAACTTTTTACAATATGAATGCTTAGAATTTTTCCCGTGTTGAATTCATATTAAATGTGCATTTTAAATAACAAAATGTCACAAGTTTGACCAAAATTTGTTTGGCTACATTCCAACAAAAAACTCCAAAATATATAATAATTAGGTAATACTTAAAGAGTTTAGGAAAAAAAATGCATACATATATATAGGGTAGATGTGTAGCTTTTTAAATTCATTTTTTTTATATTGTAATTTTGTGTTTATTAATAAAATTTTGAACAGTTTTTTTAGATTAAAAAAAACCATGATATACATATCATATTAAATATATAACATAATAAATAATAGTTATAAATTAATATTAATTTTATCATATAAATTAAAATAATGATTCACTAACCATATTTAAATTTATTAATGAATACATAAAAATTTAATATTTACAAGATAACAAGATTTTTAACCATGAACATCCACTCACATTTTACTATGGATATTATTGACTTCTAAATATTCTTTGTTACAATGCCATGGGCCAATACCATGACTTATCAATACCACATAACCAAAAATCATAAATCATTTCAAAATTTAAAAAAATTATAAATATTTTATTTTAATTTAATTTTATAACGTTTTTAAAATTAAAACTTAATGCTTACAATAAATATACAATATAACAAGATTCTCTTTTTTATCTCAAATCAAACGAATAATCATTTTTTTCTTATATATAAAATATTTTGATTTTGAAATAAGTTATGGTTTTTGGACAAGTGGTATTGATGAGCCATGGTATTGTCACAAAACCTATTTACTGGTTAATAATATCCAAAGTAAAATGGAGTGAATATCCATGCTTAAGAATCTTGTTATATTGTGTCTGTGGGTTATTGGTTAAACACTAACTAGGCCAATTGTTATATAGCACTCATCACAGATTCATTTCCCTTCCCAGGTAAAATGGAGTAAAAAAAAAAAAAAAAGTGAAAAAGAGAAAAATGAAAGGTACTACATAACGAATATGTAGGCATTTTTTATCTCAAATAAAAAATCAAACGAATAATCATTTTTCTCTTATATATAAATGATCTCAAATCAAACGAATAATCATTTATGTCATTAACTTTGGACACACATCGGCATAAAGAGCGCATTAATGGAGACAAATCTCTCCAACCCAAGTATTGCTACGAGGCTTGGCAGGGTCTTCTCGGGAGTCAGAGCTGGCAGGTGGAATGTCTTGAACACAAATGGAGGAACAATGAAATAGATTTCATGATTATGGCCAAGTGGAAGAACAATGGGACAGTATTAAATGCTAATCCCGGGGAACACAAGCTTATTACTACATCTTCGATGCGAGGAGGGATAAAAAATCATTCAGTTTACAAATCGATGGTTACAGGCATGGTAGTTCACGTTGAATTTGACCAACGTTTAGGAAGGATCATTCAATTCGAAAGGATGGATACACCATTTGACAAGGATAAGAGAATTATAATAAGGGAATGTATGCAACAGTTAAAGCTCACAGTTATTCATGTCTAGGGTAAGAATGTGCTCAAAATGGCCTCTTCCAGCACCAATGGCAGAGGAGACAATGCAGAGGAGAAAGGAATTCGACTCACAGTGTTATACAATATTTTGTCACACTCTGACTTATGTCATCATGCCATCAGTGTCGCAAAATATGTTCTCCATCAAACATTCCTAGAATATCCATGAAGAAGTGGAAGAAGACTTTATTTAAAAAGATTTTGAAAAGCTTTGAAAAAACCTTGTTTTACAAGCCCAATGCGTTCTGCATCGCCAATGACCCATGCTTGTCACCGTTTGAGAAACATGTGTCTAGCGCTGGGAACGCAACTTTTGTCAAGAAAATATGCATTGGTCCTCTTTAGGCATTTTTCCCAAAAATGGTGGAGAAACTTCCCTTACTAGAAGCATTGAGAATGGCGACGTGGTTTCAGGTTGTTTATCATAGGAGTTAGACCTCCCATTCATGCCCATGGATCCTATTTCCATGGATATTTCCTTTAAGATGTGGAACTCCTACTATCTTTTATGGATCCTCAACTCCCTCTCCTTCCTTATAAATGAAACCCCTACCATCCACTCTTGGTTGGTTTCCATCCTATGAGTTGAAGCAAGCCCAATTGCTACTCATTTGTCAAGGAGGAAGTTGTTTGAAGAGTCGAGGCTACGACTTGGAGTCTCACCTGAAGGAGGTGTTCCAACATCAAGGCTTTTGGTTGTATTGTTCCCTTTACAATTCTATCAATAATACATTATGTGTTTCCTTTCCATAAATGTGTCTATTTTTGCATGTTTATAGTAGTGCTCCTTGATCTGCTACATAGCTTATGCTAGAGATTGTTATGATTGGTATATGTTTGTTGTCTCCACTTGATTCTTCCTTGCAGGCATTTGTATTCTCCAACGGAGAGGATATCATGAGTGTGGAAGCGTAAGAAGCAATGTTGACACCAAAGGCAAGCATTAGAATCAGAAAGAGGGAGGACATCTATCCTCCTTGGTGTTTTTCTAGCATAAGTTAGGAAAGGTTGCATATATTTATCTCGTTTGTTGCTAGATCCTCTCATAGGACTAGAAGGATCACTTTTGTCTACAGAAGGGATTGACTGCACAACAAAATGGTGACTCCACTGGGGATCCTATAACCTTCAAACCTCCTTTTCGTTTTGGTTTCTTCAATAAGTTTAGCCCAATGCCTTATAATCCATCATTTTGATTGCTTATAAGCCTATATTCTTAGTAGTTTGGTATTTATAGTGTCAAGTTTGGAGTTCTTTTCAGTTTTGATTGTCTTTTCCTAAGATTTCCTCGCCTAACATGTTTTCTCCAAGAAACAGGGGTGCTGACAGCATAGATTTTATTGAGTACAGTTGTGTTGAAGACCCTGTCTTCCATTGTCTCGCTGCGCTAGTCTAGTTTCTCAACCATCGCCTTTTTCTATGATAAAAAGGGCGCCTTTTACTAGGTCAAGTAGTGTTGGTCCCACAAGTGAGATTTTTTAGGATTTCTTGACTAAAAGTCTCGAATGTTTTGATCTCTGAGGTCCTCTTCCTGCTTTGTGTGCTTAGCATGTTAGATTCTTTGTGGTTTGCACAATTTTTTTTCCAAGTCCAAGTAGTGAAAATGATATTGAGGTGAATCTTAGGTTCTTTGGTTAATTGAATTTACTTTTTTTTTTATGCTTACATGTCTTTTTTATGAGAATTTTAGTTATTTTGGAAACCAAAAAGAATTTCATTTTCATTTGTTGAATTTCCATCTCAAATTTTACTTCTAAAAAGTGCATTAGATTACAATGCATTTGAAAGTTGTTGTTGAGATTGTCATTGAGCATAGATTACATTGATTAGTGTTGAAATCTGATAAATGCATCCTCATTCATTTTAAAAGGAAATTGTGCATAGATTGCATCTGCAGAGTTTTCAAGGGAATCATGCATTGATTACATTACATAGTTTGGCATCTTTTAATGCTTTGAACTGAATTGGAATAGAAAAAGTGGAAGGTATAGCTAGGAAGTTCTTGTTTGTTGCATATTTGTTTGATTGCATCAATGTTTTAATTCCTTCCCTATACTAAACAGCTTTCATCGAAATGAAAAGAGTCTTTTTCGCATATTAGTTGCATCATAGGTGTTCAAGTGACATCAATATTTGAGCCTTAAAACTAAAACATAAATCAAGATCAACTTAAAATTTACCTCAATTAACCTAAGGAGAATTTGGAACTTAACGCAAACATTTAGAGGTCTAGGCTAGAGACATGTTCCAGTGTCATAAAATGTAGGATTTATCGTTGATTTTCAATGTTGCATCCCGGGGGTGATATCCTGTTCCATGGACAGAAGTGTATAGGATTATTCTCCAGTACTTTCGAGTATATCGGAGGCGCTCCACGCATGGTAAGTATATGGGAATTCTCTCATTGAAATATTACGCATTAGACAACACTACTACAGACTTCACTCCCGCGTATCGTCACGTATATTTTAGGAGGCCCCACTAGGTTGCTATCCAGCCATAGTTAACCAAGTCAGCCGCCTTGTAAATGTGATACACCGAACACATCATTTGGGGATATTGGTTGCAGTGAATTAATCCCTTATTTCGCCAAGGTGTATATCACATTTCACGGTTGTTTGGTAATCCTTTATGCCTAGATTACCCCTTTTTTATTTATTTGTTATTAATTTCTAAAAATTATTACCTGCGAAATAACATCCTCCTCGTGGAAGAACTCCTTAGTAGATCTTAGGTTGAGACTAATGATGACATTTCCTGAGTTTACCAATCAAGGAAACCCCTCAGATGGGAATCCTGGTCCTTTTCCTTCTTTTGGGAATATTGGTACTCCTTATATTGAAATTTTGTCCCTTCCTGGGTTTACCATTGGTTTATCAGTTTGGCTATTCTCAACCCCTATGGTTCTAAATGTCCAAACTGCTTCTCAACCAAGTTCGCCTCCACCTAAATAGTTTCAACCTCATGCTGACTCTAAAGTTGACCCTTTTCCTTCTTCACATGTGGTTTCTTCCTCCCTTTATTCCTCTTCTCTCGGTAAAAGTCTTGATTCTAGTAACCAAGAAGCTAACAAGAAGAAGAAGAAGCAAACTGACACTAGTAGAAAATGATGAAATTAGTGACTAGGTCACTAAAAACGTTAGTCACCGCAATTATTTCAAGTGAATTACTGCTAAATTTGATCAACTTTAAGTGACCGAACTAAAAATGACTAACTTAAATGACTAATTTAGTCTAGGGATAAAATATACGACTAGATAATAAGTGACTAAACTAAAATCGACTAACTTAAATGACTAATTTATTCTAGGATTAAAATATATGACTAGATAATAAGTGACAAAATTAATAATCATTAACGTCAATGACTATTATAGTCCAAGAATAAAATATGACCAAATAACAAGTACAACAAGTATATGAATTAGTCATTTATGTTAGTAATTTTTAATTGCGTCACTCCAAAAATGGAAAATTGTAATTTTGATATCGGAGTGTTACATTTCACTACAGGGGTCTTTGAATCTATCTATAGCGTTAAAATTATGAATCCTCTTTGAGGTTGTCTGATAGGTTTTTAATTTTCCTCAATGTAGATATGATGTATGTAAGAGTATGCACAGCAAAAATAAATCACAAACATAACATTAAAAATAGAGACAAAATTTAACGTGGTTCACCCAACCAATCTAGGCTACATCCACCAAATAGAGGTATCGGATTTCTTATTATTCAACAGGAGATTACAACAACATATTTGCACATCTGCACTTCCTCTTCCTCACCCTCATATATTTTGCCTCTATGAGCTTACAATTTATAGATGTAGAGAAGAAACTGAATAATAAATTCAATTCCATCCTATCACAACAAAATAGGATTAATATCTCCTCTTCAAGATTTGATGCCATCAGATTTGGAACAAATCCTATTGTTGGCATTATCCATGAGATTTTAGCCAAAATAATATGCAAAATCTCAACAATCTCCACCTTGACAACAATTAACCTGATACATGTTCATGTTATTATTTTTATTTTTTCTGCAAGCCAAGAGAAGCCAGACACCATTGTAGCTTCTCTAATAAAATTGGTTTCGTGAACATGTCTGCACAGTTTTCCTTTGTATGCACTTTTTCAAGAGAGACTCCCCATTCAGTGATAACCTGTCTTACAAAATGGTACTTTATAGGTATATTCTTTGATTTACTATCATAGGCTAGATTTTTAGCCAAATGAATTGCACTTTGACTATCACAAAATAACTTTATGTTTTCTTGCAACCTACCAAACTCACCAAACAAACCTTTCAACCAAACCGCTTCTTTGCAAGCATGTGAAGTAGCTATGTATTCTGCTTCTGTATGGATAAAGCAACAACGTTTTGTAGCTTTGACATCCAGCTAATAGCTCCACCTACAAGAGTAAAGACATATCCTGAAGTTGACCTTCTCTTATCCAAATCACCTGCAAAATCGGAATCAACATATCCGCAAACAAATTCACTACTTCTGTTATAAGTGATACAATAATCACTTGTGCCTCTCAAATACCGAAGCACCCATTTCACTGCTGCCCAGTGTTCTTTCCCTGGATTTTCCATATACCTACTGACAACCCCAACTGCATGTGAAATATCTAGTCGTGTACAAACCATCACATACATCAAAGTTCCTACTGCATTAGCATATGGTATTCGAGACATATATTCCTTTTCTTCATTTGTATTAGGACATAAACTTGAAGAAAGATTAAAATGGGAAGCTAAAGGGACTGTAACTAGCTTCACATTGTTCATACTAAACCTTAAGAGTATTTTCTCAATATACTTCTGTTGTGATAACCACAGCTTACCATTGCTCCTGTCTCTGAAAATCTCTATGCCCAAAATCTGTCTTGCTGCTCCTAGATCTTTCATATCAAATGTCCTAGCCATCTCAGCCTTTAACCTGTTGATCTCACTTATGCTTTTTCAGCTCATTGTCTCGGCAACTGCTTCAGACCATATAATGACTTCTTGAGCTTGCAGACAAATTTCTTGTTGCAATTTTGAACAAACCCTTCAGGTTGCTCCATATAAATCTCTTCATCTAAATCTCCATGTAAGAATGAGTCTTAACATATAGTTGTTGTAATTCTAAATCAAGTAAAGCAATTAATGCTAAGACAATCCGAATTGAAACAATTTTAACAACTGGCGAAAATATCTCATGAAACTCAATTCCTGCTTTCTGAGAAAAACCTTTCACAACTAGCCTTGTTTTGTACCTATCTTCTTTATCATCAACAACCCTTTTCAATTTGTAAACCCATTTACATCCTACAGTTTTTCTGTCTTTAGGAAGTTCTATGAGGTCCCATGTGACATTCTTGTCTAATGCCTTCATCTCATCCTTCATAGCTTCTTTCCACTTATCACTGTTAGAACCTTCTACAGCTTCCTGATAGCATAAAGGTTCATCATCATTAGCGGTTAAAGCAACTGAAGTAACATAATCATCATACCTTTTAGGAGGATGTCTGATTCTCGTGGACCTTCTTAAAGATGTTTATGGTTCTTCCACAATTTGCTGATTATTATCTGTAGGAACTTCTTCATGATCTTCATCTGAAACTTGTTCATCCTTACTATCATCAGTATTTGAACTGGTTTCAAACTGAATATGTTGAAACTTAGGTACATTTTCCTGTTTCAATTTAATATCTACATTTGGATTATTGAGTTAAGATTCATTGAATTTAACATCTCTGTTAATGATGATCTTGTGAGTAGTAGGATCCCACAACCTGTATCCCTTAATCCCATCACCATATCCAACAAAGATATATCTTTTTGATTTAGGATCTAATTTAGAATGTTGATGTTTCAGAATTAGAGAATATGCATCAAAACCAAAAACTTTCAGTTTAGAATAATCTCAAGGATGACCCTTCCACACCTCTTGAGGAATTTTGCATCCTATTGCAGTTGATGGTGATCGGTTTATCAAATAACAAGCCGTAGATACTGCTTCTGTCCATAATTCCTTTTGTAAATTGGTGTTACTTAGCATACTTCTTGCTCTTTATAAGAGAGTCATGTTCATGCGTTCAGCAACTCCATTTTGCTGAGGAGTATAAGCAGTAGTTATATGTCTTTCGATCCCAACTTCCTTACAATAATTATCAAATGCCTTTGAAGTAAACTGACAGCCATTGTTAGTTCTTAAACATTTAATGGTTCTTCTAGTGATATTTTCTACTAATGCTCTAAACTGCTTGAAAACTGTGAATACATCAGACTTTATTTTTAACATGTAGACCCATACTTTTCTATAGAAATCATCTATAAAAGATACAAAATATGATGGTCCTCCATATGAGGTTGTAGGAGATGGACCCCAAAAATTAGAATGGATATAATCAAGTATTCCTTTGCTAGTATGTTTTCCACTTTTAAATTTCTGCTTGCTTTGTTTCCCATATAAACAATGTTTGCAGAAATATAACTTGGAAGATTTTAAACTAGGAAGTAACATACGATTAGATAAAAAAATTAATCCTCTTTCGCTCATATGGCCCAACCGTTGATGCCATAGTAGAATAGAGTCACTGTCATTTTCAGATACAGTTGAAGCATAATCTGACTATGTTCTTCCTTCTAACTGAAAAATATTTCCAACCTTCTTTGCTTTCATTACTAATAGGATTACTTTGTAAATTTTCATTACTCCACCTTGAATAAAAATTTTATATCCATTTGTGTCTAACACTCCTAGAGAAATAAGATTTTTTTTGAGTTCAAGCACATGTCTTACATCAGTTAAGATTTTAATTTTCCCATAAAACATTTTAATATGGATGCTTCCAATTCCCACAACATTACATGAGACATCATTGCCCATATAAACTACTCCATCATTGATTGAATTATAAGATTTAAACCATTGTTTATGGATGCACATGTGATTGGACGCACCAGAATCTAATAGCCAATGTTGATCATGATTTGAAAAATTAACTGATAAAACTTCATCATTTATGCTTGAACCGGATGTCGAACCTGAACTTGTATCTGTCGTGTTTGCTTCTTTATTTTCTGTTGAAGAGTCTCCTTTGGATGTTTGTTGTCTCTTCCAACAGTCCTTCTTCAAATGTCCCGATTTGCCACAAAACCAGCATTTTAGCTTACTCTTCTTCCCTTTCGATTTTGATCGAGAGTTATTTTTCTGACTGAAGCGTTTTTCTTTAGATCGATCTCTAACCATCATTGCTTCTGATGTAGAGGTTTCTGAATTTGACCTTTTTCTGGTTTCTTCAGATAGCATAGCTCCAACAACATCATCAAATTCAAGGGTTTCTAATGAACTAAGACTTATAGAAGTAACAAAATGATCCCATGACTTAGGCAGAGAACATAATAAAGTTACAGCTTTATCTTCTGAATCAAATTTTACTTCTATGTTATCTAACTGCACCAAGGTAGTATTAAAAGTATTCAAATGATCGGTTATTGTTGTACATTCCTTCATGCATAAGCTGTACAACTGTCTTTTCAGAAGAATCATGTTGGTTAAGGATTTAGTCATGTACAGTTTTTCTAACTTTGTCCATAGTCCAGCGGCTGTTTTCTCTAACACGATGTTAAATAAAACATCATCTGCCAAACATAATCGTATGCCGCTCAGTGCTCTGTCATCGATGTCACTCCATTCGTCATCTGTCATGGCGAAAGGTTGTTTGTATTTTCCCAAAAGTGCCTTCGCCACACCTTGTTGTACGAGTAAATCGTGCAACTTGACTTTCCAAATTTCGAAGTTATTCCTCCCATTGAACTTCTCGATCTCAAACCGGGCACTTTGAGTTTTTGACATATTAATGTAACTTCTTTTCCAATGGATCCTTAATTTCCTTTTTAATCAATTTAACAAGATAAAATTCCCCTTTTCAAACATGCAATTATCAAAAAACAAAAAAATATTACAACAAAAGTATCATGCTCCAGCCCTTCAAACCACAAGTAGAAAACTAGCATAGCACAATGAATATGCAATCCATATTGTATTAGTTGTGATTTCAAACCAACTTGAAGTTGTTTCAGAAAATCAACAGCACCACCGACCACAAAAAATGAATAACAAACCCATCCTTGACAAGTTTGTAAATATTCTGTCTTGAAAAAAACAGCAGGATTAACTCCATTCAACACTGGTTGGATGATCTATGTATTGTAAAACAGGCTGGCTCATTTATGTGTCTATGCTATCTTGTTGTGATGCATAGAAAAATTTGGGATCCGTAGGGTTCATGAGATCCAATGATGATGGTTAAGAGATTGGCATGCTGCTGACTAATGTTGGCTACCACTGCTTGTGTGGAAGCTAATGAAATCACATGGAATCACACGGCCACGCACAGCAAATCCAGCGATTTCACGTGAAATTCAACTCACAGTGCAGTGAATCCTCCAGTTCACGCAAAATTCAACCTCCAGCTCACGCGTTGTGATTCCTCCAATTTACGTGTTGTAGTTACTTCAATTCACGCACAAAATAAATGGATCAAAAAACGATACCTGTCTCCCATGACTTAATACGCAGCAAATATTTGACTTAGTTGCTTCACGCATCATACAAACGCACCAGACATCCCACCATACAATGATCTGTGACTTAAGACACACGTCATCACAACCACCCTTATCTGCTGCGTTGTCAACCAGATGCAACTTAAATTGAAATTAAGAGGACAATTATCACACTGAAATAAAATCCAGCGTGAATGCAAAGCGTAAGGCAGAATTTTTAGAGTATATGCAGAGTTTTCAACGCTCCAGCTCATAGCGCAGTGGATAAACTCACGCGTTGTTCATCCATCAATTCACGAGCATAGCAAAAACAACTATTTCTAAAATAGGCAGTGAATCAGCTTTGCTTCGATACCAATTATTAGAGTATGCACAACAAAAATAAATCACAAACACAGCATTAACAATAGAGACAGAATTTAACGTGGTTCACCCAACCAATCTGGGCTACATCCACCAAACAGAGGTATCGGCTTTCTTATTATTCAATAGGAGATTACAACAACAGATTTGCACATCTGCACTTCCTCTTCCTCACCCTCATATATTTTTCCTCTATGAGCTTATAATTTATAGATGTAGAGAAGAAACTAAATAATAAATTCAATTCCATCCTATCACAACAAAATAGGATTAATATCTCCTCTTCAGGATTTGATGCCATCAGATTTGGAACAAATCCTATTGTTAGCATCATCCATGAGATTTTACCCAAAATAATATGAAAAATCTCAACAATATATACAAGTCTTAGGACTAATTCCTTTCATGTCAGTGTATTCCCATGCATATGCAGAAGAATGTTGTTGTAATGTTTTGATTAACTTTTCTTGTTGTAATTTTTCCAAGTTTTTGTTTATGTTCAAAGATTTTCCCGGAGATATTTCAATCGTAGAACCAAATTCTTCCATAGAATATAAAGACATCTACGTAGATGACGAGTATTCAATATTGCATTGTTCTTGAAAACTATGATCATGTTCATATTATGAGGATGATTCAAAGTTTTCTATTGAATTTAAGATTTGATTATCTTCACTAATACAAGAAATAGTAAAGAGAGGTTGTATATCATTTTCATCATCAATCCATTATTCATCTTCTATTTATGTTATTGTTCTTGCTGGAGGATATAAAGTGAATTTATTTTTTGAATTACCATCAGAAATGTACATGTCACCAGATCTACAACTAATGAAAGTATCAGTTGTATCCAACCAAGGTATTCCTAATATCAGTGGATGTCCTCCTAGGTCGTTCTTGGGGGTTAAAATCATGAAATAAACCGGATACTCCCAAGAGTCTAAGGATATTGAAATGTCTTCTAATACACCATCTGGCTTGATTACTGATCTGTCTGCTAGTTGCAGTAATGTAGGTGTATACTGAAGGTTTGGAAGCTTGAGTTGTTCCATGGTTTGTTTTCTCGTTATTTTTATGGCTCTTAAATCAATCAATTTATTTGGAATTTCAACACCATTGACGTGTGTTTTTACAACTGGAATTTCTCGATCTAAATATTTTTGTATGGGAATTTTTCCCATCATAATGTATGCAATTTTTCCTACTAACTGAATTCATTTTATTTATTTATTTTTTCTCCTTGATTTCTTCATGCTCAACTCTCTTATTGTTTTGGCTAAAATTGGAATCTCTTTAATGGCCTGTAGCAAAGGAATTTTGATATAGACATTTTTCAATTCATCTAGAAAATCATAATTGGGCAACATTATTTATTTTTATACCCCTCTATCGACTTGTAATCTTTCAGGAAAAGAAGGGTTAGAAATAGATATTGATGGTTGCTCTATGATAGGAGTTAAGTTTATTGGATTTCTTGTTTTTCATTTTCAAAATTATGGTTATGTTGAAGAGATGTCCCTTCTTCAGAACTTTATTTTGTTGTAGATAAATTTCTTCATCAAAATTATCTTATTCTTGAATAACAACAGAAGGCTTTTTCCTTTCTAATATTCTACCAGATCTAAGTTGAACATTATTAAGATCTAGTGGAGTAATCATGTAAGTTGGAAATTGTTGTCCTAATATGGTGTAAGCATTTTGAGAATTTTTATATTTGGGTTTGGCAATGGTTGGGCAGGTAGTTGGTTTGGTTTTTGTGGAAATGGTAATAAAAGTTGCGGGCTTTGATTTTGGAGTTGGGGTTGTTGATTTTGTTGTGGAAATTGTTAGGGAGGATAGTTTGGATATGATGGAGGATATTGGTAGTATTGAGAATATATACCATAGGGAATTTGCATTCCTTGTGTCCAAGGTTGAGGTTGGGACCAAGGTTGTTTCCAAGAATTCCAATTATTTAGTGGGGGTTGAGTATACATTTGGCTATTAAAACCTTGAGTTTGTGGCCCTTGCCATGGTCTTCTAGAGACAAAGAAAAGAGGTTCTACTGGATTTGAAGTTACTTCTTCCTAGAAAACAAACTTAAGACTTGGAATAGAAGGGAAACTTTTAGTTTCATGATTTTTTGAGGAAATAACACAACTCTCTATGACTTTTAAACCAAGAGGACATTCTATTAATGCATTATTCTTTCTGCATTTAAGACAGAAAACAGCTAAGGCATCAGTTTCGGCTTCTGCTTGTTTTGTAATTTGAGGGTGTCTGACTCCCTAAGATATCTGTTATAAATTCATCAAGCATATTTCCAATTTTTTCCCTACTTACTGTTCCTGTTGCATATTTATTCACTCTAGAGATAATAGGATCTCTTGTATTTTTCCCAGTTCTTGATTTTCCTCTTGAGATATGAATGCATAATTCACCAATTTCAGGTAATGTGACTTGAGAGATGTCTCCCCTCCCCATCATGTTTAGAATGTATATCCATTCATCTCTAATGGCTTTTAACAAGAGAGACTTTAAAGTATATTGATCTAAGTTTTCCATTCTAGCTCTTTTTATGTTATAATTGAATCTTTCAATTAAATCTTCCAGGTTCTCATCCTCTTTTTGAATCATCTTGAATAATTCATCCTTATGATTAATGGGTATGCAATAATTCAAATATCTTTGTAAAAATTCACTTTTCATATCATTCCATGTCCTAATATATTGTGTGATTAAACCCATGAACCATTTTAAAGATGCTCCTTTAAGTGTTGCTGGAAATAGCTTTAGTTTTTTAGAGTCTTATAAATAGTCATAATATCTACACAAAACTTCAAATTCAAACAAAAAGGTTTAGGGATCTTCATTCTTTAATCCATGGAAATTTGGAAGAATGGAAGGTGAAATATTTTTCATTATGGCATTTGTATCCTTGTCAACTATAGGAAATCCAAAAGAATTATCATATTACCTATTTCTTCTATTTTCTTCACCTCCTTGTCTATTCCCTCTACCTCATCCTCCACCTCTTCCTCCTCCAATTCTTACATTTTCTCCATTTAAAATTTCTCCTTCTCCTTCTCCTGCCATTGTAGATTCCTCAGAGCTAATATAAGGTTCTAACTGTAAAGTTAATTGCTCTTCCTCAGTTCTTCTATCAATGGGATATTGAAGAAATTTTCTTCTGTTCTTCCTCATTAGGAATTTCTAACTCTTCAGTTAGAATGTGTTCTCATGTAAAGGTGAAAAAGGTTACTCCTTCTATTTGAGATCTAAGATCTTCTTCCTCTAAGACTGCCTCAATGGATGAAGTTGGAGATCCTCCTGGTTGGATTTCTGACCTTAAGACTTCAAGGAGTCTATGTTTGGTGAAAAATGGAATATGAGTTTGAGATGGTGGTGTAGCACTACGTGGTCTAGGTGGGGTGAATGATGTTGTTGGAATCAAACTCCCGCCTCTAGCTATGAATCTACCCCTAGAATATCTTTCTCTACGCATGTCATTTGTTTTAGATGTAAGAAATAAGGTTTCCTAATTACACTTCCTCGGCAACAACGCCAAAATGTTTAGTCAATTTAATGTCTTAAATTGCTATCATAAATTATCGACCAAGGTTAGTAATATGATGAAGTGTGGTGCACTATATATGATTAGTTAACCTTCTTCTTTCTTCATTGTGTATGTTTTTATATTTTTTTGAGGGGTTTTGTTTCTTTATGTTTAAAGGAGTTAATCTTAAGAAATGAAAACCATGAAATTGATCAACTAAATCTAATGAATTTTAACGTTGAAAACTAGTTTTTAAAGAAGAAAGAAAAGGAAATGTTCATAATTATTCTCGATTGAATAAAAATGAATCAATTTAAATGGTTAGAATCTGATCTAAAAACAAAGCATTTATTCTAATGACTTTGATCTTATGGAATTAAATCTAAATTCTATTCTATCTCAATCTAATTCTACTCCATGGATTAAAAACATAAATCCTATGATTAAGAATTGAAATGACAATGTTAATCTAAATGGAAAGCAAATTCAAAGCAATTGAAATGCAACTACTGTATGACCAAATACTCAAATATCATTCAATTTTGGAAAATGGAAAAGCCATCTTCTTGATATGATTTAACAAGCATTTGATTACACATTTAAATTGTAAAATTAATCTAAGAAAGCAATTAAAAAGGATGCAAAGGAAACTAAACTACTGTATGACCAAATACTCAAATATCATTCAATTTTGGAAAATGGCAGGGTCATCTTCTTGATATGATTTAGCAAGCATCTGATTACACATTTAAATTTAATCTAGGAAAGCAATAAAAGAGCATGTAAAGGAAACTAAACTACGGTATGACCAAATGCTTAAATATCATTCAATTTTGGAAAATAGCAAATTAATCTTCTTGATATGATTTAGCAAGCATCTGATTACACATTTAAACTTAATTTAGGAAAGCAATTAAAAACATGTAAAAGAAAACTAAGATAATTGTATGCTCCAATGCTTCAAACACAATCCAATTTTGGAAAATAGAAGAACTAATTTCTTGAGATGCTTTGATAAGGATAATATTACACTTAACCTAAAACTAATTCTAAGAAAGCATTCATGAATTTAATCTATGAAACAGTAAGCAAATTAATCTAAGAATCAATTGCAAAGCAATGGAAATCTAATTACGAATTGACAAAACAGAGCTAATAAAATTTAAACTAAAAACAACTAATGAAACCTCATTTTTGTGCAGGGGCCCTCTGCAACAGAACGAGTTGAAATCCTAGCATACTATGCATGCATCAAGAAGGATCTAAAAAAAATGAACATGGATCAAAACATATTTTTAAGGTGTACACAACATTCCAAATAATTAAGTTTGTCTTCTTGTTTCAAAACGACTGGTATTTAAACAAATTTTAATGTAACTGTCTTGAGGTATTTCCGCCCACAGATAGAAATTATAACTGAAACACATAAGAAAAATCTAAGTAGCTAACTCTTGATTTTCTACGTTAGAGAAAATCGATAGTCTTTCGTTCTCGGATCACGTCCTTTGACTGAACTTTGACCGTGAGCATAGGCACCTTTTTCTGTCGAATTCAAATAGGTGGATAGGATGGGATCCACGTGTGGATCATTCCAAAGATGCCCATGTGACTCATTCCTTCATTCGCTCCTCAAAACTTGTCAAACCATCAGAGTAGATGCAGAAACAACAATTAGTTGCATAATAGCACATGTTCTGTAGTTGAGTTACAAAAATTCATTTAAATAACAAGAAACATCAAAATATAAAATAGAGACCATTCAAATGCATTCTCTGAGATAAAATATGTCATTTATTATTGATTGGAGTTATGTATTTTTGAAAAAGTAGGGAGAAGTGATGAAAAGGGATGTTAGATAAAGAACAATTTTGAGTTTTAACACTTGGAGAGTTGGATCCGGGGAATATGTTAAGATTTGGGTGGATGCATGGTCTGGCTGTGGTCAGGCATATCAATTACCACTTTCCATCAGACAACACTTATCGTCTACTGGAATCCACACCATCTCCCAAACTGCTGACAATAACAACTCCTCTTGGATCTCTCAGTCCTGGAAATCGTTTGACTTTCCGGACATTTGGCAGCCAACATGGAAAAATTATATCAGAGCCCTCTGGATCACCAATGTAGGAATCACTGAGAGGGAGGATGGACTTCTATGGTCCTTATCTCCTTGGAGCAGAGACACTCCAAAGGAGGGGTACGTCTCTCTTTGTGAACTACATGAACCTCAAAACAAGCAGTGGTGGTGGAGACACCTCTGGAAATTGAAGGCTCCACCAAAAGCCAAACTCTTCATGTGGTGCATACTCACAAATTGTGCGCCAACGGAGGACAACATCAACATGAGAGATATACACATACCTTCAAGATGTTGTCTCTACAAATTACATGTCGAGGACGTGGAACATCTCTTTCTCACTTATCCTGCTAGCAAACACATCTGGCACCTTACTTCGACTACTCTGGGTATCCTCTACAATAGCATGGAAGCTCTATTTTTTAGGCCTGTTCAAACTGGTGGCAATCGGCTCACTGTCCTAAAGAGCGAAACATACCCCTCCTGATTTCCTGGGGCACCTGACTAGCGTGTAGTCACGCGATTTTTCAGGTTTCGGTGGTTGATTGGCCCAGCATCAGCAACACCATTGTGTCTATCTATCACTCCATCCCAAACGATGAACCAACAACACATGGCAAAAATATCATTCCTGAAGTTATTGATAAGTCCCTTCCATGGGCATACTTTGACGAGGCTTCTAACATTCATGGATGTGGCGAGGGTGCTATCCTACATATCTCTGAAACCCACTGTTATAAAATTAAAATGGGACTAGGCCCAAGGACAAACAACTATGCTGAGCTCAACAACCTTAGACTACTCCTCATTTTCTCCCGAGATAAAAGTTGCAACATGATTAAGATATTTGGGGATTCAAAATTTATTATTAATTGGTTTAACAATGCAACACAATGTCATGTTCATACTCTTAGATCATTGCTGGATGAGGTGTTCGCACTTAAAACTTTTTTTTACTTCATTATTGTTACTCACATTTATAGGCAGAGGAACCAAGTGGCTAATCAATTATCCAAAGAAGCATCGCAGTTAGAATGGGGTCACTAGTTCATTTTTGAACAACATGGACAACATGATTATCAATACTATCATATACCTTTCATAGAGAATATGGAGGGCCAGGGGGCAGTCTAGCCATACTGTTGTTTTTTGGAGAATTTTGACATGGATCTGCTTGGACTTATATGTTATTACATGTGATTATGTAGATATTTTTGTTTTTATTGCACAACATTGTTTTTACAAGTTACGTATGTACAACTGAACTATATGATTGTTAAGAGTTTTTTGATCTCCGCATAGATGATTATGTTGATGTTACAACATGTAATTTTCTTCCATAAATGAAAATTACGAATTTTTTCCTTGGAAATTTGTTTATTTAATAATAAAATTTATCAATTACTAAAACAATTAATATTATTATGAAAGAAAATTCAATGTCATTTATGAATGCATGTAGGGAAGCCAAAGTTACAGGGATCAATATTTATGTTTCATTATGTAGAGCTTTGTGTGGAGTTACAATGAAAGTTTTTATTGTGTAGGGTAAACTTCCTCCCCATAGTGAAAACTCCACACAATAAAATCTCTACTTAGAACACTTAATATTATTATGAAATCAAATTCATTGTCATTTATGAACGCATGCAGAGAAGCCAAAGTTGCAGGGATCAATGTTTCATTGTATGAAACTTCCTTGTGAGAAGCTTTCATTCCACGAAAGAAACTTATCTCTGTTTTAATTTGAAGTTCATTGTGCAAAGCTTTCATTTAAAACTTTCATTAAAAAACTATAAATCTTGTTGGACACCTAATCCTCTATGGGTAGGTGTGGAATCCGAACAGTCACAAATGGAGTCCAAGTGACCTTGGAATGCGGAATCCAAGAGTCACATTAATGTAATATAAATGTACATCTATGAGTAATAGAAATACAACGAATGCTTATATTTCCCTTTGTGTGTGTTTACTTTCTCACCCACCATGTGTGTGTTTAACATGGTATCAGAGCCATTCGTTTAGTGGCCTCTATGTAAATGTGAGTAATGTCATTTTTGCTCACTGTCCATTTTAGTTTATTAATTGACTGAGTGTCAGAAATTCAATCCCTCCTACAGAAGTGTTATTTTTGTAGCTAGCTCTGTTTCTGGCTACACTTTGTTGCAGTTGCAGTTGCATCCTTCATATCCTACTCCTGTCAATTACAGTCTGCCCCCACTGTAGCGTGTGACAGTCATCCAAACGTTTGAATGTGGAATGGCTCGTTGTTGCTTCAAAATTGGTAAATTTCATTCAAATATCTCTACGTTAATTCATTTGTGAAGGCCTATATATATGAATAGTGAATTGAGAAGCATTGTCCACATTAAGTGTGAATCACTGTGCACTCCTGCTGCTCTGTTGTGAACTTGAACCTATCGTCCCTCTCTCCCTTTTGCACATTTCCTGTGGCATTTCCGTGGTGTGTTCCGCTCACTCATTGCCTCCCACTAGTGCGTCGGCCTCTCTACATGTCAGTTACGCCTTCCTTATTTCTTTTAGGTTGCAGACGTGGACCATATCATTTCTAATTCTACACCTGCACCACTCTGACAAGCTGCATCGATTATGAGATGCTCAGTGAACGTTTTAGTTTTCTAAGCGTTTATTTGTAATTTTTTCAAAACAACTGACACCTCTGCCAGTTAATATTTAGTCCTTATGGAATTCCCTACGCTGCTTTTCCACCCTCGCATACTGCACTATAATACTCTCACATATTCCCACTGTTACAACAAGACCCCTGGACTTCTGACGAGCTCAGAGCATCAATAATTTTGTTGGGTTTAGGTGGATGTTACGCATAAGAGTATGAATTAAATTGAGCGGTTAACGACCTAGAACATTTCACACTAAGTTTAGAAATCGAGATTGTGGGTACATGCTTCTCCCTCCTCTCATTGACGGAAATATACTTTGCCTGCACTGTGATGCCTCTTCGCTTACTTGCACTGCAAATTCAATGACGACTTGGTGCAACTTTTTATACAAGGAAAGTGTATGAAAGAGCCGAACAATATACGGGACTGGAAGAAGGGGGGGCGATCAATTTTAATCTGTTGGTCAAGTGATGACTCTATGAGGAACAAGATTTGAGCAATCTAGTAGCCATCGTTTCAAACTCCCTGGAAACTCCCATACAACACTCCTCCTCACCGCTCACTGCTCCCACCTGCACAGTCAGCTTCCGCCATTGTGGCTCTGGTTCATATGCTTGGTGAATGAAGTATTGAGACATTTCCTTGATTCTTATGTCATTGTGTATTTAAATGATACTAGTGATAATATGAAAAAGGTTATACAACATTTAGGGTTAAAGCTTGAGACATTCCTTGAGCACAAATTGCAATAAAATTTTGAAGAAATATTAGTTTTCTATGTTGCTTCTATTCCAATGCTAATCGAACCTTTTCATTATGAATGTTGATGAGTTTATCAATCTCCTCAAATTTCCATTGCATCTGGCATGTTTTCCTCACCTTCACGCTGGCCTATCCGCCTCACCTCCAAGGCTACTTAGTCCCCTCCTCTTTCCGCACGTGACCCCTCCACCTGTCGGTCCCTCTCCTCATTTCTCCTGTTGACAGCACCGACTCCCACTGCTGAATAACCTCAGGTAGTAGGAGCTACAGTGAAGAGTTATCACAGAGCCTACATCAGAGAAGTGTCACAGCATCTTCAATGGTTATTCTATCAAAAGCCAATGTTCTTTTCGAGGTAAATCTGTGGAGAAAATAGCTACTTGCGGGCGACCAATGCTTGCTACCAAGATATCTCTGCGCATAGGGGGACCGAAAGGAGCCCGCTGTGGGAGCTGACCGACAGGGATGAGAAGTTGATGCTACTGGAGAAAGAACAATGTCTTTGTCATCATATAGGCTTGTATAAAAATAGGCTTCAATTCCTGTACAAAAATAGGCTTTGAATGTCTAGTTTGGTTCTTTGATCAGAGGGCAGCCCCATCAGATCTTTATATTCAAGTCAGACCAACAGGGAGGAATTATTTTAATTAGATTTTGGAATATACCTCATTCATTTGGGAATTGTCTATCCAAATCTAAGAGGTGGTTAAGTACGCAAGCCATTTTCTTCCTCTAGATGTCAAGAGCAGATAGGTCTCATGGACTATGAGTGTATGTTAAACTTATAGTTCTCAAAATATTTCCTAGGTAGAATTGAGAGGATTTATTATCGAATTTTGAATTCAATGTTGACTGCACTCAATCTGCTTTGAAGTCTAGTTCTAATGCTATGATTTACTGCTTTCTAATGTGGTAGAAAATTTTTATGTTGGAGAGTGAGAAGCATGTTAGAAATTTTATAGGTTGGAGAGTGTGAAGCATGTATGGTTATATGTAATGGCATATGAAGCTTATGTGCCTTGAGGGATAAGTTTTATTTGTTGCAAAAAAAAAAAAATATGACAAAAATTGATGTTACATTAGAGTTGGTGAATAGCCTCATTCATTCCACTGCTCATGATATGGTTAAAATAAAAAAAAGCCTCTCTTTTTTACATTAAATTATGTCTGCAAAATGCACGTGAAAATATTGATTTTCTACAACTAGAATCTCAGCTTCAGAAAGAAGAATTACAGCAACGGAGTCATCATTCTGAACCTGTTTCTGTTCAGAAAATTGAGAGGGACTCCTATCAGCAACAAGAATATAAAGTTGCAGTCGATTCACATTCAGTTCCTTGTACAAGAGCAGATTTACATGCAGATGCAACAACTCAGTCTGCACTTCCCAAGCCCATCATTAGACCTTGGGAAGAGCTTGTACATAACAAGCATAGAACAAAGCTTGGATATGGAAAGGAGTTGTCCTTTCACTCAAGTTCTCATTCCAACTACAAGCCTCTCACATAGGAGTATGGAATTTCTTTGCACTTCACCTTGGGTTAATAGATCTGCTCTTCTTCCACCATGACAACAACGACATTGTGAATGCCGACAACGGCAGTCCACGTTGGCCATGTAAATGTGTTGTCACGATCTTCACCCATCACAAACATATGGTTTTACAAACACTTTGAATATCTTCATAAAGAAGCTTAGAAACAATCCTCCTGAGAACAAAATTATCTGGATGGATCTTCTTAAGCAATGGGCATCAACAACAAGGAATATATTTTAGTATGTGAGCATTAGAATGTTGAACAATCTTGGGTTGAGTTTTGTATCATATCTGTGCTTCTTGCACAGCCAAGGGGGTGTTAGTTTGATCTTTTCAACCTTTGATGATCAGGCATGCTCTTCAATGATTTTAAGGTGTCAAGCTCAAATTTTGTCATTTCAATGAGTCTTCAAGCAAAATTTGGTCACTAGGCATTAGGTCTAGGGTTTGTTTTCATGTTTTTCAAAGATTGTCCAAATGTCAGTCCATGTCACTATTCAGTTGAGTGTACCATCATTCAGAGGGTTTTCATCATCATGTGAGGTTCCAAAGAGTCATTTTACATCTTGTTCATGCTTCAGTTGAGCCTTGGTAAGGTCCATTTCCCTCACCTAGGGTTTTGGAGGTAATTTCTCTTGGATGGTCAAATCATCGAAAAGACCTGTATCCTGATGTTCACACACCTTCCCCTATTCTTAATGATCCCATCACTGAGGTCCCCCAAATTCCTCATTTTCGCACAAACCCTAGTTTCTTGCTACAACTTGGCAATTTTCTAGGCTAGGCCTGTGTTTTGCCCTTTTGGACCCCTTCCCCTCACTCAATATTTTAAATTCCACTTTCCCCTGCTTCCTAACATCCCTCCCTACTTCCAAAAATTTCCTCAAGAATTTATAAGCCTCATATGCCCTTAATTTCGCTTCATTTCGACAAATCTCTTGTTCCACACATCGGGATAGATTTTACTCCAATGATGTTTCTGAGAAAGAAAAGATGAATTTGGGAAAATTGAGAGATTTTTTTGTCCAAAATATGCCAAGGAAGAAAAACCTCCTTCGATTTTTACATAGGTGTCATGGTTTTAGAGAAATGTCAAAAATACAGTTGCCTCAGGAGAATTGATGCACCTCTGAAGTGACCTTGGAAAAATCAAGTTTTCTCCTCGCTTGGTTGGCCAAATGACTTTCTTGATGATTAAAATGATAACTAGACACAAATATATTTCCAATGAGCTATCATGCTCAATTTTGAGTTGATTAAGACCTTCAAAATTTGACTGCAACAGCACTCTGCCTTGAGGCAGCCTCATTTTGCACATTTTGACCAGTCTTGGGAGATTTGATTTTTGACAGGAAAAATGAACTCCAAATTGAAAAATTATAGTTGTTTTGGAAATTATACTCAATAAGATTTCCAACGAGCTATCCTGCGCCAAATTTGGACACCGGGAAGGTCTCCAAAAGTCTCCTGCAAAAAGGCGCGGCGCATAGAGATGGCGCGGCACATTGGGCAGCCCTTTACAGTGTAAAAAATGAACTGGCGCGGCGCATTGGGTTAAAAAGCCTGAAATCCATTCAAATATTCCTCCAAAAGCTCCAAAATTGCAAATTATTCATTCCACAACTAACTTAACATCTCCATATTTCCAATTTATGAGTTTCCATCAGTGTTTATGGTGTTTCAATAGGTGAAAAATAAAACCCTAGCTCCTTGCATAGTTTCATTGAAAATCTGCCTAGGGTTTGCAAAATTGCCATTTTTTTGCTGTCTTATTCCCCTCTACCACTTTCACATCCCCTTCACTACATTTCACTAGTTTCATTTCCCATTCCCCCTCTCATATCCACTCATTCCCTATTCCCCATATCCCTAAAATTCATCTACCCCTATCCCAATTTTCATTATCCCAAACCCTAAGTTACAAGGTTCCCAAACCCCAAATAATATCCCAAAATCCTATAGAATGTCCCTAAAACCCTTCAATTCCCCAAATTCCAATTGGCAATATTCCCAACATACCCCTTAGCCTCTCCCTTCACATTCCCTCATACACTTTCCTACACTTGGCAACAAAAGATCAAAGACACCTAAATTCTTCATACTCATCAAGAAAACTCACACATTAGCAAACATTGGAAAAACTGTTGGAGAATGCCAACAAGGAAAAGAACATGTTGAGGCACATGGCCAATCACTATTGGGCGAGAAATCATCTTTTCAAAGCAAGAATCAAAATTTTGAAGGCCAAGTTGAAGAAGGCCTCAAAGTGTCGGAAAAGGCATGATAGACTTCAAATCTTGGCCGAGGTTTCCTTGGCCCAGCATAGCACATAATGGAGGAAACGCAGCCCAAATTACTTGCGAAATGGGACTTTCTTTTATTTTGATTTTGGCCTAAAAACGATTTTTAAGCTCTTCTCTCATTACGCAGCTTAACATGATCGAGGGCTCCTTTTGATGAAAAATCCATATTTTGGATTTCATGGGGAAAATTATGCGTATTACTTATGCTTAAAGATTTGTAGTTTGGAAGCTTTGAAGAGTAAAAACACCTGTTATATTTTTGCACGTTACACTGCGGTGTTGGGAGAACTCAGTTTTGGAGGGGAAAATGGAAGCCAAATTCAGAAATTCGACTTTTGTTGGAAAGTAGACAGGAAGACCTTTCCAACAAGCCCACTTGGAGCTAATTTGAACACCAGGAAGGCCTTCAAAATCAGCTCCAAATTGGCGCGACACATAGAGAAATCAAGCGCGGCGCATTGGGGATTTTTGCTCATTTTGGACTCAGTAACTCTGTTTTTCGCCTAGTTTTTGACATTTTGACTTTCTTACTTCCAAATGTTAAACTCATGATGTAATTGGATGTAGTTTGATGGATCTTGAAGTAATTTTGTTAAATTTTCACTCATGGAGGTAGATTCATCCATCGAAAGGTGAATTGCAACTGAATGAATCAGTTTCCTATCTTATAGAGGCAACTTGTTCCACTGCCTATTTTCCAGTTCTCAGTTTAGATCTTGTTGAAACAGCTCCTAAACTTGTGAGCTCGACCCCTAGAGGCTGGGATGAGTTGTTGGTTGCTTATATCTTGTAATTTTTCAGTCATTAGCATAGGTTGGACACTTGGGATTGCTTTGAGCATCATTGTACATTCATCTCTGCAGTTTGGCAAAGGAATAGACCAGGGTTTGTAGCACTCCTTGGGATTCATGTGGCTCTTTGTTTTGATGATGTGTTTCTCTCTGTTAATGTAAGTTTACTGGTGTTTCATGTGTATCATTTTCCCTCTTATTTCTTCTTAAGTTAAACAAACAAGGATAAAGGTGGAATTCATTAAAATTTGCAGTGCTCTACCTAGGGTTTGTTTAATTTTCTATATTTTCAAATGTTTGAAGAGGATTCCTGAAATTTTCTTGCCCTCTTCAACTCCTCACCGGTCTGAGCTATCCATTTCATTCAAAATTGAAGTGTCAAAACAATTGCCTACCTTGCCCCATTCAGATCTCTGCAAAAACTGGGCCTCATTCCCTAGACCCAAAATCTGCCCTTCCCTTTGATCCAACAAACACCTTTAAAATCAAATCAAACTTTTTTACATATATACCTAGCCTAAAATCAGCCTTTATTCAAGTCATCTCAAGCCTCACTGATTATTTTTGCTGAGATTGACCAAGAGAGAGCCCTCTCTCGATCTGGTAGGGCTAGCTACCAGGTTAAGCATGGTTTGATGTTACCCTAGACTCTGCCTTCCTCAGCCTGAGGTAGATTTAGGCAATAACAGGGGGGAAGTGGTGGTCATCTACAAGCTTCAATGCCACATCAAGCAAGCCTGAGCCATAATATCTCATTCCAGATTCAGAGTTGTAGCCAGAGACACAACAGTTTAAGCGAGCCTGAGCCACAATTTGTCATTCTAGATTCAGAGTTATAGCCAGAGACACGAATTCCCATGAGCATTCCTTTGGTTGGTGGGCAGTCTTAAACCATCCATGTGAGGTTCATCTTCTTCTTCTTCAAAGAACGTGAAGCACTTCCTCTAGCAAAAGATTTCAGCTTCTTGCCAGCTTTGGTAGAGTTCCAGGAATGCATCAAGCATTCCAGTGTTGGTGGTCATCCTTAAACCATCACAGGTTGCAGACTTCCCTTATTTTAGGTTAAAGGTCTCCCTCTTCAAATATGAGGGACACTTCCTCTAGTAGAAGCCCTCAGCTTGTTGCCAGTTTTGGAAGAGTTCTGGGAACTGCAATGAGAGTTGTGTTCCAGTGTTGGTGGTCATCCTTAAACCACCTCTTTATGCCAACATTTCAGAGAGCTAATTCAGCCTAAGTGCTACCATGCATACTTTGCAGATTTGTATTACAACTCTCTTCTTGGACTCACACATACTCCTTCGGATTAAGGGGGGAATGTTGGACACCTAATCCTCTATGGTTAGGTGTGGAAGGCGAACAGTCACAAATGGAGTCCAAGTGACCTTGGAATGCGGAATCCCAGAGTCACATTAATGTAATATAAATGTACATCTATGAGTAATAGAAATATCACGAATGCTTATCTTTCCCTTTGCGTGTGTTTACTTTCTCACCCACCATGTGTGTGATTAACAAATCTAGAAATCATAAATATAAATTAATTTAATTTAACCTTATGACCAAATTTAATTTATTTAATAATTTTATCAATCACTAAAAACAATGAATATTATTACAAAAACAAATTTTAGTGCCATTTATGAATGCATTTAGAGAAGCTAGAGTTGTGGGATCAATGTTTCATTGTGTAGAGCTTACAATGAAAGCTTCCTCCACACAACACAAAGAAAGTTTCACTTAAAAAACTATAAACCTGAAAATCATAAATATAAATTAAATTAAATTAATTTTATGACCAAGTTATTTAATAATAACTTTTATTCTCCATACAATGAAAATTTTCATTAAAAAATATAAATCTAAAAATCGTAAATACAAATTAAATTAATTTAACTTTAAGACAAAATCAAATTTATTTAATATGAAATTCTATCAATTGCTAAAATGAGTTAATATTATTATGAAAGCAAATATAGTGTCATTTATGAATGCATGCATGGATCAATGTTTCATTCTGTAAAAGAAACTTTCTTAGCACAATGAAACATTGACTATGACTAAACCAAATTGATTTAATAATAAATTTTATCAATTTCTAAAAACAAGAGAGTTATGATACAATAAACTATTTTGCTAAAGTTGAAAGTAGGATCTCATAATACGTTAAACTATGAGTTTTATTTTCAAATGGTTGTGAAAAACTCGATATTTCATTTTGCAATAGTCAATAGTAAATTAGACTTTGTAATTAATTTAGTTATACATGTATACATTTTCTTTTCTTAAAACAAATAAGAATTTAAAGAACTCGTGCTACACTTTGTATATACATATTCCCTCTACACATATAAAATGCTATTGAAGTTTTAAATATTTATTTAATAATTAAATATTTAACTTGTCAAGGTGCATATGGAGAATACACATTGTTTATGTGATCATAATCATTTAATGAATGCATATAGGGAAACCAAAGTTGTAGGGATCAATGTTTCATTGTGGGGAGCTTCGTTGTGCATAACTTTCGTTGTGTGAAGCTTACAATGAAAACTTTCATTGTCTGGATGAAGCTTTCTCCACATAGTTAAACTCTGCACAATGAAAAGTTGACTATGAAAAATTCAAATTTATTTATTGATAAAATTTATCAATTTCTATGAGAAAAGATGATTGAAAACGATATGTCATTGTGTGAACTATGAAAGTGCGGAGAAGCTTTCATTTTGTTTATTCTGCAGTCCACACAACCTTAAACAATTAATTAGTGGTAGAGACACAAACTATGTTGAGTTGCAACTATTACCCTTCTTTTTTCATATTCACATATGCACTACATATTTTGAATATATATATCTGTGTGTGTGTGTGTGTACGCAAGATAATATATATTATTAACAAAAAACCTTAGTTACATGACAATCTGTTGAGTGTGAGCCTTGATCCAACACCGAGTAAACAAAACCATCCTAGTTCCGTCTGAGAGAAATTTTTACAATCACCAGAGCAGTAGAGGATAGGAGCAACATTGCAATTGAGACCCATAGCAAAAGACAAACTAAGACCAGAAGCAGAGCTACATTTAGAAACTCGACGAAGATAAACCATTTGATTGAGAAGATGATAGACAAGTATTGAAAAGTAGATGAAATTTAAAAGAAAAACATTAGGTAAAAACTAGTGTTATGTAACACTCACATCAATGATATTCGATGAGGTCGCCAACCAACAGTCATGGTTGAGTTCTTCAAACAACATCTGGGTTTTCATCCAAATTGATGGGCATTTCGTGAGTGTTGCCAACAAAGTTGGACGACCCGGGAGGGTTGCTGGAGGAAGCCCCTGCCATTTCCTTCTTGATGCTTGGAGAGAGGCTGTCAGCATGAGTGCGCTTCTTTTGCATAGAAAAGCAGTTACAATCACTAGTTACAAATTTGCAACGATGAATTTCCTCCACATAAACCAAAAATTTGTCAGTGAGCATGTCAATTTTATTCTCCAAAACTTTAGCTATCTCGGCTTAATCCTGCATTGACAGACCAAGGGTGGTTTTGAGCTGCTAGTAGAGCTCAATTGACTTACTATAAAGGTTTTCCCTGGCCCAAGTGAAACCAGGGTTAGGGATCCATTCAAACTCTTAGCACACGCTTTCTATGGTCACCCGACGCCTCAGAGCCCTAGCTTGCCCCTCCAAAATTTCAATGCGGACCTCGATGAAGATAAACCATTTGATTGAGAAGATGGTAGACATTTATTGAAAAGTAGATGAAATTTAAAAGAAAAACATTAGGGAAAAACTAGTGTTCTGTAACACTCGCACCGATGATCTCCGATGAGGTCGCCAACCAGCAGTTGTGGCTGAGGTCTTCAAACAGCAGCTAGGTTTTCATCCAAATTGATGGGTGTGTCGTGAGTGCTGCCAGCAAAGTTGGACGACCCAGGAGGGTTGCCGAAGGAAGCCCTTGCCATTTCCTTCTTGATGCTTGGAGAGAGGCCGTCAACATGAGTGCGCTTCTTTTGCATAGAAAAACGGTGAGAATCCCTAGTTACAAATTTGCAACAGTGAATTTCCTCCACATAAACCAAAAATTTGTCAGTAAGCATGTCAATTTTATTCTCCAGAACTTTAGGTATCTCGGCTTAATCCTGCATTAACAGACCAAGGGTGGTTTTGAGCTGCTAGTAGAGCTCAATTGACTTACTATAAAGGTTTTCCCTGGCCCGAGTGAAACCAAGGTTAGGGATCCATTCAAACTCTTAGTACATGCTTTCTGTGGTCACCCGACGCCTCAGAGCCCTAGCTTGCCCCTCCAAGATTTCAATGCGGACCTGTGTTTCAGGGTTGACAACCACCTCATAAGAAAGGGAAACCTTCCTGGCAGCATATTTGACCCTGGTAGTTGGGGGGTGGGGGGGGGGGGGGGGGGGTGCTCTAGTTGTTCTAGTGGGAGGTCACGTGCCCACGACTGTGACCGAAGTTTTGTCTTGGAGCCATGCAAACAGAGGGGAATTGGAAAGCTGAGAGATGCAGGGCTGAAAAGAGGACCGGGTGGCGGAGTGCAGCGTGAGCAGCAGAGTGACGCAGAGAATCTGGATGGAAATGGGAGAGCAGAGTGAGTTTGAGACGTGACAAGGAAGATGGAGTATGAGGGCAGGGGTTAGGTAGTAATATAGGAGAAGGAGCCTGGGAGAGCACACAAATTGATGGCGAGGATTGATAACGGGCAGTGGGAGGTGCTGCGACATGATGGCAGAGCCTAAATCAGATAACATAGAGGTGACCAGAGGATGATGGAGTCGGAGGGATGTTGCGTGCCAACATTCATGAGATTGCATGCGAGCTTTGGATTTGATGGGATTTCGTTGGGGCATCTATAACTGAATTGTCCAGAGGAGGGTGACGACCGTTGGTGTCGGTACTGCAGGGAGTCACATGTTTGTTGTCCGTGACGTTTAGCGACGTGCACTGTTGTCGCAGTTGGCCCTCCTCCAAATCGTGCCAAGCCATAGAGCGCAAACTCTGTGGTCCACACACACACACACACACACACATATATATTCAATTCACACATAGACAAAATAACTTTTTCACTGGAATTAATCAAAATCCGACAATACAATTTCAAGAATTTCTGTTGTTTAAAATACATTTTTAGGCATGCCTGAATCCATTTATGCATTCAAAAATGTGTTTTAAGCCAACAAAAAGAACCACATTCATGCATGAAATTGTATCGTTAAATTCTAGTGAAAAAGGTTATTTTGTCTATAAGTTAGACTAGGTATATATATATATATATATATATATATATTAAATTACTCCTTCATAGTATCATGATATCTATATATATGTGTGTGTGCGTCAAACACTTTGTGGAAGCGATGTTGTAATGTTATGTTATGTTATGTAAATATTTAACTTAGTCAAATAAATAAATAAATAAATTTCCATTGGAGTGCGGAAGAGATGTTTGTAATGTTATGTTATGTTAGTAAACATTTAACTTAGCCAAATAAATAAATAAATAAATAATTTTTCATTAGCGGTTTTTGGGCTCAAGGGTTTGATAACCCATGGTTTTTCCCATGGTATTTTTCCATGATATTTGTTATGATGAAATCTAATTAGCACCAACTTAGATATATCTTAACTATGAACTTCATCATCTTCATGCTTGATAAATCCATATTTAAGATGAATCTAAGTTGGTTTAACTTCAAATGTAATTAGTTATTTAATCACTATTTTTTTATCATCTTCTTCATAGTTTTATATTAAATGTTCAATTTTATTATTCAAAGTGGAACTAAGTTGGTTTATCTTCAAATGTAATTAGTTATTCAATCACTAAAATTTTTTGCATCTTCTTCATAGTTTTATATTGAATGTTCAATTTTATTATTTTTATAAATCTTTAAATTTATTTATTTGTTATACTATTTGTTTAAAAAATTGGTTTTTTTTAAACCATGGTGAAGTGGTAACTCGTTGGAGTAATCTAGGCAAGGTCCATGATCAAACCTAGCAGTTTCCACTATAACACCAAGAGTATATCCAACATCCTGCAAGCTAGATATACTAGTAACTCGTTGAAGTAATCTGGGCAAGGTCCATGATCAAACCTAGTAGTTGCTACTATAACACCAAGAGTATATCCAACAACCTGCAAGCTAGATATACTAGAAACTCATAGTTTAACTTAAGACTAAGGATCACCAAAAATTAAAAGAAGATCCTAAAATCCAAACAAATGCGTATCCTTCCAACTTTATTATAACATGCCATAATACCCACTAAAATTTGAAACCACAAAATAATTAAATTTGATTAAAAAGTCGATTATTCTTATCCCATAATCATAAAGTAATTGTTTTTTCTGTATATAACTTCCATTACCTCATATACCCTTCCATTTTGGTCCATGGATTGAAAGTCCGACATAATGTGCCCCAAGGTTTGTGCTTATATTCAAAATTCAATACTTTTTTTTTTTTGCATTTGTCATTACATTAACAAAATCCAAGAAAAAACCATGCAAACAAATTGACATGGATAAGTGGTTGAGACATCAATATTGTTAACACGGTTTTGTCATAAGTCATTTTAAATGCAAACCAAATCAACTTTCCATCTTCAATGTTGTAGGTATTACTCCTATTAGTCTTGTTTTAGAATTTATGATTTGATTATACCAATATAAAAATAGGAAAAGTATTGCTAAAAGCTGCTTAGTATTTAATTTTGTCATAAGTCATTTTAAATGCAAACCAAATCAACTTTCCATCTTCAAAGTTGTAAGTATTACTATATAGTCTTGTTTCAGAATTTATGATCTGATTATATCAATATAAAAATAGGAAAAGTATTACTAAAAGCTGCTTAATATTTAATTTCATGTTGCTTAATATTTATTTTCATGGTAACTTGTTACATATTATTGATGTAAATTAAAATTATTTTTTAATTTTAAAATATATTTTAATTAATTAAAATTAATTAAAAGAGTAATTTTTAAGTGTAAATTTTTTAGAGTTTTTGATGGATTTATGGTTGGCATTTGGGGAATAAATTGTAACCAAATTTTGTTTAAATTAGTTTTTTGATTGTATTTATGGATTCAACACCTTCAAACATTCCTAAGGTATTTTGATTGTGAAAAAATCACTTGTCAAACTTATGATTTCAACAAATCTCTCCCAAATTAAATCCCTTCGAACTAGATTGTTGGTTTAAGGTTTTATGGAAAGTCAAAGTACAAGTGAAGATGGTCATCTTCATCTGGTTAGTTTGGAGAGTAAGAATCTAACTTGGAACAACCTGCAAAGAAAAGGGTGGCAGGTATCGGGCTTGTGCATATTATGTGGTGAAGAGACTAAAGATAATACTCACCTTTTCTATCAGTGTTCTTTTGCAAAGGATACTCTGGCACTTTTATGCGCACACTTGCAAATGCAAATACCAGAATATAGGACAACAGAGGGCTGCATAAGATGGTGGTTCAAAAGAGGTAAGAATTACATAGCTATTCCCATTCTATTCCATTGGTATATTTGGTGTAATAAGAACATGAAACTATTTGAGCGGCAACCTTGCTCTTCTGTAAATTTTTTTTTCCAGATATTTAGTTCTTGGGAAAGTCTAAAAATCAGTAAGAAGCCACCAATTGACTTATCAAAAAGATTACGCCCACATGAAGTACATTATCCAACTAGTTATTTTGATGGGGCATCACAAAATTCTATTTGCCGCTGTGGTGCTTAGCTTATGATTTCACCCTCTTGTCATTATAAAATTTACTAGAATTGGGGGACGGGCACGAATACGAGGGCAGAGTGTTTGGCATTATGGGGCCTATTGTGGTTTGCCTGTCAGTTATATCTAGAAAAGTTATGGGTTTTTGGGGACTTGAAAATCCTTATTGACCACATGAACTTGAAATCCTCTTTAAATCCGGGTTTTCTATCTCACTAGCTTGAGAGAATATATGCATTAAAAAAACTTTCACTTCCATATCTTTTTGTCATGTCTACAGGGAGAAAAACAATGACGTTGATCGACTATCAAAAAGAGGACTGGACGTAACTTTTGGTGAAATGCATTATGAGTTATTCAACTCAAATGGACCGGGAGTAGTGGGGAAGGTTAATTTCATATAATGTCGGTATAGAGCCTTACAGCTTTTGTTCGGGACAGACAGTTTATATCCCTCACGAAAGGAAACACGAGTGGGGGATTGTTGTTTTCATTTGCCTATCAAATGACTCTGGTTCTGTGTTTTTCTTGTAAAAATTCAGATACATAGTTTAAAACTGCTGTGTGGACGGGAAAGTAAATGATGTTAACAGTTTTGGAACAATTTCTTTTTGTAATGGTTTACATGAAGGAATGCCTCATTTTTACAGAAACAAGTTTTATAAAGTAGCCTTCTTTATTTTTGTCCTGGTACAATATATAAACCATAGTATTTTTCATGTTGAAAAAAAATTAAATCTACAAACTTTTCAAAAAAATCATTCTTAAAAAGACTAAATAAAAAAAATAAAATAATGATTCAAATCCAAATTTCTTTGGAGAAAGTCAAAAACTATCATATACAAAACACCAACCAAATATTATTTTTGAAAAAGAATAATAAATACTAGATGAAGGTTTTATTTTCACAATACTCGCGTTATTTCAAACAATAATAAAAATATAAATGAAGGTTTTATTTTCACACAACACTCGCGTTATATAACTGTTGTAGAGTTTTCCATCGAAAAAATACAAATATAGAAAGAAAGAAAGAAAAAAGGAAAGAAAAAAAGAACTTTTAATGTCCACAAGGCTATATATAACCTGGGATGTATTTCATTTCACGCGGCGAAGGCACTCCACGTAACAGGGGTCACGCTCAAGACACGGGGCTCGTTTACTGGGATCATGTTTTTAATGCCACGAGGCGTTCTATATCTTTCTCACGTGGCATAACACTAACTCACCATCACTTATCCAGCAAATCAAGAGTCTCTGTCCTTCTTATCACTAAATTTTACTGTGTTTTTGAATATGGTCCTCTTGTACAGAGACCAGATTTTCGTTCGATGAATGCAATTTGAAATAGTTAGGAGCTGCGGGAGTTGAATATGGGTTTTCATGGCATACGGGTAACTAACCCGTGGACTTGTATGCCATCAGTAATGAGTATCAAGGAGTTCAAATCAACACACATAAATCCTGCAATCAGCTCCATTCAGAGAATGCATTCATTCCAGAGGTACTCTTCTACTATCACTTTTATTTTGTCAGAGATTTAGTGCTTCTCTATGTTTTTAGAGAATTGGGTATTTTTATACGTTACTGATATTTCATTCATATTTGCCTTTAAATATAAGTTTCAATGCTGATATTTATATGAACAATCATTAATTATGGAATTAGGAAAAAACACAAACATGATTTTGTTAGCCTAAGTGATCTCATATGGGTGCAATTTGCAATGAAATTAGTTCTTATTGTGAGCCCTTGAGAATAGTATTTGTGCCTCTTGGATGCATTGGGTGGGTTATATCTTTTCCACTGGGTATAAATATAGAGAACCTAATTGCCCAAATATAGAAGAGACTCGCAGAACTGTTCACTTGCAGTTTCAAAAATGTTGATATATTCCCTTCCATGTTAATGGTGACTTCATTGCTTCTGTAATTTGTTCTAAATGTTTTGTCCTGGATGACAAATTGACAAAAGGAGACAACAGAAAATTGCAGAGAGCACAGCGGCACTCCATGTCATTTATTGAAGGAGAAATGTATATTTATACAAGTCAGAAACAGTTATGCAGAAATTGAATCTGGAAACTGATTACTAACTAATTTAGAACTAATTCTAAACTAATTGAATGATTAATTTTTTAACACTCCCCCTTAATCTTGAGGGTTACATTGTTTTATTCCTAACTTTTGACATTGAAATTCATTCTATATATCCGAGGTCAGAGAGAAGTCTCTTGACTTTCAACTAGATTTGGTTTTCTTCTTCTCTTCTTCCAAATTTTGTAACCTTTAAATTGTTTCATCATTTTCGTCTCATTGTATTCTTCAAACCTCAGATTCTTCATTTGCTGGTGCAGGTCTGTTACTATTCCAGACTGTCTAAGCATTAAATGGACATCTTCAAGAAATGTGGGCTGCTGCCACATATTGTCTTCTGTAGTGCGCTTTTCATGATCAATCTACTCCAACATAATATTAATATAATATCTTATTTTTTCAAAACTCCAATGCATGAAAATTACATTGACATGTTCATCATGCATGTCATCTTCAACATTCATATCTACATCTTCTGTGTAGATCTCATCCAGACATGGTGTTGCAAGCCATGTTTCAATAAACTTTAACTCTTCTCCATAATCAATCTGTGTACCTGCACACTTGAAATTACTGTTAGAATTAAAAATATTTGCAGAACGACATTCGTTCTAGTCTTTCTGCTTTGCAATGAGAGCTTTCTCCTGTTGTGTTTCCTTTTCTACTTCTGCCTCTATCTCTGTTTCTGTTTTCCCTTTGCAGACTTCTTTCTTTGCTTCTGTCTCTGCTTCTTTCTCTGTTTCTTCCTTCTCTTCCTGTTTCTCTTCTCGACTAACTTGTAATTCTGCAAATAGGTTGTCTTCCATTGTTTGAAGTGGGGTTACCTCACCAAATAACATCATGTCAATATCATGTTTTTGTTGCATTATCTGCAACTAGTCATCATTAGTCAATAAATATTCTTTATCAAAGTTTACATCAGCAAGTTGTATTGCTCGATTTAGCATATCATTATCAGCAAATTTTGTTGCTAGTATCACCAAGTTTTCATCATCAGCAAGCTCTGTTGCTGGTATCATCAAATCTTCGTCAGCAAGCTCCGTTGCTGGAATCAACAAATCATCATCAACAAACTGTGTTGCTGGAATCATCAAACCTTCGTAAGCAAGCTCTGTTGTTGGAATCACCAAATCTTCATCAACAATCCATGTTGCTGGCATCATCAAATCTTCGTCCACTTGTAGCTGTGTACAGTGGGGTTCACATGCATCTTCGTGCTCTCCCTCTGCCGCTTCTGCACTTTCTTCACAGACATCATCCACCTGTGACTGAGCACAGTGGGATTCAACAAACTCTTCATCCACCTGTGACTGAGCACAATGGATTCAACAAACTCTTCATCTCGTTCTGCACTTTCTTCGCAGACATCATCCACCTGTGACTGAGCACAGTGGGATTCAACAAACTCTTCATCTCGTTTTAGATCTGCTGCTACAGATCCAACTTCATCTTCAACTTCACCAAAACATCTCTCAAGGGTATCCCAAGCCTCCTTGGCTATCTTGGCATCTGAAATAAAGGGAAGTATACTTTCATCGACTGATTCTTTTATGCATTTTAATGCATAGGCGTCTTTTTGCCCTCTTTATTTCCAGATCTAAAAAGATCTTGAACATCTTCTATTTTTGCTTTAGCCTCTTGGCTTTTCCCATGACCTCGTTGCTTGACTTCCACAAACAAACAAGTGCATCAAATACCTTGCCTTTAAAAACTTCCAAAATTTCTGTAGTAAGACAATACTTTGACAAGTCTTTCACACTTTCACTTTCTCACAATTTCAAAATTTTCATGCCATAAAAAATTAAAATCCCTTTTAAAAAATGGGCTTCTTCCCTTTTAACTTTTCAAAACCCTTTTCCATTAAAACCCTTTTCTTTTACGAGCCCCTTTAAAAAAACCTTGGAAATTTTGACATTTTTTTTTGTTTTAAAAAAAAACTTTAAAAAAAAAAAAATCTTCATATAAAAGGGCTAACTCCTTTTGCAAATCACGTGGAAAACTTTACATGAGCATATATATAAATCATATAAAGTATTAAAGAAATCGAAGTAGCTCATAAGCATTGAGTTTTTTTTTTTGTGAATGACATTAACGCAATTGCTCCATGGCTGAACTCAGTTTTTGAAAAAAAAATACCTTCGTATGAATTTTCTTTTGTAAATGACATTAACGCGGTGATCCAGCTCCGGACCCGCGTTTACCTTAACGCAGCTAATTGCAGTCTGGTCCCGCGCCACTTCAAAATGCGTGCAATTAATTGGAATTAGCGCGACCTTATGCTCTTGGCTATTGCATTAGTCTTATGCAGACTCGCCTCTCCTCTCTACTGCTCCAACTTGGCTTTGTTGCTGCTCTCTGGGGAGGCTTATGCAAGCTAGCTCTGATACCATGACAAATTGACAAAAGGAGACAACAAAAAATTGCAGAGAGCATAGCGGCACTCCATGTCATTTATTGAAGGAGAAATGTATATTTATACAAGTCAAAAACAGTTATGCAGAAATTGAATCTGGAAACTGATTACTAACTAATTTAGAACTAATTCTAAACTAACTGAATGATTAATTCTTTAACACTGGAATGAACTTAAATGTGACAGTATGCGGGATAGAATCACAATGTCGAGGGGAAATTCCATACAGAAATGTTAGAATACAGAGCATGATACTGAAGACAGATGAATCTTAGAATTTAATATTTCAAAAGATTGAATGGATATTAGAAAACCATCTACATTGTTGCCCTTATCTTCACATAAAGGGGCGACATGTAATCATCTCTCAAGGTAGCTGCTAATTCTTAACAAGTGATCACGATTCACGTTAATGGAGGTTAGTATTCCAAATTAATTGGTTAGAAACATTCTTCCGTACGGATGTTAGTATTCCAAATTAATTGGTTAGAAACATTCTTCTGTCACAGGGAAGTGGCGTGTTGTAGTTGTTTAGGATCCTAGAAATCCCAGTTATGAGGGGATTGCAGGGTTGATAGGTTCACTGTGTACTGGAGCAATTAGAATTGACACGCTAAGTTGGCCCCATTATGCCTCATGACTATGAATGATGAAAGCCTTCAAGTTCATATAGATTGAGGTCCAATCACATTATAAGTTGGCCTTGGTCACTAAGTCCGAGATTTCTAATTATTCTGGGTCTGGAATTATGTCCTTTTTACACAGTTTATCTCTAGAAAGCCCAATCATCATTATGACTAACTGTGAAAACCTACACACTCAAAAGGCCATAATTTGTTAGGTTTTGCAAAGTTGCTATAGTTGGGAGTACTTGCAAAACCTTTTGCAGTAATTATATAGCATGACGAATTGATAACTACGACAAGTCATTTTACTAAGCTAATGCCTTGGAAAACCAAATGATGGAGAGAGACCCACTCAATGAGAGATGGCCAAATCAGATGATAGAGATGACAAAAGAAATGTCTGCAATCGTAAAAGACAAGATTGATGTAGGATGGAAAAAGCCTGAGTGTCAACGACTGTGACAATATGTTGGATTTTGTGCCATGGAGCCAGTGACATGGAGTTTGCAATATGGACATTATAACTTCAATAACGTGACTTGGGCATGTGCGATGAGTGATGATGTGACTGGTGTTGATTTTTGTAGCTTCAAAAAGTGATCTAAGTCTCAAATTTGGTGAGGAGGCTTGGACACCAACATTCCAAAGAACCCATAAACCGTTTGTAGAAATTCCACTCGATTCATGTTTTATTAAAATAATTAATTATTTTAATGGGGACCCTAAGTCTAAACTTAGGGAAATTAAATAATTAATGGGTATTAATAAAGCAGAGTGTGAATCTTCTACAGAACGAAGATCAAGTCAAGATTTAATCTTAGCCACTGTTAGACTTCTAATCTGGGCCGTTGATTTGTCAATGAGAAGATTATAAAAGAAGGCTTGAGGGTCATTTGGAAAGTAAGTCAGGCAAACACTTAGTAACCCGAGGGAAGTCGATTCTCAAAGCATAGAATTCGATTTCAGAGAGAGAGTTGCAAGGACAGAGGAAGCGGAGTGCTTCAACAACAGTCAAAACTCGAGGAAGAAGGAAGCAGAAGAGCAAAGGGACAACGCAGAGGGACAACATAGCAGTGACATAGTCCCACGCAGTCTCTGTGCAGAGAAGGACACAAAGGTGACGCAGAGAGAGATAGAGTGTCTCTTGGGTGTCAGAAGTTCTCTAGAGATCAGGAGAAAAATTATTTCAGTTGTCTTCCTGCAGTTTCTCAGTTATTCTGCAAATGATTCCTTGTAAAGAAATTGTTGCTGAAGATTAATATATAAACCCTCATCTGCTGCATCGGTTTTCCCACATTGGGTTTTTTCAGGGACAATTGTCCCAAAATAAATGTGTTGATGTGATTGGTTCTTGTGCTTGTATTCTATTGCTCCTTTCTTTATATGTATAAATGTGATAGTTACAGTAGAATTTATTTCGAAATTTACTGAAGGGTTTTCATAAATAACTTATTGTCAAAATAAGTAGGAGAAATAAATCAGTGACTATAGTAGAATTTCAGAGTTGAAATTTTCACATGGTATCAGAGCAAAGATCAAGGAACAATATTGGAGATTCTGCAATGGAGCGAAGTCTAGATGCTGTTGTAGCAGCAACTCAGAAGGGTTCACGCAGTTCTCCAGAGAAAAAGGAAAGCACTGAAGAAAGGATGGATCACAACATCTCTGTATTGGCTTCTAAATTGAAAGAAGAATTCACTTGCGTATCAGGCTTTGCTTCCTTAGAGGTTTGGTATATTGATGGTGGAGCTTCTGCACATATGTCAAGGATACGAGAATGTTTCTCGAGCTATCAAGAAGAACAAATGAACTTCAATATCACCATGGGAAATAAGGCGAAGTGTACCCCTATTGGAAGAGGTATTGTAGTTTTTCAAACTTAAGCTGGGAATAAGCTTCGGGCTACTAATGTGCTACGTGTGCCTGGGTTGGGGATGAAATTACTCTTTGTGTCTCGGCTGCAGAACAAGGGCTATGACATATACTTCATTGGCAAACGAGTATATGTCAAGCACCCGAGTTGGAAGAAGAAGGCACAAATCGGAGTTAAGAGCAACAAACTGTTAAGTTGCAGCTCAAATCTCCAATGGCACTGATAGGCCGCAGTAGTGAAAAGGATTTGAATGAGCTATGGTACAAAAGGATGGGGCACTTACACCATGGGGCTCAAAGAATTCTGAAAGAGACCGTCATAGGAGTTCCGGAACTAAGCACCAAGCGAGATGATGTATGCAGAGGATGCGTACTAGGTAAGTACACCAAGGCAGCTTACCCCAGGAGTAGCAATAGGGCTAAGAGTGTGTTGGGATTAATACACTCGGACATCTGCGGACCTATGTCCCACAAAGCTTTTAGTGGTGCTAAGTACTTTGTCACCTTCATTGATGACCATTCCAGGAAAACTTGGATCTACTTTCTAAAGACCAAGGATGAGGTCTTTGATCGATTCAAAGAGTTTAAGGCTCTGGTTGAGAATTCGATAGGAAAGAAGATAAAAATATTATGGTAAGATAATGATGGAGAATATATTGATAAAAACTTCACTGAGTTCTGCGCAAGGGAAGGCACCAAAAGAGAGTGGACCGCTCCATATAATCTAGAGCAGAATGGAGTAGCAAAAAGGAAGAATATAACTATTGTTGAAGTAGCGAGGGCAATGTTGTATGATCAAGATATGCCCAAATTCCTGTGGGCAGAGGCATTGTAATATTCCTAATTTGCGACAGCAAATTGGAATATTCTATTTTGTTTATTTTTGCCACCTATAGTTTGTAAGTAAATAAAAAAGTGAGTAAAGAGGGTCTAAACTCACTTAAATGAAATAAGACATCCACCTAGTAGCACAACGTTGTGACTTAAGTGGGAGTCAAGGGGGGGACCCAACACCACGTGGAGGAAGGGGCCTATGTACACTCTAGAAATTTCTCCAAGCTTCTGCGCAGATAAGGATGAGAATGTGGATAAGGATGAGGATGTGGAGGAGAGAGAGAGGCCACATTTGGTTTTGGAGGGAAACCAACACTATAAAAGATGGAGGAGCCTCCTCATTTGGGACATGTTTTGATGCTTGGATTCTTGGATTATTGATTATTGAGTGAGACATTTGTCTTTCTTTGGCACGCTGGCTGTTTAGCCCGTCTGCTGCACTGTTTAGTGCACCGAGTGTCTCCGTGCGGAGATCTCACCCTTAGCCCCGGGGGACTTCAAGTGCTTGCTCAGGAAAGGTTATTTTCTTAGCATCATCCTCCAGGACAGCGTTATTGCTGCAGCAACGTAATACTGTGTTGTAGGGTGTTGCCGTGGTGACTTTACGACACCACTTCCTTCTCTTGTTTTTCAGAGCGAGAGTTTCTCTTTCCTTTGTAGGATCAGATTGGGAGATATTGGAGTTGATTTGTATATCTTGGCATCAGGCCAATAGTTATTCTGCTTCTACTGCCTAGTCCCTCTCAGTATCTGCGTTATTTTCATGGTATATTTGCAGTGAGGGTTTTCAGGTTGGTTTGTGAGTGAGATCTCAAGTGTAAGGATCAGCCTTCCACTTTGGAGATCTATTGGAGGAGGTCTATTTCAGTTGCTCATCATCTTCATCCTTCTCTATTTGGTTTCAGTTTGGAGTTGCAGTAGCTGCCCAGCAACTCCGGCATTTTCGGCGTATTGTGTATTTCAGCCAATCCCTTGGAGGATTGAGTTATTCTTGCTTATAAGGGTTAGAGCTTTGCTCCCCTATTGTATTTGAGATATATATTGTCATATCTATGTATTGGAGCAGCATTCTATCTTAGACTGCGTTTTTCATAGCCTGGGGTTTATGCAGAAATAGCAGTGCTTTTCATGTTTATGTACATGTGTTGTGGAGGCTTGCATTTCTTCTCTTGAGAGGTTGTTTCCTCAATATTTGTACTCTCTCTTGCTGCTATATATATTATTGGCTATATATTCATCTTCTTGTCTCACATTTTCTGGAGAAAACGCTGAAAGGGTTTCTGCATCAATCTTTGTCTTGCGGCACCTCTATTTTGAGGGGTTTTTCTATATAAACTGTTGTTTAACCTTGCTAAAAGCCTATGCCTTGTTATAAAACTCATTCTCTGATTATTCATAGTTATTTTCATCTCATACCTTCATAAAATACGTTGCCCTAGCTTTAGTCAAATTCTGCATACTCAAAGTCTTGGGGAATTAGGGTTTCTATTGACTAGTCGGGAAGGAGGAATTGTTTAACTTAGTAAAACGCCTTTGTTTGAGCTGAAATTCGACATGGAAGTCCCTCTTGACCTATTCTAACATATTCCAGAACCTTGACCCGTCATTTTACGCAGAATTCCTTATACACTCATTTTAGGGCCAAAATCCTCACTTTTCCCCACCTTTTTGCCCCTAAAAGTTGAGTAAAGGTTGCTGCTGTTATTTCTTTTGGTTGCTGAGCATTTTCAGACAGATTATATGATCGCTGAAGCCATCATAACTGAAGAATGCGTTTTCTAGGCATGATCTGCTGAAGAATCCATTTTTGGGATATTATAGGCATGCAGTACAATTGGGTATGTTCAGAACATGATTCCTCAGAAGGCACTAGGTAAGATTACACCAGAGAGTGTTTTCACTGGCAGGAAGCCAGAGGTAAGCCATTTCAGAATATTTGGTGGTTTGGCATACTGACATGTTCCAGAAGAAAAGAGGAAGAAATTAGATCAGACTGCAGAAAAGGGATATCTGGTGGGATATAGCGAGAATGCTAAGGCATATAGAATCTACATTCTTGGAAATAGGAAATTTGTAGTACGACAGGATGGAAAGTTCATGGAGGACAGCTTTCAGGAAATCCTGGGAGATGCCTCTGAAACGCAGTCAGAGGATGATCCACTGGTCCAGCCTCTTCGACCAGTCGAAACTAGCACCAGTGCTTCTCTAGGGTACAAGGATCCAAGAGTTTTATTTTAGGAAGATTCGCAAGAGGAGCAGGAAGATCCACCCTCTACCAGCGGTAGGACGAGCCAGGAACTACGACATATTCTGAGGGACGCAGAAGAGTTTGTCGGAGCTCCTAGAAACTAGAAGGGCAGCGCAGGAAACCTGACAGGTACCAAGCCTTGGTGGCTCAGGTTGGGGAACCCTCTAGTTTCTAGGAGGCAGCTTAACATCAGGTATGGGTAGATGCAATGGTGGAAGAATACAGCTCCATCATGACTAATGACGTCTGGGAAGTGGTTCCTAGGCCTTAGGATAGATCGGTTGTAGGATTGAGATCAAATATGATGCAGATGGTAGCGTAAAAAAATCCATAGCCAGGTTCGTGGCTAAGGGGTATGCAAGGAAGGGATAGACTATGAAGAAACCTTCGCCCCAGTAGCCAGATATACTTCTATCAGATCTGTGATATCCCTTGCAACACAAATGGGGTGGGAGATTCACCAAATAGATGTCAAGACTGCATTCTTAAATGGCGTGATAGAAGAAGAAGTATATATCGAACAGTCAGAGGGCTTTGAGACGCATGAGCATAAGACTCATGTATGTAGGCTTAATAAAGCCTTGTATGGACTTAAACAAGTGCCTAGAGCTTGGTATAGTCAAATTGATGGGTACTTGCAGAAGATGGGATTTGTCAAGAGTGACGCATATCCTAATCTCTACTATCTGAAAGTAGGGAATGGGTCTCTAATATTGGTGCTGTATGTGGATGACCAATTCCTGGCAGGTTCATCTAGGCTCATCAAGGATTGCAAGGAGAACCTAGCTGCAGATTTTGACATGAAGGATCTGGGACTAATGCATCATGTTTTGGGGTTGGAAGTTTGGCAGCAGAAGGGTGAAATTTTCCTTGGTCAAGGAAGATATGCTACAAAAGTTCTGAAGAGGTTCATGATGCAAGATTGTAGACCCATGGCTACTCCAATGATCACCAATTGGAAGAAGATTGATGTATTCGAAGATGATGAGGCGGATCCTACCTTGTACAGACAACTCATAGGGTCCCTAATGTATCTGGTCAACACAAGGCCAGACATTTGTTATGCTGTCAATACCCTTTGTCAGTTCATGGTGGAACCAAGGAGGGAACATTGGGCAACAACCAAGCATGTTCTCAAATACATACGAGGAACAATCAAGCATGGATTACGATACATCTGAGGCAATGACATCAGACTGAGTGGGTTCACTGACACAGATTGGGTTGGAAGTTCAGTAGATCGGAAAAGTATCACTGGGTACTGTTTAAACATTGGATCAAGAATGACTTCCTGGTGCAGTAGGAAACAAAAGTTCGTAGCTCTGAGTTCAGCTGAGGCGGAATATATGGTAGCAAGCACTGCTTCGTGTGAAGCCATATGGCTTAGGAAGATGCTCGTGAATCTACTCAAGGAGAAGATGGAAGCGACCAATATTCTATGTGATAATCAGAGTTGCATTAAGCTCTCTGAGAATCCTGTGTTTCATAATCGGTTCGATCACATTGACATCAGGTGTCATTTTATTAGAGATTGTGCTCAATGGGGAGTTGTACAGTTGCAGTACACTCTGACAGGAGAACAAGTGGCAGACATCCTTACTAAGGCTATGGGAAGAACAGAGTTTGTTTATTTTAGAGAGAATACGGGGATGATCAAGAATCTGTTTCAGTAGTAGAAATGGACGAGTGTAGAACTTGAGAGGGAGCAACAGTAGAGAAGGCAACAGCGCAACAGATGAGGGGCAACAACCGAGCATCAACAATGCAGAGGATGCTTTAGGGTCAGAATAGTATGCAGCAGGCAAATTGCTAAAACACTTTCTTTGCTAAGAGGGAGTGTTGATTTTTGTAGCATTAGAAAGTGATCTAGGTCTCAAATTTTGTGAGGAGGCTCGGACACTAGCATTCCAAAGAGCCCAGAAACCGTTTGTGGAAATTCTACTCGGTTCATGTTTTATTAAAATAATTAATTATTTTAATGGGGACCGTAAGTCTAAACTTAGGGAAATTAAATAATTAATGGGTATTAATAAAGTAGAGTGTGAATCTTCTAGAGAAAAAATATTAAGTCAAGATTTAATCTTAGCCATTGATTAGACTTCTAATCTGGGCCGTTGATTTGTCAATGAGAAGATCATAAAAGAAGGATTGAGGGTCATTTGGAAAGTAAGTCGGAGAAACACTCAATAACCCGAGGGAAGTCGATTCTCAGAGCATAGAATTCGATTTCAGAGGGAGAGTTTCAATGGTGGAGGAAGCGGAGGGCTTCAATAACAGTCAAAACTCGGGGAAGAAGGAAGCAGAAGTGCAGAGAGGCAGCATAGAGGGTGTAATATCCCCAATAATGGATTCTTCAGCAGATCATGCTTGAAAAACACATTCTTCAGGTATGAGGGCTTCAGCTATCATATCATATCTTTGAAAATGTTCAGCAACCAAAATAAATAGCAGCAACAACCTTTACTCAGCTTTTAAGGGCAAAAGGTGGGGAAAAGTGAGGATTTTGGCCCTAAAATGAGTGAATAAGGAAATCTGCGTAAAATGATGGATCAAGGTTCTGGAATATGTTAGAATAGGTCAAGAGGGACTTCCATGTCGAATTTCAGCTCAAACAAAGGCATTTTTCTATGTTAAACAGTTCCTCCTTCCCGACTAGTCAAGAAAAACCCTGATTTCCCAAGACTTTGAGTATGCAGAAATTTGCTGAAGCAAGGGCAGCGTATTTTATGAAGGTATGAGATTAAAATCACTATGAATAATCATAGAATGAGTTTGATAACAAGGCATAGGCTTTCAGCAAGGTTAAACAGCAGTTTATATAGAAAAACCCCTCAAAATAGAGGTGCCGCAAGACAAAGATTGATGCAGAAACCCTTTCAGCGTTTTCTGCAGTAGCTGTGGGACAAGAAGATGAATATATAGCCAATAATATATGTAGCAGCAAGAGAGAATACAAATATTGAGGAAACAACCTCTCAAGAGGAGAAATGCAAGCCTCCACAACACATGTACATAAACATGAAAAGCACTGCTATTTGTGCATAAACCCCAGACTAAGAAAAACGCTGTATATGATATAATGCTGCTCTAAAATATTGTCAACACATGGGTATGACAATAGATGGCTCAAAGACAATAGGGGAGCAAATCTCTAACCCTTATAAGCAAAAATATCTCAATCCTCCAAGGGATTGGCTGAAATGCACAATATGACAAAAATGCCGGAGTTGCTGGGAAACTACTGCAACTCCAAACTGAAACCAAACAGAGAAGGCTGAAGATGATGAGCAACTGAAATAGACCTCCTCCAATAGATCTCCAAAGTGGAAGGCTGATCCTTACACTTGAGATCTTCCCCTCAAATCAATCGGCAAACCCTCACTGTAGATACACCATGAAAATAATGCAGTAACTGAGAGGGACTGCGCAGTAGGGGCAGAATAACTATTGGCCTAATGCCAAGATCTGCAAATCAGCTCCAATATCTCCCAATCTGATCCTCCAAAAGAAAGAGAGACTCTCCCTTTGAAAAACAAGAGAAGGAGGTGGTGTCGTAAAGTCACCACGGCAACACCCTACAACACAGAATTACGCTGCTGCAGCAATAATGTTGTCCTGGAGGATGATGCTAAGAAAATAACCTTGCCCGAGCAGGCACTCGAAGTCCCCCGGGGCTAAGGGTGAGATCTCCGCACGGAGACACTCGGTGCACTAAACAGTGCAGCAGACGGGCTAAATAGCCAGCGTGCCAAAGAAAGACAAATGTCTCACTCAATAATCAATAATCCAAGAATCCAAGCATGCCTCAAATGAGGAGGCTCCTCTATCTTTTATAGTGTTGGTTTCCCTCCAAAACCCAATGTAGCCTCTCTCTTTCCTCCACATCCTCATCCTTATCCACATTCTCATCCTTATCTGCGCAGAAGCTTGGAGAAACTTCTAGAGTGTACATAGGCCCCCTCCTCCACGTGGTGTTGGGTCCCCCCTTGACTCCCACTTAAGTCACAATGTTGTGCTACTAGGTGGATGTCTTATTTCATTTAAGTGAGTTTAGACCCCTTTTACTCACTTTTTATTTATTTACAAACTATAGGTGGAAAAATAAACAAAATAGAATATTCCAATTTGCTGTCGCAAATTAGGAATATTACAGTCCCCCCTGGCAAAATGTTGCTTGCCCTCAAGCAACTGCCTGAACAAGTCTCCTCCTAGCGGATGCTCTCCACCGATACTGCAAAATATGCCTGGGTCCCAAACGCGCCACTGAATCTCCCCTGTACTCTGCATCATCATGATATAAAGGGATCTCTCAATGCCAGGATCCCAAACTGATCTCTCATGGTACCAGCCAACCAACAATCCTCCCGGATCCCATCGCCACCATGGCCAATAATAGCCCAAGTCCCATGGCTCGGACTGTGCACTGCCTCTAGCTATGACTGATGAAGACCATGACTCCGGCTGTGCTATATCTGTCATGGTGTAAGCTGTCCCATCGACTGTGTACCAGCTCATCACCTCTCTCCACTCAAGGCATGAAGTGAGGAGCATCTCTCTCATGTGGGTCCTCCATCCCCAAGCAATCATCCAAACAAAATGAGCCACCTCCCGACAAGGAAACTCCTGAAAATCTCCTCCCACCTCAAGCTCCGGTAATGAAGGTGGGTTGAAAATCTGATCTTGGCAAGCATCATAGCTTACCCCATGTTGTCCTTCTCTCCACTCATGACAAGTGTAGAGTGTATGCTGATCTTGGGCTGCAAAATCATTGCTCTCCAATGGCAAAGTGAAGAACAATCCTCCAAAGAAGGTTCCTCCAACAATGAAGAACAGGCTGGCCCAAAACAATTCATCCATGAAGAATAGGACATGTGCATCATGGATCATCCTAATGAGATGTTTGTTGAAGGTGTTACATGAGGATACATAATGCAAACAATCTCTCACAAGGATACAACGTAGTCTCATCCACTGCAACTTCAGAAAATTACATGGCAAGCAATGTACAAGATTCATCACACCTACTAATGGATAGTAAATGGCTGAATATGACAACAACATAAGACCAAACACTTGCCCATGGATGTACAATGGATGAATATCAGTCTCATGGCCCACCTCAAAAGAGAACAAATATGTAGTAGTGGTGGCCATGCCCCCTCCCATGCTCCCATTAGAACATGTAGTGCAGAGAATGTGAGAATTCTTCCCACTCAAAGACACATCCAACTCATGTGTCTCCCTCATAATCAAGCCTCCCATACCAATCTGATCTATATCAGCAAATGGAGACATGATCAGCAGCAAAATGAAGGAAACGCTGAAGGTTACATGTGATGAAAAGAGGTACCAACAACTTCCCCAACAAGTACAGCGCAGTTTTAGAAGTTGCTGCTTGATAAGAGTACTAGGCAAAATGTTTATGTTAACCATGCATGTCTTCATATGATACATGATATAGTGCTGCAAATGAACATACATGAGGTGATAAAACATTTTCCCAAAGCTACAAAAGAGATGGTTGTCTCCATCATGTAGATTGGCCCAATAAAACTCATGGAGCAATATGACAAGCTTGCCCCCTTGTGAAGCAATGCACTGCATAGGAATGGAAAGAGTGTGTAAATCAATGAATGTATAGACAAACTCCTCACCATATGCTGGAAGTAAGATGGTACATGGATCCATAAATGATTCCTCCATAGTGTTTTGGCATGCTATGAAGAAGAATGAACCATGTGCTACAAGAAGATAATCCTCCTTATGCTTGGAAATCCAAGTTAAGAAGAATATGCCATAGTGATAAATGTCTCTATCATCATTACCTCCTCTAAGTGCAACAAATATGAAGTGATCCTGGGACCTATGGGTTATAGATCCACCATATCTCTACTGGGCACACTTCATCCATAAATCTCTGCTCCAAGGTGACAATGCTGTGAGCTCATGCAAGTAAGCTCTTGTCAATACAAAGCTCTGTTCTTTGACATGCTCCTTGTCAAAGACTCCTCTAATAATGCTGCAACAAATATGGAATACCTCCCAATATGGAAGTGCTTCCCAATCATCATCAAAGACCAAGGAGATAGTGCCATCTCCTCCTCCTGCAACATCATACAAAGTGTGAGAGAAAATCTGCCCTTGCTCTCCCAGAAACAAACCAAGCAACAAGACATTTTGTTGCCTCCCCATACCTCCATCATACCAAGCATGTGATGAAGACACAATGAATGATATGAGTATCATATCAACACCATGCATCCATACTCTATGCTGCTCAATGATGCAAGTATCCAGCCATCTTTCCTGCATCCTCCGACTCTTAGGAAGAGTGTTTGCCAAGTGATGGCCAAACTCTTTCAAGAGTAACCAGCGCAGCCAAGCCTCTTGCTGCCCGGTATCATAGATCTGCAAGTAGCCTCCTAGCTCCTTGCTCATCCTCCCCATCCACTCAATCACTTGTGGATGCCTCCTTCTTCTCCTCATCCTGGTACTCCTCCCATGAGGGCTACCATCCTCCCAAATCAAATTTTTGACTTCGCACTTCATGGGATTTTGAAATATAAACTTCTCAAGGATCAATGAGACCCTATCAAGAATCAAATAGGTGGTAGGCAAAAACCTCCCATCATGATGTGTATGGCTCAAGGGATGTCCAACACAAGCATGAGAGATGTTATCCATCCTAAGATGTCCTCCATCTTCTATCTGCTCTCGTGAGAAGGGAAGAAAATCATTGCATTCCATGGAGTGTCGAAGTGCATCTCCAACGAGATCTCTCCTTGAGACCTCCCTTTCATCCATAGTCTTCCAAAACCAATGAGGTCTTGGATCTGAAAGTAGAAGTTCCTCTTTGAGCTGAGAAGAGCTCATCGAGAAAGTGTCATCTTGAAGGGAGAAAAGGTTTCTTACTCCAAGATGTCTACCATCAACCTTCAAGTCTTCAAACCCCAATCTCCAATGTGATATACAATCCAAAAATGGCTCATGAGAATGAGTGTTTGATTCCTTCTTGAGTGTTTCCATGTTGCACAACGCAGTGCAACCAAGCTGCTCTATAGTAGCACTGAGATTTGACCCTTGGTCTTGCAAAAGTAGATCTCCACATTGATCAGAAGAATTTGCTGCAACAATGGAATGTGGAAATATTTTCATGCCTTGATGTGCATTTGGAACTTCTTGTAGGGCTACAAGAGTCCCATCCTCAAAAGTGTTGGCTGCCCCAACTGTTGATGCATGTGGCTGCTCCTCCATGAGTGTGACAACGTTTTCACAAGCCTCCTCAAGAGGTGATGTGATCTCTTCTTCTCGATTAGAATTGGAAGCGCATGGTACTTCCTCTTCTTTTTCTTCAATCTTCTTGACCTCCTCAACAGTGGATGCATCTTTTCTGGATCTGAAAAAGAATAAACTCTCCTTTTTCACCGTTCCGGTCTTCTTGGGCTTAGACTCACAGGGACTATTGGATTCCTCATGCATGGGAAGAGGTGATCTCCCAGTAGTACGCTGCAAATCTGAACTCTGTATGCTAGAAACTCCATCCTCTCTGAGCTGACAGTAATCTTTGAAGGGCAAAATTGCTTTGAGGTCTTCCCCCATGGACTTCCATTCTCGGAAATAATCTCCAAAGGGTACATGATCATGCTGCCTCGGTACTTCAGGTAAGAATGTAGGCATTGTGATCCTCATATTTTCCATAGATAGCTAGCTCCACAGGCTGAGCCAGAACTATGCTCTGATACCACTGTAATATCCCAAATAATGGATTCTTAATGATCAGTAGCTTTGTCTGAATTATGAGCTTGACTATCTATCATATCTACCGAAAATGTTCAGCAACCAAAATAAATAGCGACAACAACCTTTACTCGGCTTTTAAGGGGGAAAAAGGTGGGGAAAAGTGATGATTTTTAGCCCTAAAATAGGTGATTAGGAAATATGTGTAATGTGAGATGAGGTTTAAAATCATAGGAGAGTGAACAGGAAACATTATGAATTCAGCTCAAATAAAGAACGTTTTCTGTATTGGGTTCCTCCCTTGACTAGTCAAGAAAAACCCTGATTTCCCAAGACTTTGAGTATGCAGAAATTTGCTGAAGCAAGGGCAGCGTATTTTATGAAGGTATGAGATTAAAATCACTATGAATAATCATAGAATGAGTTTGATAACAAGGCATAGGCTTTCAGCAAGGTTAAACAGCAGTTTATATAGAAAAACCCCTCAAAATAGAGGTGCCGCAAGACAAAGATTGATGCAGAAACCCTTTCAGCGTTTTCTGCAGTAGCTGTGGGACAAGAAGATGAATATATAGCCAATAATATATGTAGCAGCAAGAGAGAATACAAATATTGAGGAAACAACCTCTCAAGAGGAGAAATGCAAGCCTCCACAACACATGTACATAAACATGAAAAGCACTGCTATTTGTGCATAAACCCCAGACTAAGAAAAACGCTGTATATGATATAATGCTGCTCTAAAATATTGTCAACACATGGGTATGACAATAGATGGCTCAAAGACAATAGGGGAGCAAATCTCTAACCCTTATAAGCAAAAATATCTCAATCCTCCAAGGGATTGGCTGAAATGCACAATATGACAAAAATGCCGGAGTTGCTGGGAAACTACTGCAACTCCAAACTGAAACCAAACAGAGAAGGCTGAAGATGATGAGCAACTGAAATAGACCTCCTCCAATAGATCTCCAAAGTGGAAGGCTGATCCTTACACTTGAGATCTTCCCCTCAAATCAACCGGCAAACCCTCATTGCAAATACACCATGAAGATAACGCAGAAACTGAGAAAGACTGCGCAGTAGTGGAAATAAACACTTTGGCCAAGTGCCAAGATCTGCAAATCAGCTCCAATATCTCCCCATCTGATCCTCCAAAGGAAAGAGAAACTCTCCCTCTGAAAAACAAGAGAAGGAAGTGGTGTCGTAAAGTCACCACGACAACACCTTACAACACAGTGTTACGCTGCTGCAGCAATAACGTTGTCCTGAAGGATGATGCTAAGAAAATAACCTTGCTTGAGCAGGCACTCGAAGTCCCCCGGGGCTAAGGGTGAGATCTCCGCACAGAGACACTCGGTGCACTAAACAGTGCATCAGACGGGCTAAACAGCCAGTGTGCCAAAGAAAGACAAATGTCTCACTCAATATTCAATAATCCAAGAATCCAAGCATGAATGAAATGAGGAGGCTCCTTCATCTTTTATAGTGTTGGTTTCCCTTCAAAACCCAACGTAGTCTCTCTCTCTCTCCTCCACATCCTCATCCACATTCTCATCCTTATCTGCACAAAAGCTTGGAGAAACTTCTAGAGTGTACATAGGCCCCCTCCTCCACGTGGTGTTGGGTCCCCCCTTGACTCCCACTTAAGTCACAACGTTGTGCTACTAGGTGGATGTCTTATTTCATTTAAGTGAGTTTAGACCCCCTTTACTCACTTTTTATTTACTTACAAACTATAGGTGGAAAAATAAACAAAATAGAATATTCCAATTTGCTGTCGCAAATTAGGAATATTACAGAGGGACAACGCAGCAGTGACGCAGTGTCTTCTCCAACTAACACAAGCCTTCCTTTAATACTTTTCTCGTTGACAAATCAACGACCGTGATCTAATCTCTAATCAACGGGTCAGATTAGAAAAGACTTGATCCATGTTACTTAGAACATTCTCACCCACATGTTTAAATTAATTCACTTTCATTTTTTAATTTCCCTAAGTTAGACTTAGGGTCCCCATTAAAAAAATTAATTATTTGAATAAATTTCACACCGGGTGGAATTTCTCCAAACAATTTTTAGGTCTTGGAGATCTCATGTGTTCTAGCCCCTCCACAAAGTTTCAGAGCTATAGCACATCTGATGCTACCCAAAACCTCAACAGGATTAAGGATGGTTTCTGGTGTAGTCGAAAGCGTGTCGCAGCACCGAGCCTCGTAGAAGCACAGTATATGCATGTACCCAACACAACCACGTTCGGCTACATGGCTTTTGAAAGCCGCTAGTGAGCTTGTTCAGCAAGAGGATGAGGTAACTAGTGTTCATCGTGATAACCGTAGTTGCATAAAGCTCTCTGAGAATCCAATGTTTCATGATAGGACAAAACACATAGATATTCGATGCCATTTCATCAAATATTGTGTACATCGTGGGGCGGTCCAACTATAGTATGTTCCCACGGAAGAGCAGGCTACAAACATACTCACGAAAGATCTAGGGAGAGCTAAGTTTTTCTATTTCATGGAACATATGGGTATGGTGGAGAACCCGTTTTAGTAGTTAGGAGAGGTTACTTTGGATGATTCTCGCCTGCAACATCACCGTATAGAGAGTTACAATGCGTATGAAGAGTTGGCAACAAGAAAATTTGGTTAGTTGCGAAAGACAAAAAGCAAAAAAGATATATCGCAGTTGCACCATGGTTGGTGGGAAGTATTAATTATTTTAATAAAACCCACTCCGAGTGGAATTTTCAAAAACGATTTCTGGGTTCTTTGGAATACATGTGTTTAAGCCTCCGTGTAAATTTTGAGGCTTAGAGCACATCCGATGCTACCCCAATCAACACTCCCTCTTAGCGAGGAATGTGCTCTAGCAATACAACCAATTGAAGTACTGCTCTGATTTTGCAATATCTTCCTCTGTGTTGCTGATGTATGACACTAATGCCCATCAATATTGCGCTGTTGCATCCATGTCGGCACCCGACCCCCGCATGTCACACAATCGCCACCGCACCGCAACTGAAAAACATCCAAAATCTGAACTAAGTGTTTAGTAGGATACATCTCTTATTGAAGATCTCACTGTTGCTAGTCTTTGCGCTGTCCCTTTGAAGCCTCTGCGTTGCTGTGGACTTTGCACTGTGCCTTCTTGCACTGTTGCCAACTCTACTCTGCGCTGCTCAGACTTTGGCACTCTCTAGCCACTGCGTTGTCACTTCTGCACTCCTCTGCACCAACTGGAACTTGTCCATCCTGCTACTTCTGACTTGGGCTCCCGTAGCAAGGTGATGATCCGAGAGGTGGACTCCTTGAGGATCCTGCCCAATCTGTAGTTCTGCTGAACTACAGCTCCAGATCACCCCAATGCTCTACTGGCGATATATGGGCAATCATGAATTCCTCCTCCTCTATCTTCGCAGCTGCAGACTGCGGATCATGCTTCTCATCATTAGCCTTCTTCTTGAGAGGACACTGTGTGGTGGAATTACTAATGTCCCATCTCGCCACATTAGAAGCACTTGATCTTAGAGATGTCCTTCTTTTGTCTTCGCTGCTTCTGTTGCCCCTTTGATGCAAGCGCTGCATTCTCCTCCTCCTCCTTGGGCTTCGACCCACTGCTATTGCTGCCATCAAGTTTGCACTTTGAGTAGATCTCTCCTCATCTCTTGTTGCTGAAGAGCTGCCCACATTGCTTCCCACCGGTAGCTTCTTCTCACTTCCGTGACGTTCGACAAAGACCTAGTAGTCTTTGAATCGAATTTAGGGCCATTCGACCCTCTCTCCGTGGCTTCGAGGAGATGCTACCACAATTTCCACTGATCTCGTTTCTTGAAGTTCAGACAAAGAACGAATCAATGCGTTCTCCTTCTCGCATCCTTGTAGTCCGTATCTTCTCCTCCAAAAACATCTCCCTATGCTCTCAAGACCCCCTAACATAGCGTGTTAACGCATCCCACATTTCTCGATGTCCCTTTCCCGTAAATGTGGTGAAACATTATGATGATTCTCATATGAAGAGGATCAACTCGTTTGGCTCCCATTTTATGTTCTTCTTGCCTTCAATGGTGCAACATCTACCGATCTTACCAACGTCCTCGTCGATAAAGGTGTTGAGGTCATGCTCATCCAGAAGGAAGGAGTTCCTTGCCTTTCAGATCACGTAGTTGGAGGCACCCTCCAACCTATCCTGGTCATGCAACCCACTGGCTTCCATCTCACCCAATCACCGTCGATTTGCTGCCTCTAACCCTTTGCGCAACTAGCTCTATGCACTCCCTGTTGGAGCAAGCCAAATAAAACACGATCTCTGCTGATTCTGCACGGGAAATTAGAGTTTCTTGGGCAAGAAACTTTCTGAGGTCTTCAGCTACTCTCTTATGATGCTTTCTGCACCAACAACTGCTGCTACAAGAAAACTGCGTCCCACCAGTTGCCAATTTGCTCTGAAACTGCTGCGCTGCTCCCTCTGCCTCTGACAAACTTCAAACCGGAAAATCCTACCTCTCTGTCGGCTCACTCAGAGAGAGATTTCCTTGAAGATCTAGCCCTCCTGGCTTGGACTGCGCAATCATTGGGGAGATCGATCTGCTGCTTACGCAACTCTTTGATCCCCGACTTCTTCTTCAATGCTGGATCTACTAGATCTACTCTCTTGCTCCTCCTGCACTGCTAAACAAGCTCTGATACCATGTGAAAATTCCTTAGGAATCCTATTTCAACAACTGATGAGAATTCTTCTCTTTGTTAATTCCTTGCACAAATTTTACTGTGTTCTACAGTTAATATCGAAAACCCATACACTACAGCCTTCACAAATTAACTGCAGAAACTAAATAAGTGCTGAAACAAGATATGAGCAAGCATAAATCATAGACACATGACACCATTGTTTTTGGACCAATGTCCCCGGAAAAGCCCAATGCAGGAAACCAGTGGAGCAGCTCTCGAGGGTTTTATTATTATGCAAAGTAATTTTGCGAGTACACCCGTGCTGTCATTGTCGACACCGAAAATCATTGTAAGGAAATCGACAACAAATCTCATGAGGAAAATTTACCTCTATGGAATCCCACACTAACCTAAGCTCGAGATGAGCCGGCTTCGCATCGCTCTCGTGTCACTCTCTACGCATTGCATCACAATCGATGTTTCCCCTTATCTTTGCGTTAGATCTTCTACCGATCGGAAACAAGGCTCCTTTGGCCTCCTCGGAACCCCCTCCAAAGGATCGGCATCGAACCTCGACTATTTCCTCAACAGAAAATTAACCCCTTTAGTTTCACGTGAGCCCCCCGCGTAGCTCGCGTGGCCGGGATCTGGCTTTTTCTCTCGGGGCCTGCATCGCCTTGATTTTCACTGATCAGAAACTTTTTCTAAATCGAAAATTATCTCTCGCTTCTCTCTCTCGCAAAAAAAAAATCTTCTCGATCGATTTTCTCCCCAAGAATCGTTCACTAGAGAATTTTGATCTCTGGATTCTTTCTCCGTCTCGATGTGTTTTCCAAATGATCCATCAAGTCCTCCTTATAATCTTCTTGTTGAGTCTTCAACGGCCGAGATTAAATTGTTAATCAACGCCTAAGATTAATCTTGACTTGATCTTCATCTTCTCTAGAAGATTCACACTTTGTTTTAATTACTATCCTTTAAAAAAAATTATTTCCTGAGTTTAGACTTAGTGTTTCATTAAAAATAATTAATTATTTTCATAACACATGATCTGAGTGGAATTTCCCAAAACGCTTTATGGGTTCTTTGGAATACATGTGCCTAAGCCTCCCTGCAAATTTTTTGGACTTAGAGCACATCCCATGCTACCCCAAATCAATAGGGTTGAGGTAGAAAAGAAAGATTTACAAAGGAGGTTCTCAATCAAATCCTTTGGGAACTTGGATTCCTGAGTAGTCCTTGATAAATCAGCTTTGATGAAGAATGGGACCACACGAGGTCAAGTCGACCTAGCCTAGGTTAAGGGATGGATTTTGGCACCCAATGATATTCTTAACCTGGCCAAGGTGAGGGGAAAGGATCAAAGAAGAATTTTCTTCCAATGATGCCAAATTGATCCTACTAGGTTCTAGCCTTGGGAACACCTAGGAAAAACTCAATCCTAGAGCTAGGGCTTGGGGTATTCAGAGATTCCACCATCGGAATTGCTCTAAATACAAAGGAGAGTGAGGGGACCCACTAGCGCAGTTGTATCTAGGAGATCGAAGTTTTCCTGTGGCTAGATTCCTGGGAAATTGATGCCCTAGGTGACCTAATGGGGCTAGGCTTAGGAACAAAAAGAAAAAAAGTGAAAAGAGGGGAAAATGATCACCTTTTTTCGAGGAACCAGTGCCTGATTCACTTGGTGATATGGAGTCAAGGATACTAATGAAGAAGGATTCAATTTCTTGTTTAAGGAAGCCCAGAAAGTTAACTTCATCCAATGTTAGAGGAAAGAGAAGAAAAGTGACTTTCAAGCATTTATACTTCATACAAATGGTGTAAGCTTATCAAGATAACATGATCTCTAGAACATTTCATTCATCTAACAATGGTCCATACATAGAATAAGCTAAATAGACACATAATTCCACATCTCATACATGCATCAATTAACACTAATTATAGTGAAGTTCAATTGCATGCAGCAACAAGAAAAATAGCAATAAATTTGCACTTACAATGTTAGAGAGTATATTCAATCAACATCACATTTGCAAATAAGAAGCTCCAAGATAGAAATAGCCCAAATCCATACATAATTCATCCATCATCCAAAAATAGTCTTCCAAGGAAAAATGTCAAGTTCTCTAAAGATAGAGAGATCCCAAGTCAAGTGATAATACAAATGAATCCAACTAAATCCTATTTATACACCACTTAGGAGTTCGATGTAGCTAATGAGCTTTCATTAGCCCCTAAAAATAAAATAATGTGCAAATAAACCAACTTTTGGTGACAATGCCACCAAACTAGCTCATAAATGAAATAATAAGCCTCTCAAGAGGTCAAATCATAATATATGCATGTCTTGGGGCCCTCCAAGAGGTTTGATAATGTACAACAGTGCCATAATGATGAATAAAATCCTCAAAATGTGATGGACAAGGGGGTGGCCCCTTGTTCTCTAAGTAGTAGACCTGTGGTGCTCCCAATGGGTGTGGGGGCATACCAATGACCCCATGGGTCTCCATATGAGTCGAAGATGCCTGTAGATCATCTATAAGGGCTCAAATGATGGAATGAATGCTGCCATGTCATTGTACAAGTCCTAGGACACCTTCCAAGTGTGTGGTGCTCCTGTGGGGCCTGCTCGGCATAGTGTACCAAGTGCATCATCCTCATCCCAAAGGTGGATCTTTAGTAATCTATGGACATCAGTGGGTATCCATGGAATGTTTTCTGCTGATGTGGAGGTCCATGGCTCTACACACACACCCTACATGTGCCAATGTAGCCCTCAGGGAGGTTACTACCCCATATAGGGAGATCAAACCCAAATGGATACCATCTTCAATCCTACATAAGATCCAATGCGTCCCCTAGCCTTCCAGTACAACAAGTCATTAGAGTAATTGTGTAAAAGAGCTTACAAACTATAGACAACAAAGTGGGCACTTCACAATGGCATGCCCTTCCCTAATGGGCTTTCACATGTGCTAATGTCTCCAAGCTCCAAAGGGGGTTAGTCAAGGACCTTATTAGGTGGTTTCTACCCTTAGAGGGGATAGTATGTCCAAGGTATATCCCTCAAATGGGGGTGGAAAGTGATAAAAAAGTGAAATGGAATAGGGAATGAAGGGCAGTCCTGGGCCACATATTGGGGCTCAAGGGTAGCTAGAGAAAGGAAAGCCCACACTTGGGTATGTAATGTGTAGGAGGGAGAAATCGTGGTACATGAGGTGCCCCGATCTTGATTTTTCCACCTTTTATATGTCTTTTGCCTTTTATTAATTAACTGCTCAGGGCTTGAAGGACAAGAGCATGATGTGTAAGATATAACAGGGATTACCCCTTTTGAAGTAGGGCAGTTCCTTGCCCTCCAGGGCTTGGGAAAATCATGGATTTCTAAATGATAAAGGAGGCTCATCTAGGGCCTATGGAACCAAGGTGATGACCATGGGTATGGGGTAGAGCTCATGTATTGGCTGCCCACGTGTTAATTATTTTTTTGTCCCCACCATATTTACATTTTATGGTACAATTTCCTATTGAATGTGGCCATTTATTTTTAGTCGTTTTCCAATCCTCCGTGGCATCATTCTGGACCGACCCAAGGTGGGGGCAAAAGGCGATAGGGAGGCCGACTCCTATGTGGACCCGTAGAGGTAATGTGGACCTGGTGTGGGAGAAATGATGAATGGGGTATAGTGAGAAAGGGGAGAAGAGTACAAGTGATAAAGGAGTGGGACCACGCACCCAAAGCCTGGGGGTTTCCAAGTAGTACCACCCCAGAACCAAATGGTCAACAAAGGAGATCCCATGGACCAAGATCCAAGGGTAACATCCAAAAGAGATCAAGGGGATAGAAGCACAAAATAAGCCCAATATTTCTGCCAAATCCCCCATCAATCCATGCCTAAAAGTATCCATGATAAGTAAACCCAAAACTCAATTATCGAATGACAAGACATACCTTTAGATTCGAGAGGCCCACCTTCAAACATATGATCAATACAGGCGGTTGAGGGACCACATGGTTGGCTCAAGTGGCGGAGAAATGACACAACGAGCTAGAAGAAGGCTGCAAGGGGCTGCTAGCTGCCGGCTAAGGTCCATAATGGAGAAAAATTTCTCCTAGGGATATCACCCACGAAGTGGTGGGTAACAAGGACCTTGGGGTGTCAAATTTTGTCTGCTTCATATTTTTGACAATGGGTGTAGAAGTTGTAAAGAGTTTTGATGTACCCCATGCAAGACAAAAGGGTATCATAAGAATGAATGCCTTCATGTTAGCTTCTAAAATTGCTCGTGGACCCTCGTAGGAGACTCTCCAATGCAACTTATCCTTATCGTGGACATGTGTAGTGTTGATTTTTGTAGCATCGGAAAGTGTTCTAGTCTCAAACTTTGTAAGGAGGCTTGGACATTAGTATTCCAAAGAACCCAGAAACCGTTTGTGGAAATTCCACTCGGTTCATGTCTTATTAAAATAATTAATTATTTTAATGGAGACCCTAAGTCTAAACTTAGGGAAATTAAATAATTAAAGGGTATTAATAAGACAGAATGTGAATATTCTATAGAACGAAGATCAAGTCAAGTTTTAATCTTAGCCATTGATTAGACTTCTAATTTAGTTTGTTGATTTATCAACAAGAAGATTATAAAACATGGCTTGAGGGTCATTTGGAAGCCAAGCCGACCATAGACTCAATACCTGAAGGAGATCGATTATGAAGGAATAGGATTCGATTTCAGTGGAAGAGTTGCAGGGAAAAAAGTTGTAGAAGCAGAAGGAGAAGAGAGAATCAATAGTGACTGAGCACAAGGACAGAGGGACGCAAAGGGTCATAGAAGGTAGTGCAGAGTTGCAACACAGTGAACCCATGCAGAGCCTACGCAGAGTGACGCAATCCAACACAGGGATTGTACAAAGAGACACACAGACAGACGCAAAGGAAGTCAGAGGCTCTTCTGGGTGTCAGGAAATTTCGGGAGGGGCCGAGAATTTTGTCTGAAATGTTTTTTGATTATATTTTCCAGTGTATTCATTGTAAAGATTCATTTGCTGAAGAATAATAATAAAACCCTCATCTGCTGCACTGGTTTTACCACATTGGGTTTTTCTGGGGACAATTGTCAAAAAATAAGGGTGTACATGTGATTGGTTCTTATGCTAATCTTCTTTACTGTTTACTTCTCTGCATATATAATTGTGAATGTTGCAGTAGTATTTATTTCAAAGTTTATTGATAGATTTATGTAAATAACTTATCGGAGTAATAAGTAGGAGAAATAAATCTATCACTGCAACTGTAGATTTCCAGATTGAAATTTTCACATGTAGGACCTTTGGACATTCAACACATGTATGTCCACTGTTGTAGTAGTATAAATAATGTCAAGCCATGGAAGAAACAAAATATAAATAAAGAATTAACATTTACCTCCTTTGCACCAAGTGGAATTTGTTGTAAACCTTGGAAGAGCTTGCAGTGTGGGTTTAGATGTTTAATTGGGGTTAGGTAGGTCATATCGTAAGCAATTGTCCACATCCTCATCTTATGTTGCTATCATGGTGAATCTCATTATGTGGAAGAGTCCCAAGCTTTGATTGAGCGCATCATTGAGAAGGGAATAACAACTAGTCTGGTTTGGATTGGAGGATGACAAGTAGGAACTATTTCAAGGGGAAAAAATGGAGCTGAAACATTATAACACATAGGAGTGAGAATTGGAGTAGTCTTTCAGCATCAGAAGAGATTGGTTTTGTCTTATATGACCTGACCATATACAAAGAAGGAGATCCGTATATAATGTTGCTCTTGAGATGGATTGGCATGTAAGAGATTTGTTGGTAGGGGCGGAAATTGACATTTTGAGCTGCACTATAAAGGATTGATATGATCTTGCAAAAGATATCGTTGGAAAAAATCAACAATCTGTGTGGTGGATGGGAGGAGGCAACTCAACCAATGGCGAGCCTAGAACAATAGGTAGACCTAATCAACTGAATGTTTGATCTCTACATCAAATACCTGGGTTTAAGAGTATGTCACAAGGTTCGTCGAACTTCAACCTTGAGGTTCGAATTTTGGCAAAGCTTAATTTTTTTTTGAGGTTTGGCGAACCTCATAGAACCTCATAGCCATTGACCAAGTCCATAGATCAAAACTCATAACCTCATGTCACAACTCAATCTTGTAATCTATCCTTGCAATTTCCATGTTCCTGATAGTATTTTTTATGTTTATTGATGTTGATATCTTACTATTTTATCCTATATTTCATTTTAAACTTAACATATGTATATATATATATATAGAAAATGTATATAAATGAACCTAATGGTGAACCTCATCAAAAAATTCGAACACGAACCGAACCTAATCATTGCCGAACCCAAATCATGTGACTTAGGTTTAAGATGGAAATTTGAAGTAGAGGAAAGTAGTACGAAGGCCAAGTAGTGAGAAGGAGGAGCTAAGGAAGCCCTAATAATCTTTGACAACAAGCAACAACTTCATTGGAAACAACTCTTTTTGGTACTCATTGATTGAAAATGAAAGTTACTTTTATGTATACAGAGCTGGAAGGCTGTACATGCTAGATGGCAGCATGTCATAGATGTGATCTTGCAAGATTCATTAAGCCTCCATTGAAGGGACAGCTCAGGTTTTGTTTGTCAGCAATGGACGACCTCAATGCTCTGTTTTATTTGGGTCATTTTTGTAATTCTTTACTTAGGTAGCTAATCTAGGATTCCTCCATTTGCACTAGAAGTATATTTTATTAATACAAATTTCTTACTTACAAGCAAAATTGTGGCAAGTTGTTTAGCCATATGGAGGAGAAAAGGCAGAAGAAATGTTCCTGGAACATCTAAACAAGGAATGATTTATGAATTTGAGTGAAAATATGAAACTGAAGAATTCAGATGAAAAATGGCTGCGAGAACAGATATGGACCACTGTTTATTGTGTCTATCCATTTTTAGTCAACATCCCTTATAAACTTCATTTTAAAGGGAATTTGATGATAACCTATCTTAAGCATTGGAGTGATGAAATATGATGGCTTTCGTCAATAAGTGTACAAAGGACAAAAATGTTTAGTGCTCACTATACAAGTCAAGATGAATGCTTGACATGTTAAACTGTGCTTTTCTTGTGTATTTGTACGATTTCATACTTGGGACCTTCCTACACTTCTCTACTTAGATTCCATACAATGAATATTACCGACCAACATTTATCTTTTATCTTTAATTCACCAGTAATTGTTCACTTTCTTTTAAAAGTATTATGTCAAGCTTTAGTAAATTCTAGCTTCCCAATTATAGATCTTGCTGATATGTTCCTGAAATTTAGACTTCAAATTACAACAGCAATCTGTGGGAGAGCCAAGTCCATAGGGTCAAGACAAAGGCCTTTGCTTTGTTTTGTCTGCTGAATAAACATAATTTAATTGTATTACTGAATGACAATGAATATGTTGTATTGTAGGTATTCCTACAGATCCACACGGCATAATAGACAGGATGTGGAGGAAGTGTCGCAACCACTTATAAGGCCATCTATGAATATAATAGACAATGTATGTTTTGATTAACAATTATCTCTCTTATTTCTCCACTGTTTCCCTCTTTTGATGACTCTCTCTTTTTTATGCGTAACAGTGATGCAATATTATTATTGTCCTTCAAAATAAATCCCTGTTAAACTTTTGGGCACTTCCCTGCATTCCGAGGAGGGCACCCAGTTTAAAGTGGGCAGCATAGACTTAGTATTGTTATTATTTTCCCTTATTTCAAGGATTTTGTAAAAGTGATTGTATTATTATTTATTACTATTATTATATTATTTTCCTTTGAAATACATCCCTATTAAATTTTTGGAAACTTCCCCCCATTCCGAGGATGGTACCCAGCATAATGTGGGCAGCATAGACGTAGTGCACCTAATACCAAGGGAATCAAACTGAGGACATGCACAGTGCACTAGATCAACATCCTGGAAACAGTGGTGCCAACTGCTTGAGCTAACCGATGGGGTTCAAAATGATTTTATCATGGGCCAAAGCCCAAATATTTACTGAAAATATGAAAATTCCATTTTTCTTGGCTATTCTCCTCATTGTCAGCTTGCTGTTGCTAACATTAAGCTATTGATTTCTGCTAAGAGGTGTGTATATCTGTGCTTTTCCCTTTCAGCTCACACTATCTATGACAAAAATACAGGAGGGCAGATTCAAAGTTGCAAGAACTGTTGATTTTTCTTATACTAGAAACTGATTTCCTAATCTGATAATTACTTCCAATGATTTGTATTTTCAATTCATCTTTATGTCACTTGTATCATTAAGTAATTATACATTGAAAATCTCAACCATAATGCAATAATAACCATAGGATCATAAAGATAGAGCCAAACACAATAAGAGACACATGATTACCTTGGGAAAACCCAACCTTGGGAGAAACCCAGCCAAGTTGTCTTATAAGGAGAATTCAATCTCCAGCAAATTTTACAATATAAATTATCTAGAAATTTGTGCCAATTTCCAAGCACAAAATACCAGTCAAACCTGGTCAAAGGAGAGAGAATGTCTGACTTCTGTTAGTTTAGTCAAATCTGGTCAATAGGCTGATTTTCGGTCTGTTCTGCTTCTGGTCAACTGTAATATCCCCAACAGGAAATAGACAGTAATACACAGCAAAACAAACATGCAGCTATATAGAACAAAATGCCGGAACTAGAATATGGAACAAGTACACATAAAATACCAGAACGCTAAGCCATTTTATTAATCTGAGAATACATATATGGGTACAAGAGATAATCAGAATGAGTGCACCTATCCTTGCACTAGGCAAGTGAAGAACCCTCTCAAAATAGGAAATGGCTACAATAGAGACTGCGTCCTAGCTGCTGGAGAAAACTGCCGTAGAAAGCTGCTGCTGCAATGTACTGGAACTAGGGGCTGATCCCCTCACCGGAATGAGCTGAAAATCGGAAGGCTGTCTGTACTCACCACTCCGGACAAAACCCAGAAACCATGAAGCAAATGCACCACCTCCGAAAATCCACCAATGAAGCCCTCCTCAATGAAAACGCTGTCTCTCCCAGGAACAGCGCAGAAGCTCAAGAAAGATGCTGGGAAAGGGCCCCAAATCCTCCTGCAAACTCTCTGGCTGAATCAACAATCTCTCCAAGGCTGAAATACACTGAAGCTACCACAATACCACCCACAACAACGCTGCTCAAACACGAACTGCGTCCTCCCTCCTGAAACTGCGTCCTCTCTCCTGGACTGCGTAGTCACTCTATGAGGCCAGCTCCTCTGCAAAACGTCCACCAAAATCTCCTGCAAATCAACTGCTGAAACTGAAGGAATACCTTGCCCGAGCAGGCACTCGAAGTCCCCCGGGGCCAAGGGCGAGATCTCCGACCGGAGACACTCAGTCGCACTAAACAGTGCTGCAGACCGACTAAACAACCAGCGTGCTCAAGTAGACAGAAGTCTAGCTCAATATCATCAACAATATCAATAAGCCAAATGAGGTGAAACTCCCACCTTTTATAGTGCTAGCTCCCCTCAAAACCCTAAATGCGTCCCCTCTCTCCATAAGCTCCTCCTATGCCTGCGCAGTTGCTTCTAGAGGCTACGTGAGCCTCCTCTCATGTGTGGTGTGGACCCCCAAGGCTCCCCCTTAAGTTACAACGTTGCCTCTACTAGGGAAACACTTTATTTTATTTAAGTGAGTTAGACCCCTTTTCTCACTTTTATTTATTAATTAACTATAGTCGGCCAAACTATACAAAAATCAAATATTCCAATTAGCGGTGCTAATTAGGAATATTACAGTCTCCCCCGGCAAAACGTTGCTTGTCCTCAAGCAACTGAAGTGGTGGATGCTGTAAAATCTGCTCGCTCTCCCAAGTGGCATCCTCATCCGGCAAAAATTGCTTGTCCTCAAGCAATGCTTGAACAAGCCCACTCTCTAGTTGATGCTCCCCACCGATACGGCAAAATGTGCTTGGGTCCCACTGAAACCTCTCTGTCTCCTGCATCACCCTGATACGAAGGGATATCTCAATGCCAGGATCCCCAACTGGCCTCTCACAGTACCAGTCAACCAATAATCCCCCTGGATCCCATCGCCACCATGGCCAATAATCGCCCAAGTCCCACGGCTCGGACTGTGCACTGCCTCTGGCTATGACTAATGCTCTAAGAGGGGAAGACCACCAATAAGCATCAATGCTCCTGGGCTCCTGCTGTGTTGTACCTGTAGCTGCATATGCTACCCCTCCAACTGCATACCAACTCATCACCTCTCTCCAATCCAAGTCATGACTCAATCCCATGCTGATCCTGCTCTCCTGAAATTGGGAAGGAGTCCTGAAGTAATGACAACTGGTGCCCTCCTGCTGACTGGGATCTGTAACATCTACTATGTCCAAGGGCCCCTGCTCCACGGTGCTCCCTACGAAGAATACCGTACCATCAAGAGGGTACCAACTCATGATCTCCCGCCAGTCCATCTTGGAGGAAGCATCTGATGTAGCAACAACAACTGCATGTGGAACATGCCTGGAAGGTTGCCGCCAACCCGTAGTCATCTCCCACTGCCAAACTATCACATCTACCTCCAACATCTCCAGAGGATATGGATCTGTAGCTGCTGTCACGGTACTCGGTGTCTGTGCATCTGACTGCTCCACCTCAAAGGATGACCCCAATGCTAGCCACATATCCATCATAGGCTCAATGTGGGCACCCATCTGGACCTCACCCAAGGAAATGTCATGCATGATGTCCATAGTATCCTTCTCTGCTGACTCAGGCTCCATCATGTGCTGCTCTAGCTGAAGCATCACAAGTGACTCACCACCCAGAGTATCTCCTATACAGTCCCCTGACTGCTCACCCTGCACACTGTAATACGGCTGCAATCTACTGTCATCATACCTGCATGACTGCTCTTGCTCCACAGAAGCAACCTCAACTGATCCTATGGACTCATATGAAAGAGAGTCCTCACCCTGGCATACAGAAGGAATGCCCTCTTGTTCTACCTCCGCCACCTCATCTGCATTGAATATGCCATCCACCCTCTCGATGAAGTGTCGATACAATGTCTGGAGTCTAGACGCATGCTGGGATGCTACCTCTGTTGAACCCAATATCCTCTGCTCATGCATGATCTCAACATGCCCTGAGGGAAAAATGATGCATGTCTCCCTCATGACCTGCTCCCCAAGCGTAGGCTCAGCAATGACTAATGTGCCACCACGGCAGAGGATCATCTCATCCCCTAAACTGTGGCTGTCAACTAGCGTACTGACCCAGTGCCACTGCTGAGAAGTCTCTCGCCTAGTGTGCTGAGGGCCATCCAAATATCTTGGGTGTGCCTCACGGACCCTGCTGCTCATGCCCAAAGTGCCAAAGGACAACAACAAAATCAGTTGTGCCCATGAGTGATGTAGATGAGTGTCGGATGTGTGAGTCCCCACAGATACCATCAAGTATCGCTCCTCTGTCTCCTCATCGATCCTGGGTGAAATACCCCCAAAGGTAAGCCCAGTGTCCCTGTCTGTGAGTCTCCCTGGATGCAATACACTAAGACCCTGCTGTGCCGCGCCGTACGCCCTCGCAAGCCACCGGTCATCCATGTACTCCTCAACATGCCACTGCACCCTAAGGCATACCCCTGAATACTGCTGGATACCCCATGCTACTACTGTACCACCCTGTACCGTCTCGTGCCCTGACTGTGTCCAGGAATCGGTCACTCCCCGCGTGCTCTCAATGTGATGTAAGGCACTCCTACTCCACAATGCAGTCCCACACACTACGGTAAACCACCATGTAGCTCCATGTCCACCAGTAGTCCACTGATCACGGCTAGAGGCTCCCACACATCCATGGATATGATGTCCTAGAGCTGTGCCTCTACAGATCGGACTACCACCAATCGGTATCGTCATGTCCACCGTCGCATCACTATACCCGCCGACAAATGGATCATCACACCAAATCCTCCTCAAGGGGTCCGAGAAGTGAATCTCCCTGTGCGTCAGTAGTGTTACCACCACTGCTCGGCTCCGCTGCATCCTCTGTGCCCCACATGAAGGTGAAGAATCCTTGGCCCCATACAAAGTGCCATCTGATGGCCTGCCAATGCCACCTCCTCCGACAAGCTCCTGCCAAGGTGTGCCGACCACCCCGTGATCCCGTGTATGAATGTCATGCCAAGACAACCTAGGGAGTCTGCCCATAAACTGGTTGGCCACTGGATCTGACCGAAACTGCACATGCTCTACTACTAGGCCAACTGTACTCTCCAAGACATAGTCAGCCGACCTGCCTGGGAAACGATAGGTGATCCCTCCTGGATCCCAATGCCAATCTGGGGTTCCTATATTCCCCATGCATAGAAAATCTTGCTGAGCTACACTCGGATCCATCACTATCTCCATAGCCCGCTCCACCGAGTACCAACTCAAAATCTCTCGCCATCCAACCTCAACATGTGGATGCTGTACCCTGTGCAACTCTGATCGTCTCATACCGCTATCCAAGTCAACATATGAGATCTGACTAGGTGGCTCTGCCTCTCTCTCTCCAACGGGAAGAGGTGACCCAACAACACTGCTAGTCCCATCCATGCATGCCTGAAGGGGAATGATCTGACGCTCCAACGTGCCCTCTGATTGTACCATCAGGGAATCCAGTCGTTCCCCAATTCGGACCAACTTGGCCGCCGACTTGGCACAAGTCACTCTCATACCCTCCAGCTCCTGGTTCTGCAACAAAATGGCCTCCCGTACTGACGCGGCCTTCTCTCTCAAAACTCGAAGGTCCGTCCGAAGCCGATGATACCGCTGCTTGCGACCATCATCCGATACCTCTGTATCTCCTAGTGCCTCATCGAAGGTGGATACATCTCCTGACACTGCACCCATCTGTGTGCTGCTACCACCCGAAGACTCTGACGCGGCTCCGTTCATCACCTCAATGGATGGCTCTATTGGGGTAGGCTCTACCTTCTCCACTATCACATCAACCGACACGGCCGAGGAGGTCTCTAATGAGGGTGAATCCTGTGTCACACTAGGTGTAACCTCGGACTCCCTGCAATCCTGTGTGCCCTCATCCTCCAAGTGCGAGGTAACCATTTTAATGGTTTCCCTCTCCGATACTCGGTCAAGCTGGAAAGAGGTATCCAACTTGTCCACCCAAGCTTTTTCTGAGCGCCTGGATGACCTGTCGAATGTCGGTAGATGGAATCTGTCCACTGTGCGCTGTAAGCCCCCATCATGTGAGCGCATGTTCCCTCTGTGAAAGTTGTGAGGTCTACTAGCTGTGCGGTGGTCGTCATGGTGGCGCCTGTGCCCTCGATGTTGATCACGGAATCTAATGCCATACTGGAACTGGATATAGTCTCTGAAGGTGATAGAATCCATGAACGCCTGTCCGTAAGCCTGGTACTCTGCAAAAATGTCAGCTATCCGAGCCGGATCTATCTCTCGCTGTACTGCTGCCCCTATGTCTTCATCCAGAAAAGTGGGCATGGTAGGACGTGTGGGTGTATGTGATGCCATATGCTGAGTGGCATCATGCTCCGGCAAATGGTGGGATGTGCCTGATCCCTCACCAATCTGAAAACCCCTTGGGGTTTCCCACTGCCTCTCCAGCGCAGTGAGTCTCTGTGATACATCCTGCATGTGTTGGAGCGCCTCTAAATCTCCTCTCATCATCATCAACTGCCATCGGCTCTTTCTGCTATGTGTCTACAGGCTCCTCAGAAACTGCACGGCTGCTGCAAAACCATACTGCTGCTTAACTTCGACCTCTGATTTACCCACTGAAAACTACTCAGAAAATTCCAGGAATTTGGGAAGGTGATCCTTGCCCAAAACCCAGAAAAACCCAGAAAATGTTTCTTCTAATTCCAACCTTCAAAATTTGACCCTTTATATTTTGGCCCTTTTTCCAATTGCGTTTTTGGTACTGCAACTGCTATTCCAGCAAACCTCTGTATGATCTCTTTCCCAATGTCATAGACCACAGGCTGAGCCAGAATTATGCTCTGATACCACTGTAATATCCCCAACGGGAAATAGACAGTAATACATAGCAAAACAAACATGCAGCTATATAGAACAAAATGCCGGAACTAGAATATGGAACAAGTACACATAAAATACCAGAACGCTAAGCCATTTTATTAATCTGAGAATACATATATGGGTACAAGAGATAATCAGAATGAGTGCACCTATCCTTGCTCTAGGCAAGTGAAGACCCTCTCAGAATAAGAAATGGCTATAATAGAGACTGCGTCCTAGCTGCTGGAGAAAACTGCCATAGAAAGCTGCTGCTGCAATATACTGGAACTAGGGGCTGATCCCCTCACCGGAATGAGCTGAAAATCGGAAGGTTGTCTGTACTCACCACTCCGGACAAAACGCAGAAACCGTGAAGCAAATGCTCCACCTCCGAAAATCCACCAATGAAGCCCTCCTCAATGAAAACGCTGTCTCTCCCAGGAACAGCGCAGAAGCTCAAGAAATATGCTGAGAAAGGGGCCTAAATCCTCCTGCAAACCCTCCCGCTGAATCAACAATCTCCCCAAGGCTGAAATACGCTGGAACCACCACAAAATCACCCACAACAGCGCTGCTCAAACACTGACTGCGTCCTCCCTCCTGAAACTGCGTCCTCTCTCCTGGACTGCGCAGTCACTCTAAGAGGCCAGCGCCTCTGCAAAACCTCCACCAAAATCCCCTGCAAATCAACTGCTGAAACTGAAGGAAATACCTTGCCCGAGCAGGCACTCGAAGTCCCCCGGGGCCAAGGGCGAGATCTCCGACCGGAGACACTCAGTTCGCACTAAACAGTGCTGCAGACCGACTAAACAACCGGCGTGCTGAAGTAGACAGAAGTCTAGCTCTCAATATCATCAACATATCAATAATGCCAAATGAGGTGAAACCCCCACCTTTTATAGTGCTAGCTCCCCTCAAAACCCTAACTGCGTCCCCTCTCTCCATAAGCTCCTCCTATGCCTGCGCAGTTGCTTCTAGAGGCTACGTGAGCCTCCTCTCATGTGTGGTGTGGACCCCCAAGGCTACCCCTTAAGTTACAACGTTGCCTCTACTAGGGAAACACTTTATTTTATTTAAGTGAGTTAGACCCCTTTTCTCACTTTTATTTATTAATTAACTATAGTCGGCAAAACTATACAAAAATCAAATATTCCAATTAGCGGTGCTAATTAGGAATATTACATCAACAGTAGTCAAAGGAGGCCGAATTTTGGCCCCACAACTATCACGGAGAATTCGGTCAAACTGTCACAGTTGAGCTGCATTCAACCCTAGTCAAAAAGATTTGGTCAACATCCAGATTTCAGCCAAGAAATTCAGTCAACTTTCAGTCAAAGATGCCCAGAATATTTTCTCCAATAATCAGTCAAAGATTCAGTCAAACAGCCCAGAAAATGTCAAAGTCAATGCCAGTCAATGAGTAAACTTCACATTTCAGATTTCGGTGGTCAACTTCATAATTCTTCTGCTTCTTTGCATGTGTGGACAGATGACTTCTTGTTCTTGTGTGTGCTCCAAATTATGCCAAGTGAGGAGGTCAAATTGTCTTATTTATAGTGGTCAAATAGGTACCCTTTTGACCAAGGGTCACCTTTAATGGTGGGGCCGAGTTAGGCTTTTTGGAGCCTACATAAACCAATATGAAAAACTGAATTTTATTTTAATATTTATAATTTCTTTTTGCTGATTTGGAAGGCTCCTAGGCATGCAGGAATACCTCCCGATGCTACAAAAATTAACAAGAACTTACCCAGCATGCAGGGTTCATAACTAATAAACTTTTTACCAGCCCTTGATAAAAACTAAACAAAGCAGCAAGAAGTCTTCATAAAACCTATGGTTTTGCCACCTAAATCAATTGCCTCTCCATCCTTATGTTCCAGTTTCGGTTCTTTTACCAATTTGAAGTCTTTCCAAGGTGTCACCAAAGGAGATTTCTACTTACCAGCACACTCCGTATTTGTTTGATCCATGGTAGATACCTTGAGTTTGTTTATTTTCATCCATCTTGATCTGCATAAATATATAGCTGTGCCTTTCCAACTTTCCCATCCTTCTCTGTTAATTTTTGGGCAACTAGGTCCAAACTCCATGTTGCACTGCTCATATGACGATGGTCATATTTTTGTTGGATTCCTTTTTCGGAGAGGTGCAAGATTGATCTAAAGATCATCTTGATCGGATGAGCAGAACATTGATTTTGAATTTATTTTCCACATGTGCAAGATTGGCCAAATTTATCCCACATGACTAAGAGATGTGTCACACACCTTCATTGATGAATATAAATTGGAGAGACTTGGAGGTCATTTTTTCATTATCTCATCACACATTCTCTCATTGTGATCTGATTGGTTCGATACCCTTTGGAGGCCTTTTTCCCCTCACACGTGTGGAGCGGAGCTGCTGTTTTCTGCGCTGATCTGTTTAGGGCTTTTTGTTTTCTGCGCTGATCTGTTTAGGGCTTTTTGTTTTCTGCGCTAATCTGTTTAGGACTTATCTGCTGCAGCATTGACTGTGGTCAACCCTTGGTCGTTTGACCTCAATCTTCTGCAGAAATTTCGATTTTAGGAGGTTGTATAGCTGGGCACTAAAATCGAGGAATTCCGGGCTGTTTGACCAAAGCCCTAGTTTGCTGCGTTGACTTTTCTGAAGCTACATGCATTGACAATTTTGCGCTGCCCTTATTTGACTTGCGTTGACTTGTGATGAGCTGTCTTTGAGGGTTGTGGGTGTGACACATGAAAGTGCTGGCTGACCGAGAAAGACTTTATTGGTTGAAGCATCTTGCTGACTGTTGTAACGCAACAATATCTCATATCTTTGCTGGACATAAGGAATTGTAAATCTGATCTATATTTGGCTTGTCTTCTATTGATCTATTATTGTTTTCTATCAGCATTTTACTTTCAAGTTTATATGATTGCTACTTTGTATTGGGCCTAGGAAAGATTGAAGTAAAAGTGCATCAAGCATAGAACAACATTGTTATTTAAATCTAACATGGTATCAGAGTTAAGGTGAAGACAAAGTCCAAGAGTCCAAGCTGGTGTTAGAAGCTATCTCTGAAGGAAGAAATCTATCAAGGACAAATGGCCTCCTCAACCTACAAGGGTTTTAAGGCTGGTGATAAATTGACTGATAAGTCTGATTATCATGCATGGAAGATGTCCTTGGATTTGGTGCTAGAAGATCAAGATGTCATGGACTATGTGCAGGGGAAGATTCAAGAGCCTCCATCAAATGCAGCTCCTGCCATGAAGACGAAGTATAGAAAAGGAGAAATCAAAGAAAAGATGATTATCCGAGATTCTATTCATAAGCACTTGGTTCCTTACATTTCTGAGCTGAAGACATCTAAGGAGATGTATGATAAGCTGGTGAGCATGTTCAGGGCTAGCAACGCTAATCAAATCCTCTTCTTCAAGAATCAATTGAAGAATATCAAGAAGGGTAAGGATGAATCTATTCAATCCTATTTTATGAGGCTCACTGAAATCAGGAATAACTTCCTAGCTATTGGGGAAGCAATATCTGATCGAGAGATGGTTCTTATTGCACTTGGAGGTCTCCCCCGTGATTGGCATGTATTCAATACCACTATTCTTAATAATAATGTGATTCCCGATTTCGATGAAATATTGACGAGATGCACTCAAGAGGAAACAAGAATGATGAAGTATGCCTCTAGTGGAAATGGAAGTGACCCTACTGCCTTCGCCGCTCATGCAAAGAAGAACCATGGTGGCCCGAGAAATCAAACCATGGTAGAGCGGGGCCCAAAGGAAGGAAGAGAAGATGTTACACTTGTAACAAGTCTGGTCACTATGCAAGAGAGTGCCCTAATAGAAGGGACTCTCCCAGGGATGATGACAACAACAACTCGAGAAGAAATGGAAGGAACAACAGGTTCCAAGGAAAAAGGAAGGCTCCCTCTGATCGTAATGAAAATGGGCAACCTTTCAAGAGGTTAAGAAATTCCAGGTACAATGAGTCTAATGTTGTTGATAATAAGAGAAATGATTTTATTCTTGTACCTGCCCTCTCTGCTGCATCTCCACCCGACACCCTGGATGTCTGGTTAATTGATAGTGGTGCTTCAAGGCACCTCACTGGTTATAAAGAAGCCCTTTCTGATTTGGTTGAGAAGGATACTAATCTGGAAATTATCCTTGGAGATAATGCCACCTATCCCGTGAAAGGGACAGGAACTGTGACCCTCCATTTATCTCAAGGTCAAGTCATCCGATTACAAGATGTGTTGTATGTACTTGATTTGAAGAAGAACCTTGTGTCCATTTCGGCAATGGAAGACAAAGGGTTCAAGGTGGCATTCGTTGATTGAAAAGTACTTATTTGGAAGAAGAACTTCAAGGAAGCTCTTTCTATTGGTTTTAGATTTGATACACTCTACCAGGTTGGAGGAAGTCCATTGGGGGCTAGGACATGTGATACAACTCTTCAAACAGAGTTATGGCACCGGAGGTTTGCACACCTTCATTACAAAGCCCTTCCCGAAGCAAGGAAGGTGGTTACAGGGATGCCCGAATTGAGAGATGATCAGGAAGGTATATGTCAGGGTTGTGCCGAAGGGAAGCATACAAGGGGACCATTCCCCTCAAATGTCACAAAGACAACGATATCTTGCAGTTGATACATTCTGACTTTTCTGGTATGCTGCCTATGATATCCTTGGGAGGATGTTCCTATTACATGAATTTTACAGATGACTTCTCCCGCAATACCTAGATATATTTTTTGAAGAAGAAGGGCGAAGCATTCAAATGGTTCCGTACCTTCAAGGCCTTGGTGGAAAATCAAACCGAGAATAAAATCAAAGCTTTGAAGACCGACAACGGGACCGAGTATGAATCAAATGAGTTTAATGACTTTTGTAAAGAAGCTGGCATTAAGAGGGAGACCACAACTGCGTACACTCCTGAGAAAAATGGTGTTGCTGAAAGAAAGAACAGGACCATTGTGGAAGCTGCCCACGCCATGCTATGTGACCAAGGTCTTCTGAAGTTTCTATGGGGAGAAGCTGTGAACATTGCTGTGTATGTTCAAGATAGATGCCTGCTTTCCGCTCTGGACTCCAAAACTCCTGAAGAAGTCTTCTCAGGTAAGAAATTTGATGTTTCTCATTTTAGAGTTTTTGGTTGCCCTATTTACTTTCATGTACTGAAAGAAAAGAGAAGCAAGTTGGATGCTTTTAGAAAAAAGGGAATGTTTGTGGGCTACAGTGAAACTTTGAAGGCATATAGAATCTAAGTGCCTAGTCAAAGAGAAGTGGAGATATGCCAGGATGTCACCTTCGATGAAGATGTTTCCCTCAAGAAAGTGAGAAATCTTCCTAGCTCCAAGGAAGACAAAGAAGATGAAGAAGCTGGGAAGCTGAAAGAGCCGAAGGATGAGCTGATGCCTGATGTTGAAGGACCTATGGATCCCATTGATCCACCTCCTTCAAATAAGAGAAGACCCTCATGGCTTATGGATACAATCGAAGATGCCGAGAGACATATTTCCCCAAGGGGGACATTCCGTGAAATTAAGAAGCCGAAGAGATACCAAGGGTATCTAGCAGCCATGAGTACGATAGTACAATCCGAGCCTGGGACATTTGAAGAAGCCGCAACAACTGTTCACCTCCGCTGCCTTCTTCTTGCTCGTTCCCTTCCTCCTCCCGCTCCTTTTCGACCTGCATAACAAACCTAACGCATCACATAAAAAACATTAACATAACGTTAAGAATTTAATTCTATGATATTCAATTTTGATTTTCTTTTTTAGGTTTGATTCTTTTTGATATTTAAAATTTTTAACATTTCTTTTTTTATTTTTGTATAAAGGTTTTTATTAACATTTCAACTTTTAGATTTGTATTTTAATTTTATTAACTTTTTAACTTTGTAAAATCCATGCTCCTATCCGCAGCCCTAGATGCGTCCATCCTCATCCGCGTTCCTATTGCTCCTTCCTCACGCTGTCCGCGGCTCCTCCTCCCTGCTTACATCCGCGTGCTTTCATTTCTCCTCTCCTTCCTCTCTCCCTGCACGCTGCTCCTTTACCCTTGCGGTTGCACTTCCCTTCACGTTGTTTGCTTGATAGTTTCTTCACGTTGACTCTCCGCTCTAGCTCCTTGACATCTCCTCCCTCATCTGCTTTCCATCCCTGTTGTCCGCATGCCCTTACCCGCAGCAGCTGTTCATCTCCGCTGCCTTCTTCCTGCTCGTTCCCTTCCTCCTCTCACTCCTTTTTGACCTGCATAACAAACCTAACACATCACATAAAAAACATTAACATAGTGTTAAGACTTTAATTTTATGATATTCGATTTTGATTTTCTTTTTTCGGTTTTATTCTTTTTGAGATTTAAAATTTTTAACATTTATTTATTTTTGTGTAAAGGTTTTTATTAACATTTCAACTTTTATCCTGGATGTGGGTGCCTCTTAGATGTTGGTCTGATTGCCACCTAGCCTCCCCATCGTCGAGCAACCGTCCTCGCCACGAGGCGACACATGGCCCTGGCGTGGATGGCATTTAATACACCAACCCAGCTCTGCAGCCCATCGCCTTAACTGCAATTCAATTCCCCTGCTGTGATTTCACCTCTACTCGTCCTGGTTGCAGACAACCCTGGCCATTTATGGGCAATGGCGCCATCTCCTCTCAGCACTTCTCCCTCCGTTTCTCTGCCATTTTCGCTCCCGGCTCTGCCATTCCCTATTGCAACTTCACCTCTCTCGCAGCCTTGCAGACTCCCTCTGCCCATTCGCTCCATGCTGATTTCAGTCATTCTGCTCGTTCTCCTCACTCATCTCATTCACATTCCCACAATTCAGTCGCCTCCATGCCTCGACGCCACCGCATGCGCTGCCGCAGAGGTGGAGGCCGTGGCTCGCCCTCCCAACCTCCCATCCATTCCTTGGCGGAACGTTCTATGGACTTCTCCTTGGACTTGGATGCGTCGGGGGTCCTTGACCCTCAACACCTCTCTACCCACATCTCTTTGTGCCTTCCCAAAGCTCAGTCTCGCCCAACTGGTTCGGGGTCCAGGAAGAGGATGTGTAAATCTAATATGTCTCCCTCTTTCCCTCAACAACCTCGAAAGATGGTGGCTCTGCCCATCAAGCCTTTGAAGGACTCCTCAGACAGTGGTGGCAACAGCAGCTCTGCAGAAGGTGGCAAAGATGTAGCTACAGGTGCCCATTCGACTTCAATGCCAGAGCTGGACCCTCAGCTATCCAAGCCAGAGGACGACCCCTCCGACTACGGATGCTTCATCGAGGAAGAGCAGCCTCCTCAGCCTATTCAGGATGACAAGGATCAGCACGCCTAGCGCCATGGTTCCTACTTTTCATGTTTTTTCCAACCATGTTATAGTTTCTATGTTTCTTTACTTTCTGCATTTCATATCTAGATACTAGGTACTTCCGTTCAATGTTGGTTTGTTATCATGCTATTTGGATTGGTTTATGGGCTGGTTTCCCCTCTTGGGGCAGCCCCTTTTTTGTTTTTTTGAATTTCCTCTTTCCCACCAGAATTGGCTAACTCAACAATTCCGGTCTCGACAATGAACTATAGCACTGTAATTTTTTGTATGGTATAATAGAATTAGTTTTTAGATTTGTATTTTAACTTTATTAACTTTTTAACTTTGTAAAATATTCAAAAGTTTCCAAAAAAAAAAAAAAAATTCTAACTTTAAAATATTCAAAAATAAAATTTCCATTTTTTTAGATTTTAATTTTTGTCTTTTCCATTAACTTCAATTCTTTTAATTCTTTGTTAGAAAATTTAGTTTTTTTAGTTAGACTTTTGGACATTGGGTTTTTTGAGACATTTAAATTTTAGGCTAGGCAAGATACTTAATTGTGGAAAAATTCATATGGTTGACATGATTGAATTTTTAAAATATCCTAAGTTTAACTATAGGAGAAAATTTAATTTTTGGATATGCATTATTTTAGAATATCGTTTAATGATAATCCATAAATTGTTTGACAGAGTGTTTGTTTAGCATTGAAATTTCATGGTATATCTTGATGAATAATTACTGAAATTTAAGTGCTAGTCAATTTCATATGATTCAGCTGGGTTTGATGATCATTGGCATATGTATTTTTAAATGTTTTCTATCGATTAAAATCGCCTAATGTGTAATTAACTCTTGTTTCATTTACTTGAATTTGGATATTTATTGAATATTAATTTTTTGAGTAAGTGTGATTGATATCTTATTTTGAGAGCTCTATTGTGGATTTGTGACAAATTGTATATCTTTCATTTGAGTAATTTTTGGCATCTTCATAATTGGTACTCTCGCTTAATTACTTAGGGGTTAGATCAGATTATTTATAATCTACGTGCTTTAGGCTTTTAACACCACCTCTCATCTTCGAAGCTTGCTTCATCTCGCTTCATCTTCTAATCATTATCCTTGCATTCTGCATTATAAGTTAGCATTGCATAGCAGCAGTTTCTCATCAAGTACTTGGTTTTAATTTCCTTAGAAGGATAGTTGACTCCACAAGGCACTAGTATCAATCATTCAAATTTAATCGAATCATTTAATCCTGCTAGATCTTTTACAAGTATTTGGTCATTTAATTATGTCTCTCGAACTGGTTGGTTCCCAACTAGTTCTCCTTCATTCCATTTCCATAGGGTTTACCCCCCTTAGTTTGTTATAAGGAGACAACTTCAACAGAGAGATTGGGGATTAGGATGACAACCCCCGATTTGAGTCATTGTCGCGATGCCTAGACATTCTGTGCGACAACATTTTTGGCACCGTTGCTTGGGACAGATTTTTTTTGTCCTTGGTCTCAACGACATTTTCTAATCTTCTAATCTTTTTCGCCATTCATTAACCCATCACACGACATATCATTTTCTAGCGTCACTTCATCTCTTCATCGTTTCATCATCGTATCTTTCTTCATATCACTAATCCTTTCATCTTCTCTTGCACCTTTAGCACCTGGAAATTTCGATTGGTTTCTTGTTTGGGTGGTGACTCCACTTATTCATCTATTTACTCTGAGACAAGAATCCCTCCCTGATATCCATCTGTTTCTTTCGACTAAGTTTTCGGTTTTAAAATTTGGTTCATGTTCAAGTGGCGACTCCAATTCTTTCATTTCTTACAAGAATTTCTGCTAAGAAGTTTGCTTCTTGTTGACCTCTTGACTTTCCTTGAACAAGGATCTATTTCTCTAACATCCATTTCGTTGTTCCATTTAAGCAAGTCATCACGGATGATTTTTTTGATCCTTTTGATTTTACTAACTTTCAGGGTGCTCCACACAATTTCCCGTCTTCGGTCAATGAGACTATCGATGAGGTACCCCGTTTTAGTGATGATAATGATTTTACTGCCGAGGCTCACATTCAGAATTTCAACCTCTAGATAAGCAAGTGTCGCCCATATTCTGATCATGAAGATGTGAAGATGTAGCTTTTCATTCTCACCTTAGTTGGTGATGCTTTGGAGTGGTTCGCTGACTTCCCCAAAAACACTTTTGATTCTTTCCAATCACTCATTGAGGCCTTTGAAAATAAATATGGAGATAAAGAAAAGGTAAAAGCAAAAGTTGAAGTAAATGAAACTGTAGAAGTTGAAAATGATTTCATCAAGGAATTAACTCAGATGGTTAAAAATATGCAACTGAATCAAGCTCAGGTAATCAAGAATATGGAGGCCAACCAGGCTCAATTCATTAAGAATATGGAACTTAATCAAGAAAAATTAATAGCGGATCACGCCAGTGAAATTGGTTCTATGTAGAGCAGGTTATTGGCCTTAGAAGAAAAACATATTGAGGAAATGACGATCATGGAATTTAATCACTCTAATCAAATGGCCACCATGTAGAATCATTTGATCAACATGGAAGCAAATCATGAGAAAGAGATGAACTATATGCAAAATTTCTTCATGGCCATGAATGCGAATAATGATAAAGTAAAAAACATGGAAATCGGTCAGATGTCTCTTCAACACAAGTTTTTGACTGTTGAAAAGAGTCATGCAAAGGAAATCAGTACTATAAAGGTTAAGCATTCTAATCATATGATTGTTATTCAGAATAAGTTGGAAAAAATGGACAGATCACAGAATGTCCAACCCAAGTCAGAATTGTCAACAGATCATAGGCCTCCCAATTTGCTGAAGCAAGCTCCATCCTATTATGAGGAGACCATTTCTTCCATTGAAAAGTGGTTGATTTAAGGCAACCCGGATAAAAGGAAAACCGAGGGGAATCAGGTTAATACATGTGAAGTTAATCCATCACCCTTGACAGAGCAGATGTAGAATGAAGAGAGGCATGTCATACATATCTTGAATACTTCATCTGAAAGTTCACAAGCACAATGTTCCACATCATCAACAACACAGTCTGCCACGAAGAAAAGCCTCAAGCAAAAAAGAAAAAGAATAAGGAAACGTTTTGATTCATCTGATGGCCGCGAGCAGCTCGATTTTCGGGTAAGACAAAGTCCTACCGTATGCAAGATTTCACATGGCACGTCCGTAAAATAGCCCACATACTTGCCTGAAAGCAGGTAGATGCTCAGTATCCACTATATTGAACACATTTGATGCCACAGGGCATCCTTTGTATTGTGTCTCTAACCTTACACCTTGTCCTTTCAGCATTTCATTTTGTATTTAGATTAGATTTACTTCTCATGTTAGTAGAATAATAAATGATAGAAGAGGTTCTATTTTTCACGTGCTTAATGTTATATGATGAATTTTGGATGGACGCTACTTATATAATCTTGTGTATTGACCCATATTCTGGATTCTCACATTCCTCCGACGAAGCAACGTGTCCCCAAGTAGAGCCAGATGTTGACCACTGTATGTCAACGACTCTATAACAGTACAACCCTTTTTTCGCAAAAGGGATCTATCATGTTTGAGTGTTCGTGCCATTCATATTTCATCATTCATTCGACATTTTTGTAAATGATGTAAACCCATTCTGCATGTTTATAATGCAAAAATGATATTAGTAAGACCATCATGTATGTAACAACCTAGGTAAGCCTAGTATTTTGGTGACGATTTCTATCCTAGGAGGTTTTTCGTCTCACTGATTCATCTGTGTCTCTAGACACAAATGATCGACAAAGTTTTTCCCCTCTAGTCTCACCCCAAAGTAGGGTGGATTTTGTCGTCAAGATACTAAGTGAGTCTTAGTGTTTTTTATCGAGTCTTTGTAAAGTAATTTGGGAATGATCCTAGCTAATTGGCTAGATCATTTTATTATAGATTGCTAGGTCTACTAGATCATATTTTGAGTCGCAGAATTGGGTAGATTATTGAGGCTCTGTTACGAACGGGTGTTCCTCTCATGGTTTAATGTATTAATCTTATGTAAAGAGGGTTGGTAAAATAATTAATCCCCTCATGAGTCAATTAATTAAATTTTCTGGCCAAATTAAATTAAAAATCCTAAGCCAGAAATTTAATAAATTTTATGTCCTAGGTAAAATTAAATTCTTCAAAGGAAAAATTCGTGGGTCTCTAAAAAATAAATTTTTAAAGGTCCCAGGCCAAGGGAATATTGGAAATTTTGAGAAATTTTGGATCCTTGGGCCTTGTTAGTTAAGTTAAAGTCAAATTTTTGAGGCAATTAACTCAAAAATATTATTTTTGAGTTAATTAAAAAGAAATTAATTGAAAAATTCGAAATTCCTCAAAAAATAATAATTTCGACGGACGAGATTAAAAGATAATCAAATCCTTTTCGACGATCAAGATTACTTTGATGGGGATCAAACGAACTAGCCGTTGGAGATTTTACCTATAAATTAGAGGCCAGTGTTAGTCTGGTTTTCTTCCGATCTTTTAATCATGTACTAGCTCTTGAAGCTCTTCTGTAATACTTTTTGGAATAATACAAACGAAGTCTTTGGGGTTTTATTTGATAGTCACGTTCCTCTTTAGCATTTTATGGCTTTTCCTTTATATTCTGCTAGTGATTATTTCGATTAATTGTTGATTAATGGATCTTGTAGAGTAATCTATTGCATAGATATCTTACTTAGGTTACTGGATTTAGAGTAAGAATATTAATTGGAGTGAGTTAGCAGGTATCTCTAACTCTTGAAAGTTTTATTTTTATCCTATTTCTCTATTGATTTAACAGTTTAACTTTAAGTGTGCAGAAATCTCTCAGATTTAGAATTGGGCGTTTGGGGAAGTCCTCGGCTGGACCAGCTGACACCCAAGGAAATAAGATTTGAAGAGCCCTCCAGATCTAATTCCCTTGGCTTATCTTAAATTCTATTTGTGTAAGGTTTTTCTAGGGCTTGTGCCTAAATTAAAAATTTATTTTAATTTTTTATTGAATTTAAAGTTAGATCTGGCTAGTAAGAGCCTTAGATCTTCACATCTTGGAGCGCATTCAGACTTACACTCCTTAGATCTGACAGATCCGCAACTCTTGTGCATAGATCTGTAAATATATTGTATAGATCTGTTAGTTAATTTAAAGTCCAATTTTTGAGGTAATTAACTCAAAAATATTATTTTTGAGTTAATTAAAAATAAATTAATTGAAAAATTCGAAATTCCTCAAAAAATTCTAATTTCGACGGACGAGATTAAAAGATAATCAAATCCTTTTCGACGATCGAGATTACTTTGACGGGGATCAAACGAACTAGCCATTGGAGATTTTACCTATAAATTAGAGGCCAATGTTAGTCTGATTTTCATCCGATCTTTTGATCATGTACTAGCTCTTGAAGCTCTTCTGTAATACTTTCTGGAATAATACAAACGAAGTCTTTGGGGTTTTATTTGATAGTCGCGTTCCTCATCAGCATTTTATGGCTTTTCCTTTATATTCTACTAGTGATTATTTCAATGAATTGTTGATTAATGGCTCTTGTAGAGTAATCTATTGCACGGGTATCTTGCTTAGGTTACTGGATTTATGGTAAGAATATTAACTGGATTGAGTTAGCAGGTATCTCTAACTCTTGAAAGTTTTATTTTTATCCCATTTCTCTATTGATTTAACAGTTTAACTTGAAGTGTGCATAAATCTCTCGGATTTAGAATTGGGTGTTTGAGGAAGTCCTCGGCTGGACCAGATGACTCCCAAGGAAATAAGACTTGAAGAGCCCTCCAGATCTAATTCCCTTGGCTTATCTTAAATTCTATTTGTGTAGGGTTTTTCTAGGGCTTGTGCCTAAATTAAACATTTATCTTAATTTTTTATTGAATTTAAAGTTAGATTTGGCTAGTAAGAGCCTTAGATCTTCAGATCTGGGAGCGCATTCGGACTTACATTCCTTAGATCTGACAGATCTGCAACTCTTGTGCATAGATCTGTAAATATATTGTATAGATCTGCAACTCTTTAGAATTTTTTTTTTAGTTTTCTAATTTCTAACTCAGGGTTTCAATTTTAGATTTTTGTATATTTGTTGGGTTTTTGTGTTTTGGTTTCTGGTCTTGTGAAGGTGACATTTGAGAGTTTTAAGAGAATTTTTTTGAGATCTGAGACAAATCTAGGCCCTGGAGGGTAAGATTTGATGTCAAGATCAAGATTTTTTGTAGGGATATTCAAGTTAAATTTTTAAAATCTGTGTTTCTGGGAAAATTTAATTGTTGGATAGAAGGAAAATTGTGAAAAAAATTTATGCACTAGTTGTGCCTGTGTTTTCCTCTCACCAAGCTCCATTTCGCTGCCTTCCCGAGCTTCATTCCTTTGCTGCGTTTTTTTCAGCCGACTTCCTCTTCTCACGTAGTCCCATCCTCCCTTTTTTTCTACATGCCGGCTCCTCTCCGCAACCTCCATTTCCCTGTATCCTACCGCATCCATCTGCTTCCCTCCATCTCTTCATTTTCTCCACGCTCCTATCTGCAGCCCTAGCTGCATCCATCCTAATCTGCGTTCCTATTGTTCCTTCCTCACGCTGTCTGCGACTCCTCCTCCCTGCTTACCTCTGCGTGCCTTCATTTCTCCTCTCCTTTCGCTCTCCCTGCACGTTGCTCCTTTACCCTTGCGGCTGCACTTCCCTTCACGCTGCCTGCTCGAAAGTTTCCTCACGCTGCCTCCCCGCTCCAGCTCCTTGACGTCTCCTCCCCATCTCCTTTCCATCCCTGCTGTCCGCATGCCCTTACCCGCAACAACTGTTCACCTCCGATGCCTTCTTCTTGCTCGTTCCCTTCCTCCTTCCGCTCCTTTTCGACCTGCATAACAAACCTAACGCATCACATAAAAAACATTAACATAACGTTAAGACTTTAATTTTATGATATTTGATTTTGATTTTCTTTTTTAGGTTTGATTATTTTTGAGATTTAAAATTTTTAACATTTATTTACTTTTATTTTTGTATAAAGGTTTTTATTAACTTCTCAACTTTTAGATTTGTATTTTAATTTTATTAACTTTTTAACTTTGTAAAATATTCAAAACTTTCATAAAAAAAAAAATTCTAATTTTAAAACATCCAAAAAATAAAATATTTTTTTTTTAGATTTTAATTTTTGACTTTTCCATTAACTTTAATTCTTCTAATTCTTTGTTAGAATTATTATTTTTTAGTTAGACTTTGGACATTGGGTTTTTTGAGCCATTTAAATTTTAGGCTTGGCAAGATACTTAATTGTGGAAAAATTCCTATGGTTGACATGATTTAATTTTTAAAATATCCTAAGTTTAACTATAGGAGAAAATTTAATTTTTGATTTGCATTATTTTAGAATATCGTTTAATCCATAAATTGTTTGACGAAGTGTTTGTTTAGCATTGAAATTTCATGGTATATCTTGATGAATAATTACTGAGATTTAAGTGCTAGTCAATTTCATATGCTTCCACTGGGTTTGATGATCATTGACATCTGGATTTTTAAATGTTTTCTATCGATTAAAATCGCCTAATGTGTAATTAACTCCTGTTCATTTACTTGAATTTGGATATTTATTGAATATTAATTTTTCGAGTAAATGTGATCGATATCTTATTTTGAGAGCTCTATTGTGGATTTGTGAGAAATTGTATATCTTTCATCTGAGTAATTTTTGGCGTCTTCATAATTGGCACTCTCGCTTAAGTACTTAGTGGTTAGATCAGATTATTCATTATTTATAATCTAAGTGCTTTAGGATTTTAACATCACCTCTCATCTTCGAAGCTTGCTTCATCTCGCTTCGTCTTCTAATCATTATCCTTGCCTTCTGCATTCTAAGTTAGCATTGCATAGCAGCAGTTTCTCATCAAGTACTTGGTTTTAATTTCCTTAGCAGGATAGTTGACTCCATAAGGCACTAGTATCAATCATTCAAATTTAATTGAATCATTTAATCTTGCTAAATATTTTACAAGTATTTGGTCATTTAACTGTGTCTCCCGAACTAGTTGGTTCCCAACTAGTTCTCCTTCATTTCATTTCCTTAGGGTCTACTCCCCTTAGTCTGCTATAAGGAGACATCTTAAATAGAGAGATTTGGGATCAGGGTGACAATCCTCGATCTGAGCTGTCGCGGTTCCTAGACATTCTGTGCGACAACACACTGCATGGTCCTCGCCCCCAAAACTAGCACTGAAAACCCATCAGAGCTCTCTGTTTGTATGCCCCTTCTCTGCACCATCTGAGCATCGATGAAGTTATGCATAGCCCCGCTGTCCACTAGCACCAAGACACGTTGTTCGTAAACAGTCCCACGGACCCTCAGCATTAGGTACTTAGGTACTCCTCACAAAGATGCAAGGACCCCTCCGGCAGGTGCAAACGGTGGTCCTCCTGTTGCTGGAGGAGGTGGTGGAGGGTTCTCCCCTGGTGCTCCTGTGCTAGTATCTCCTCCCATCTCGAAGAAGGTCTCCACTTCTTCCTCACTGTCGGAGAAAACCTCAATGTAGAGTGCCTTTCCTCCAGCACACCTGTGACCTATTGCCCACGGCTCCTGGCAGGTGAAGCAGAGCTTCTTCCGCCTCAAATCCCTCTGGGTCTCATCATCTAGTGGCCCTTATCCATGATTCCCTGTTGGGGGTAGAGCTCTTGTGTCCCTCCCTCTCTGCTGGAAAGCCAGTTTGTTGGGTATGGGGACCCTCGTCCTAAGTAGTGCATCCTGCAAATCCCTGGTCCTCCCAACTGCGTCTTGCAACGTAGTTGGCTGAGTAGACCTTACTAGCCCACGCAAAGGTTTTGCCAGATGTAATATCCCCAAAGGGAAATAACCAGTAATAAACAGAAATATGCCAGACAGATATAGAAAACACAATGCGGAACCAGATCATGGAACCAATACACATAGAATGCCAGAAAACTGAGCCATTTTATTAATCTGAAAGTACATAGAGAGGAGTACAAGAAAATCAGAATGAGGGCACCTATCCTTGCTCAAGGCAAGTGAAGAATCCTCTCAGAAAATAGGAAATGGGCACTCTGAGCTTCACATCCCGGTTCTTTGAAGAAAGCTATGATAGCTGCTGTTGCTGAAGTGAGCGGGGAAGCTGGGGCTGATCCCTTGCCGGAATGAGCTAAAAATCTACGGATCACTGCTAGCACATGGGACAAAACCCGGAAAGCGAGTAGCGACAAATGGACCACCTCCGAAAATCGCCCCCAGAAACCCTCCTACAAAAACGCTGTGCCTTCAGGAACAGCTCAGAAGCTCAAGAAATATGCTGGCAAAAGGGCTGGATCTACCCACAAATCCTCCAGATGAGATGACCAACTCCTCAAGGCTGAAAACACTGAAAAATGCTGCCAGAACCCCACATATAGACCCTACTCATCAGATCTGCGTCCTCCCTGACTGGATCTGCGTCCTCTCTGCCCAGATCTGCTGGATCTGAGTCATACAAGGCTGGATCTGCTACTATCTCTCCAGATCTGCGTCCCACAAGGCTAGATCTGCTGCTAGCTCTTCGGATCTATGCTAGATCTGCCAATATCTCCTCAGATCTGCAACCTCAAAGGCTGGATCTGATGTTATCTCTTCAGATCTAGGCTGGATCTGCCAATATCTCCTCAGATCTGCAATCTCCCAAGCTGGATCTAGTGCTACCCCTCCAGATCTGCAACCTACAGAACCAGATCTGCAAATATCTGCTCGGATCTACAATCTCCAAGGCTGGATCTATCACTGTGCCTTCAGATCTGCGTCCTTCCTCTTCCTACTGGAACAGCGTCCTCACTCCAAACTGATCTGCGTCCTTCCTGCTGCTGAAACTGCGTTTTTCCTGCTAGATCTGCGCAGCCACTAGAGGGCTTCTTCCTCTCCGACTCTCCACCTGAAACTGCTACTGAAACTGAAAGATAGAACTCGGAAATTAACCTTACTAGGGCGGGCACTCGAAGTCCCCCGAAGCTAAGGGTGAAACCAGAAATAACCTTACCAGGGCAGGCACTCGAAGTCCCCCGAGGCTAAGGGTGAGATCTCCGACCGGAAACACTCGTGCACTAAACAGTGCTGCAGACCGACTAAACAACCGGCGTGCTGAAGCAGACAAAAGTCTAGCTCTCAATATCAATATCAAAATATGCATACCAACTGAAGTGGGAACCCCTCCTTTTATAATGCTAAACTCCCTCCAAAACCTTAACTGCGTCCTTCACCTTGCAGTTACCCTTGGGTCAGCGTGAGGCCTCCCCTTATATACGTGTGGACCCCCAAGGCCCCCTCTTTAAGTTACAACGTCAATCAACTAGGAAAGCACTTTATTTTATAAAGTGAGATGACTAAAGTGAGGTGACCCCTCTTATTTTTCACTTTATTTATTATTTCTAGCTAAAGCGGCAAAATAAAGCAAAAATGAAATATTCCAATTAGCAAAGCTAATTGGGAATGTTACAGTCTCCCCCGGCAAAACGTTGCTTGTCCTCAAGCAACTGAAGTGATGGATGCTGTAACGTCTGCCCGCTCTCCCAAGTGGCATCCTTATCCGGCAAAAATTGCTTATTCTCAAGCAATGCTTGAACAAGCCTACTCTCTAGCTGATGCTCCCTGCCAATACTGCAAAATGTGCCTGGGTCCCACTGAAACCTCTCTGTCTCCTGCATCACCCTGATATGAAGGGATATCTCAATGCCAGGATCCCAAACTGGCCTCTCATGGTACCAGCCAATCAATAGTCCTCTCGGATCCCATCGCCACTGTGGCCGATAATCGCACAAGTCCCATGACTCGGACTGCTCGCTGCCTCTGGCTATGACTACAGACCATGACTGCTGCTGCTCTGCATCTATGAATGTGTAAGTTGTCCCATCGACTGTGTACCAGCTCATCATCTCTCTCCACTCAAGGCATGAAGTGAGGAACATCTCTCTCATGTGGATCCTCCATCCCCAAGCAATCATCCAACCAAAATGAGCCACCTCCCAACAAGGCAACTCCTGAGAATCTCCTTCCACCTCAGGCTCTGGTAATGAAGGTGGGCTGAAAATATGAATTTGGCAAGCATCATAGCTTACCCCATGCTGTCCTTCTCTCCACTCATGACAAGTGTAGAGTCTATGCTGATCCTGGGCTGCAAAATCATTGCCCTCCAATGGCAAAGTGAAAAACAATCCACCATAGAAGGTTCCTCCATCAATGAAGAACAAGCTGGCCCAACACAAACCATCCATGAAGAATATGACATGGTCATCATGGATCACCCTAATGAGATGTTTGCTGAAGGTTCTACATGAGGATACATAGTGCAAACAATCTCTCACAAGGATACAACGCAGTCTCATCCACTGCAACCTCAGAAAATCACATGGCAAGCAATGTACAAGATCCATCACATCTACTAATGGATAGTAAGTGGCTGAATATGACAACAACATAGGTCCAAACACTTGCCCATGGGTGTACCATGGATGAATATCAATCTCATGGCCCACATCAAAAGAGAACACATATGTAGTAGTGGTGGCCATGCCTCCTCCCATGCTCCTATTAGAACATGTAGTGCAGAAAATACTCAAAGGCACATTCAGCTCATGTGTCTCTCTCATAATCAAGCCTCCCATACAAATCTGACCATATGCTGGAAGTAAGACGGTACATGAGTTCTCCATAGTATTTTGGCATGCTATGAAGAAGAATGAACCATGTGCTGCAAGAAGATAATCCTCCTCATGCTTGGAAACCCAAGTCAAGAAGAATATGCCATAGATGTCTCTCTCATCATTACCTCCTCTTTGTGCAACAAATACGAAGTGATCCTGGGACCTATGGGTTATAGATCCCCCATATCTCGGCTGCGCACGCTCCCTCCATAATGTTCTGCTCCAAGGTGACAACGCTGGGAGCTCATGCAAATAAGCTCCTGTCAATACAAGACTCTGTTCTTTGACATGCTCCTTGTCAAAGACTCCTCTAATACCGCTGCAACAAGTGTGGAATACTCCCCAAGATGGAAGTGCTTCCCCGTCATCAACAAAGATCAAGGAGATAGTGCCATCCCCTCTTCCTGCGACATCATGCAAGGTGTGGGAGCAAATCTGCCCTTGCTCTCCCAGAAACAAACCAAGCAACCAAACAATTTGCTGCCTCCCCATACTCCCATCATACAACTCGAGTGTCATAGCAACACCATGCATACATACTCCATGCTGCTCAATGATGCAAGTATCCAGCCATCTCTCTTCCACCCTCCGACTCTTAGGAAGAGTGTTTGCCAAGAAATGGCCAAACTCTTTCAAGAGTAACCAGCGCAGCCAAGCCTCCTGCTGTCTGGTAACACAGATCTGCAAGTAGCCTCCTAGCTCCTTGCTCATCATCCCCATCCACTCAATCACTTGTGGATGCCTCCTTCTCCTCATCTTGGTACTCCTCCCATGAGGGCTACCATCCTCCCAAATCAAATTTCTGATTTTGCACTTCATGGGATTTTGAAGTATAAACTTCTCAAGGATCAATGAGACCCCATCAAGAATCAAATAGGTGGTAGGCAAAAACCTCCCATCATGATGTGTATGGCTCAAGGGATGTCCAACACAAGCATGAGAGACGTTATCCATCCGAAGATGTCCTCCATCTTCTATCTGCTCTTGTGAGAAGGGAAGAAAGTCATTGCACCCCATGGTGTGTCGAAGTGTATCTCCAGTGAGATCTCTCCTTGAGATCTCCCCTTCATCCATAGTCTGCTCCACCGAGTACCAACTCAGAATCTCTCGCCATCCAATCTCAACACGTGGCTGCTGTACCCTGCACAACTCTGATCGTCTCATACCACTATCCAAGTCAACATATGAGATCTGACTAGGTGGCTCTGCCTCTCTCTCTCCAACGGGAAGAGATGACCCAACAATACTGCTAGTCCCATCCATACGTGCCTGAAGGGGAATGATCTGACGCTCCCTCGTGCCCTCTGGTTGTACCATCAGGGAATCCAGCTGTTCCCCAATGCGGACCAACTTGGCCGCCGACTTGGCACAAGTCGCTCTCATACCCTCCAGCTCCTGGTCCTGCAACAAAACGGTCTCCCGTACTGACGCGGCCTTCTCCCTCAAAACTCGAAGGTCCGCCCGAAGCCGATGATACCGCTGTCTGCGATCATCGTCCAATACCTCTGTATCTCCTAGTGCCTCATCGATAGTGGATATATCTCCTGATACCTCACCCATCTGTCGTGTGCCGCTACCACCCGAAGACTCGGACATGGCTCCAGTCATCACCTCAGTGTATGGCTCTACCGGGGTAGGCTCTACCTCCTCCACTACGATATCAACCGGCATGGTCAAGGAGGTCTCTAATGATGGTGAGTTCTGTGTCTCACTAGGTGTATCCTCGAACTCCCTGCAATCCTGCGTTCCCTCATCCTCTTCTCCACTGCTCTCGGAGAAGACCTCAATGAAGTGTGCCTTCCCTGCCGCACACCTGTGTCCTGATGCCCATGGCTCCCGGCAAGTGAAGCAAAACCGCTTCCTCCTCGGCTCTCTCCTGGCCTCATCATCAAACTACCCTCGTCCAGGATTCGCCTTGGGAGGCGGAGCCCTCGTGTCCTTACCCTTAGGCTGGAAGGCCTGCCTCTGGGGATAAGGTGTCCGAGTCCTGGGTAAGACATCCTGTAAGTCCCGAGTCCTGCTGATGGCATCCTGAAGGGTAGCCGGTCTGTTTGACCGGACTGAGCTACGAAGTGGCTCTGACAGCCCTTCCACAAACAAGCCAACCATCCGAGCTGCAGATAAATCAGGTACCATCACCGAAATCCTCAAGAAGTCTGAAATGTATGTCTCTGCACTCCCAGTCTGTTTGAGCTTGATCAGCTCACCAAAATACTGATCTGGATCCCTCCTGTCAAAGTGCTCTACCACCCTGGACTTTGCCGAACTGTTTGATGAGCCAGCAAACCTGGGCAAATGAAATCCACTAGCTGCACGGTGGTCATCACGGCGGTGTCCGTGCCCCTTGTGCTGGTGCTGCTCAGGGGGTTTGACACCACATCGGAACTGGAAATAGTGCTCCCAGGGAAAAGCATCCATGAATGCCTGACCCATGCTCTGCCAATCTGCAAAAACGGCTGCATATCGAGCTGGACTCACATCTCCTGCCATACTGCTGCTTAACTTCGACCTTCGATTTACCCACTGAAAACTACTCGGAAAATTCTAGGAATTTGGGAAAGTGATCCTCGCCCAAAACCCAGAAAAACCCAGAAAACGTTTCTCCTAATTCCAAACTTCAAAATTTGACCCTTTTTATTTTGGCCCTTTTTCCAACTGCGTTTCTGGTATTGCACTACTATTGCTCTGTATGATCTCTTTTTCTGATGTCATAGACCACAGGCTGAGCCAGAATTATGCTCTGATACCACTGTAATATCCCCAAAGGGAAATAACCAGTAATAAACAGAAATATGCCAGACAGATATAGAAAACACAATGCGGAACCAGATCATGGAACCAATACACATAGAATGCCAGAAAACTGAGCCATTTTATTAATCTGAAAGTACATAGAGAGGAGTACAAGAAAATCAGAATGAGGGCACCTATCCTTGCTCAAGGCAAGTGAAGAATCCTCTCAGAAAATAGGAAATGGCTACTACAGAAACTGCATCCCAGTTGCTGGAAGAAACTGCCGTAAACTGCTGCTGCTGGAGTGAGCTGAAGCTAGGGGCTGATCCCCTTGCCGGAATGAGCTAAAAATCTACAGATCACATATACTCGCTGCTCCGGACAAAACCCAGAAACCGTGAAGCAAATGGACCACCTCCGAAAATCGCCCCCAGAAACCCTCCTCCTACAAAAACGCTGTGCCTTCAGGAACAGCTCAGAAGCTCAAGAAATATGCTGGCAAAAGGGCTGGATCTACTCACAAATCCTCCAGATGAGATGACCAACTCCTCAAGGCTGAAAACAACGACGAGCGCTGGGAGCCCCACATAAGGAGACCTACTCATCGGATACGCGTCCTCACGGCGGATGCACGTCCTCTACGCGGATGCGCGGATGCGAGTCATACAAGGCTGGATCTGCTACCATCTCTCCAGATCTGCGTCCTACAAGGCTAGATCTGCTGCTAGCTCTTCAGATCTATGCTAGATCTGCCAATATCTCCTCAGATCTGCAACCTCAAAGGCTGGATCTGATGTTATCTCTTCAGATCTAGGCTGGATCTGCCAATATCTCCTCAGATCTGCAATCTCCCAAGCTGGATCTAGTGCTACCCCTCCGGATCTGCAACCTACAGAACCAGATCTGCAAATATCTGCTCAGATCTACAATCTCCAAGGCTGGATCTATCACTGTGCCTTCAGATCTGCGTCCTTCCTCTTCCTACTGGAACAACGTCCTTACTCCAAACTGATCTGCGTCCTTCCTGCTGCTGAAACTGCGTTCTTCCTGCTAGATCTGCGCAGCCACTAGAGGGCTTCTTCCTCTCCGACTCTCCACCTGAAACTGCTACTGAAACTGAAAGATAGAACTCAGAAATTAACCTTACTAGGGCGGGCACTCGAAGTCCCCCGAAGCTAAGGGTGAAACCAGAAATAACCTTACCAGGGCAGGCACTCGAAGTTCCCCGAGGCTAAGGGTGAGATCTCCGACCGGAGACACTCGGTTGCACTAAACAGTGCTGCAGACCGACTAAACAACCGGCGTGCTGAAGCAGACAGAAGTCTAGCTCTCAATATCAATATAAAATCATGCATACCCCAAATGAGGTGAGAGCCCCTCCTTTTATAATGCAAAACTCCCTCCAAAACTTAACTGCGTCCTTACTCTCCCTTGACCTGCGCAGTTAATCCTTGGGTCAGCCTGATGCCTCCCCATCATACTCATGTGGACCCCCAAGGCCCCCTCTCTAAGTTATAACGTCAATCAACTAGGAAAAGAACACTTTATTTTATAAAGTGAGATGACTAAAGTGTGGTGACCCCTCTTATTTCTCACTTTATTTATTATTTCTGACTAAAGCGGCAAAATTAAACAAAAATGAAATATTCCAATTAGCAAGGCTAATTGGGAATATTACACCAGACCATCTATGTACATGTAGATCCTCAGTTCCGACAAATCTGGAACCATCACCGAGAGCTCAGGAATTCTAAAATGTAGGTCTCCGGGTTTCCCAACTATTTGAGCTTGGTCAGCTCCACAAAACGCTCCTCCGGATCCTTCAGATCAAAAATCTCCAACACCCTCCTAGTAAAATCATTATACATTGTCACTCCTGAGTGAACCTGTGTGGTCATCCCTTGAAACCACCAGTCATGGTCTTCTCCCTCTAGGTGCAGCGCAACTACCTTGATGGCCTCTACCTCCGTCATCTGGTTAAGTTGGAAATAGATGTTCAACTTCTCAACCCAAGCCTTGGTTGAACATTTTGATGACCCATCAAAAGTTGGTAGAAAAATTCTGCCCACGGTACGCTGCAGATCATTGGCCTGCGTGTACCCTCCTCCTCTATTTTGGCCCCTGGGTTTGCTATTGTTCTTCCGCTGGCAAAACTCATTGAAGGTGAGAGAACCTCCAAACTCGGGTCCATAGGACTGATAGTCTGCGAAATAATCTCCATAGTGAGCCACCTCCGACTCTTGCGGACCTCCTGCTTTTGCTCTTGAAGCTAGAAACGTAGGACCTCCGGCTCTTGCGGACCTCCTGCTCTTGCTCTTGAAGCTAGAAACTATGATTCTGCGTTGCATCTGTGGTACTGCTCACCTTGCATATTGCTGCAAACTACTGCATCTGTACTGCAACTCCCTCTTATTTGCTGCTGCTGCAATTGAGAATCCATCTGTTTCTGCTACTGAAATGGGTTCTCTACCATACCCATCTATTCCCTGAATTGGATGAACTTAGCTCTTCCTAGAGATTTCATGATTACGTCTTCTACCTAATCTCCTGTGGGAACATACGGCAACTGTATTGCCCCATGCTGAACACAGTCTCTGATAAAGTGACATCTCATATCAATGTGTTTCGACCTATCATGAAATACTGGATTCTCAGAGAGTTTGATACAGCTCTGATTATCGCACTAAACATTGGTCACTCCCATCCTCTTCCTGAACAAACTTACAAGCAGCTTTCTATGCCATATCGTTTTGCACGTAGCTTTGTTGGCAGCCATATATTCAACTTTTGCTGAGCTTAGTGCTACCGACTTATGCTTCTGGCTGCATCAAGAGATCATCCCTGATCCAACACTGAAGCAGTACCCGAAGGTACTTTTCTGGTCTATTGAACTACCTGCCCAGTCTGCATCTGTGAATCTGCTCAATCTGATGTCATCTCCTTGGGTGTATTTCAACCCATATCCGACTGTTCCACGCACACATCAAAGAATGTGCCTAGCTGCTGCCCAATGTACCCTTTTCGGTTCCACCATGAACTGACTAAGGGTGTTGACAGCGAAACAAATGTTTGGCCTAGTGTTGAACAAATACATCCGCGACCCAATGAGTTGTCTGTATAAGGCGGGGTCGGCTTCCTTATCTTTTGATGCATCTATCTTCTTTCAATTTGTGATCATGGGCGTTGCCAAGGGTCGAAAATCCTGCATTCTGAATCTCTTTAGAATCTCTGTAGCATATCTTCCTTGCCCAAGGAAGATCTCCCCATTCTTCTGCCATACTTCCAATCCTAGAAAATAATGCCTCAACCCCATATCCTTCATGTCGAATTTTGCATAAGGTTCTTCTTGCAATCCTATATGAGCCCTGATGAGCGTGTTAAAAACAAGTCATCTACATATAATACCAGAATGAGCGGCTCAATCTCCACCATCAGATAGTAGAGATTGGGATCAACATCACTCTTGATGAATTCCAATTTCTACAAGAAACTATCAATCCAACCATACCATGCTCTGCGTGCCTGATTGAGCCCATACATGGCTTTCTTTAACCTGCATACATGAGTTCTCCTCTCATGAGCCTCAAAGCCTTTAGGCTATTCTATATACATCTCTTCTTCTATCACCTTGTTCAAGAATGTTTTCTTGACATCCATCTGGTGAATCTCCCATCCCATCTGAGCTGCTAGGGATATAACGGATCTAATAGAGGTATATTTAGTGATTGGGGCGAAGGTCTCCTCATAGTCTATCCCTTATTTTTGTGCGTACCCCTTCGCCACGAACCTAGCCTTATACTTCTCTACACTGCCATCTACAACGTACTTGATCTTATAGATCCACCTTGAACCTACAACTGATCTATCCTTTGGTCTAGGTACTACTTCCCAGACATCATTAGTCATGATAGGATTGTATTCTTCTACCATGGCATCCACCCACACACCAAGTGTTGTACTACTTCCTAAAAATTGGATGGTTCTTTAACCTGAACTACCAAGGCTTGGTATGTGTCAGGCTGTCTACGCTGCCTCTTGTCGGTTCTAGGATCTCTGACAAACTCCTCTGCGTCCCTTAGGGTCTAGTGTACTTCCCTATTGGTTCTACAATTGGTGGTGGGAGGCTCAATCAAATCCTCCTCTTGTTCCTGCTGTTCCATCTACTGAGAACTACCTGGATCTCCTACTCCTGAGGAAATACTGGCGCTGGTCACTGTACTCGATACTTGTGACTGTCCTCTTGCTTGTCCTTCCTGTTGTCCCTGCTGCTGTTGGACTAATGGAACATCTGTTGACTGATCACTTGCAGGCTCTGAAAAAGAGATGATAGATTTCTGATTTCGCAAGAAAGAGAAACCAGATGATGACTGGCCAAAAAAGTGCATTCAGCAGGGTTTTAAACTTGTTTGGGCATATTTTTCATTGGAGTATGATGATGATCTAGTTCTTGACGCACAACCTAACTAGCCATGCAGCAATGTTGTTGCCAATAGGCATTTTAAAACTTATGATTTTATTTTCTAAATCCTTAAATTTTTGTACTCTAATCTTTTTGAATATTGAATATTGAGTTTCAATTTTTCCAAATCCCCCCTCCCCACAATAATTTTTTTTTTACCTAGAAGCCCGTCCTTTCATAGCCATGACAAGCCATTTAGTTGCCAACACTACAACTTGATCTGAAATATTAGGAAAGGCATGTCTTCCAGCCTGTCATGGCATTGTACAAATACCCAATGAAACTAAAGAGTAAAATCCTACCTTACCCTAAAAGGCACCACTAACCATACCTATCAAAATAAAAGCCTTATAACTCAAAGGGCTCTGGAAAAAGAGGATAGATTTCTGATTTCACAAGAAAGAGCAACCAGATGATGATCGGCCAAAAAAGTGCATTCAGCAGGGTTTTTAACTTGTTTGGGCATATTTTTCATTGGAGTATGATTATGATCTAGTTCTTGATGCACAGCCTAACTAGCCGTGCAGAAATGCTGTTGCCAATAGGCATTTTAAATTTTATGTAATATCCCGGAAGGGAAATAGACAGCAATACAAGCATACGACAATATAGAAAATGCCAGAAATAGAACATAAAGCAAATACTCATAAAAATGCCGGGAATGCTAAGCCATTTTATTAATCTGAGAAATAAAATGTAATCCAATAGATGATCGAAATGATAGCACCTATTCTTGCTCAAGGCAAGTGAAGAACTCTCTCAGAAAAGACAGGAAATGGCTGCTCTAAGAAACTGCGTCCCAGCTGCTGGAAATCTGCCGTAAAACTGTTGCTGCGGGAATAGACTGAAAACTAGGGGCTGATCCCCTTGCCGGAATGAGCTGAAAATCTGCGGACCACCTGTACTCACCAACCCGGACAAAACCCAGAAACCATATCAGAAATGGTCAGCCTCCGAAAATCACCAGAAAGTCCCTCCTCAAGGAATTACGCTGCCCTCCAAGGCTTAGCGCAGATGCCAAATGATAATAGCTGAAACAGTGCCACAAACTCCTTGGGAAACCTCCTACTGGCAAAGACTGATCCTCCACTCCGGATATCAACTGAAACTCCTGCAGAAACCCCGCAACGGAACACCTCCAAGTAGAACTGCGTCCTCTCTCTTAGGGACTGCGCAGTCACAAGAGAAGCGCAGCTCCTCAGCAAAACAACCAACCAAACCTCCCGCTAAATATTGAAGAAATGACCTTACCCGAGCAGGCACTCGAAGTCCCCCGAGGCTAAGGGTGAGATCTCCGACCGGAGACACTCAACGCACTAAATAGTGCTGCAGACAGGCTAAACAACCAGCGTGCTCAAGAAGACAAAAGTCTAGTTCAAATATCATCAACAACAAGAATGCCCCAAATGAGGAGGCTCCTCCACCTTTTATAGCATTGGTTTCCCTCCAAAACCAACGTAGTCTCTCTCTCCTCCACGTGGCGTGTGGTCCCCCTTGGCTCCCCCCTTAAGTTACAACGTTGTGCTACTAGGAAGGTGTTTTATTCCACTAAAGTGAGTTAGAGCCCCTTTTACTCACTTTTTTATTTATCTACAAACCACATACAACAAAACAATACAAAGTCGAATATTCCAATTCGCTGTCGCTAATTAGGAATATTAGAGTCCCCCCCGGCAAAATGTTGCTTGCCCTCAAGCAACTGAGGTGGTGGATGCTGCAAAATCTGCTCGCTCTCCCAAGTGGCATCCTCATCCGGCAAAAATTGCTTGTCCTCAAGCAACGCTTGAACAAGCCTCCTCTCTAGCTGAAGCTCCCTACCGATACTGCAAAATGTGCCTGGGTCCCACTGAACCCTCCCTGACTTCTGCATCACCCTGATACGAAGGGATCTCTCAATGCCAAGATCCCAAACTAACCTCTCACAGTACCAATCAACCAATAATCCTCCCGGATCCCATCGCCTCCATGGCCAATAATCGCCCAAGTCCCATGGCTCGGACTGTGCACTGCCTCTGGCTATAACTGATGCTCTAAGAGGTGAAGACCACCAACAAGCATCACTGCTCCCGGGCTTCTGTTGTGATGTACCTGTAACTGCATATGCTGCCTCTCCAACTGCATACCAACTCATCACCTCTCTCCAATCCACGTCCTGACTCAATCCCATGCTGATCCTGCTCTCCTGAAATTGGAAAGGAGTCCTGAAGTAATGAGAATCGATGCCCTCCTGCCAACTGGGATTTGTAACATCTACTATGTCCAAGGGCCCCTGCTCCGCTGTGCTCCCTACGAAGAGTACCGTACCATCAAGAGGGTACCAACTCATGATCTCCCGCCAGTCCATCCTGGAAGTAGAATCCGTTGTAGCAACAACAACGGCATATGGAACATGCCTGGGATATTGCCGCCAACCCGTAATCAACTCCCACTGCTCTGCCCTTTCGGCCAATGAAAGCTGCCTATAGAAGGAAGCCCCTCTCTCTATAATGGGCCGAAGTGGGCAAGGTGTGCTGCAAGCTCCATTGATGTACTCCTGGAGAGTGCTACCCACTAAAACCACTACAGCTCTGCTGACTATGAGTACATCTATCTGCGCCTCATCCCTGTGTCGACCCACAGATGGATGCTCCACCATATCCAACAGCTCCTGCTGTCTACTAGCCTCCTGCGGAACAATCCCATCAACCTCCAACACCTCCAGAGGATATGGATCTGCAACTGTTGTCATCGTACTCGATGTCAATGCATATGACTGTTCTCGCTCCCTGGAAGCGACCTCCACTGATCCTATGGACTCATATGAAGAAGAGTCCTCACCCTGGCATACAGAAGGAATGCCCTCCTGTTTTACCTCCGCCACCTCATCTGCACTGAATATGCCATCCACCCTCTCGATGAAGTGTAGATACAATGTCTGGAGTCCAGACGTATGCCGGGATGCTACCTCCGCTAAACCCAGTATCCTCTGCTCATGCATGATCTCAACATGCCCCGAGGGAAAAATGATGCATGTCTCCCTCATGACCTGCTCCCCAAGTGTAGGCCCAAAAATGACTGATGTGCCACCACTGTAGAGGATCATCTCATCCCCTAACCTGTGGCTATCAACTAGCGCTCCAATCCAGTGCCACTGCTAAGAAGTCTTTCCCCTAGTGTGCTGAGTGTCATCCAAATATCTTGGGTGAGCCTCGCGTACCCCGCTGCTCATGCCCAAAGTGCCAAAGGACAACAACAAAATCGGATGTGCCAGTGAGTGATGTAGAAGAGAGGCAGGTGTATGAGTCTCCACAGATACCGCCAAGTATCGCTCATCCATCTCCCCATCGATCCTGGGTGAACTGCTCCCAAAGGTGAGCTCGGTGTCCCTGTCCATGAGTCTCTCTAGCGGCAATGCTCTAAGATCCTGCTGTGCAGCACCGTATGCCCTCGCATACCACCGATCAGCCATGTACTCCTCGCCATGCCACTGCACACTGAGGTATACCCCTGTATACTGCTGGATACCCCATGCTATTGTCGTACCACCCAGTACCGTCTCGTGCCCTGACTGTGTCCAGGCATCGGTCACTCTTCGCGAGCTCTCAATGTGATGTAGGACACTCCTACTCCACAATGCAGTCCCACACACTACGGTAGTACAGCATGCAACTCCATGTCCACTGGCAGTCCACTGCTCAATACTAGAGGCTCCCACACATCCCTGGATGTGATGACCTAGAGCTATGCCCTTACCTGTCGGACTACCACCAATCGGTATCATCGTCTCCACCGTCGCATCACTATACCTGCCGACGAATGGAACATCACTCCAAATCCTCCTCAAGGGGTCCGAGAAGTGAATCTCCCTGTGTGTCAGTAGTGTTACCACCACTGCTCGGCTCCGCTGCGTCCTCTGTGCCCCACACAAAGGTGAAGAATCCTTGGCCCCGTACAAGGTGCCATCTGGTGGCCTGCCAATGCCACCTCCTCCAACAAGCTCCAGCCAAGGTGTGCTGACCACCCCGTGATCCCGTGTATGAATGTCATGCCAAGACAACCTAGGGAGTCTGCCCATAAACTGGTTGGCCACTGGAGCTGACCGAAACTGCACATGCTCTACTGTTAGGCCAACTGTACTCTCCAAGACATAGTCAGCCGACCTGCATGGGAAACGATAGGTGATACCACCTGGATCCCAATGCCAATCTGGGGTTCCTGTATTCCCCATGCATAGAAACTCCTGCTGAGCTACACTCGGATCCATCACTATCTCCATAGCCTGCTCCACCGAGTACCAACTCAAAATCTCTCGCCATCCAACCTCAACATGGGGATGCTGTACCCTGTGCAACTCTGATCGTCTCATACCGCTATCCAAGTCAACATATGAGATCTGACTAGGTGGCTCTGCCTCTCTCTCTCCAATGGGAAGAGATGACCCAACAACACTACTAGTCCCAACCATGCATGCCTGAAGGGGAATGATCTGACGCTCCAACGTGCCCTTTGATTGTACCATCAGGGAATCCAGTCGTTCCCCAATGCGGGCCAACTTGGCCGCCGACTCGGCACAAGCCACTCTCATGCCCTCCAGCTCCTTGTCCTGCAACAAAATGGCCTCCCGTACTGATGTGGCCTTCCCTTTTAAGACTCTAAGGTCTGTCCGAAGCCGATGATACTGCTGTCTACGACCATCATCCAATACCTCTGTATCTCCTAGTGCTTCATCGAAAGTGGATACATCTCCTGATACCTCACCCATCTGTTGTGTGCTGCTACCACCCAGAGACTCGGACATGGCTCCAATCATCACCTCAATGGATGGCTCTACTGGGGTAGGCTCTACCTTCTCCACTACGATATCAACCGACACGGTCAAGGAGGTCTCTAATGATGGTGAGTCCCGTGTCACACTAGGTGTATCCTCGAACTCCCTGCAATCCTGTGTGTCCTCATCCTCCAAGTGCGAGGTAACCATTTTGATGGTTTCCCCCTCCGATACTCGGTCAAGCTGGAAAGAGGTATCCAATTTCTCCACCCAAGCTTTTTCTGAACGCTTGGATGACCCATCAAATGTCGGTAAATGGAGTCTGCTTACTGTGTGTTGTAAGCCCCCGTCATGTGAGTGCCTGTTCCCACTGTGAAAGTTGCGGGGTCTGCTATCCCGCTGGAGCTGAACAAAATCTCTAAATGGAAGGGCATCCCTGAACTCCTGCCCATATGCCTGATACTCGACAAAATAATCTCCCATGTGGCTGGGTTCTGGGTCCTGCTGTGCTACTGCCCCTGTGTCTACACCCAGAAAAGTGGGCATAGTGGAACGTGTGGGTGTATGTGATGCCATATGCTTCGGCAAATGGTGGGATGTGCTTGATCCCTCGCCAATCTGGAAACCCCTTGGGGTTTCACGCTGTCTAGCCTCCACGGCGGTGAATCTCTGCCCCATCACCTCAATCTGCCTTGACAGATCCTGTACTGATTTGAGGAGCATCTCCCCAAATCTCTTCGCACCATCATCACTTGCCATCAGCTCCTCCTACTATGTATCTACAGGCTCCTCAGAAACTGCACTACTGCTCCCAACTACACTGCTGCTTGACTTCAACCTCCGATTTACCCACTGAAAACTGCTCAGAAAATTCTAGGAATTTGGGAAGGTGATCCTTGCCCAAAACCCAGAAAAACCTAGAAAGGGTTTCGTCTAATTCCAAACTTCAAAATCTGACCCTTTATATTTTGGCCCTTTTCCAATTTCGTTTTTGGTACTGCAACTGCTACTGCCAATCATTGCTCCAAAATCAAAGCAAACCTCTGTATAGTCTCTTTCCTGATGTCATAGACCACAGGCTGAGCCAGAACTATGCTCTGATACCACTGTAATATCCCGGAAGGGAAATAGACAGCAATACAAGCATACGACAATATAGAAAATGCCAGAAATAAAACATAAAGCAAATACTCATAAAAATGCCGGGAATGCTAAGCCATTTTATTAATCTGAGAAATAAAATGTAATACAATAGATGATCGGAATGATAGCACCTATTCTTGCTCAAGGCAAGTGAAGAACTCTCTCAGAAAAGACAGGAAATGGCTGCTCTAAGAAACTGCGTCCCAGCTGCTGGAAATCTGCCGTAAAACTGCTGCTGCGGGAATAGACTGAAAACTAGGGGCTGATCCCCTTGCCGGAATGAGCTGAAAATCTGCGGACCACTTGTACTCACCAACCCAGACAAAACCCAAAAACCATATCAGAAATGGTCAGCCTCCGAAAATCACCAGAAAGTCCCTCCTTAAGGAATTACGCTGCCCTCCAAGGCTCAGCGCAGATGCCAAATGATAATAGCTGAAACAGTGCCACAAACTCCTCGGGAAACCTCCTACTGGCAAAGACTGATCCTCCACTCCGGATATCAACTGAAACTCCTGCAGAAACCCCGCAATGGAACACCTCCAAGTAGAATTGCGTCCTCTCTCCCAGGGACTGCGCAGTCACAAGAGAAGCCCAGCTCCTCAGCAAAACAACCAACCAAACCTCCCGCTAAAGACTGAAGAAATGACCTTACCCGAGCAGGCACTCGAAGTCCCCCGGGGCTAAGGGTGAGATCTCTGACCGGAGACACTCAACGCACTAAACAGTGCTGCAGACAGGCTAAACAGCCAGCGTGCTCAAGAAGACAAAAGTCTAGCTCAAATATCATCAACAACAAGAATGCCCCAAATGAGGAGGCTCCTCCACCTTTTATAGCATTGGTTTCGCTCCAAAACCAACGTAGTCTCTCTCTCCTCCACGTGGTGTGTGGCCCCCCTTGGCTCCCCCCTTAAGTTACAACGTTGTGCTACTAGGAAGGTGTTTTATTCCACTAAAGTGAGTTAGCCCCCCTTTTACTCACTTTTTTATTTATCTACAAACCACATACAGCAAAACAATACAAAGTCGAATATTCCAATTAGCTGTCGCTAATTAGTAATATTACAGTTTATGATTTTATTTTCTAAATACTTAAATTTTTGTACTCTGATTTTTTAATATTGAATATTGAGTTTAATTTTTTCTTTTGGAAATGAAAAATCATTCTGTTTATGCATTGAGATTGATGTTATAAATTTTGTTTTATATTTTATTTGTGTGTGCTGATAATGTAGTTTACTAGGAAAATTTTCTTCCCATTTTTTGAAATCATTTCCCAGCATTTCTTTTGTCTCCAGTTTTTTAAGAAGTCTGCCCCAAGTTTCCAATACTTTCTGGACCCTTTCCATACAGACTTGGAAGCCAATTTCTTGCTGTTTCCTATTTTTGGATTCTGATACTTGGGGACACAGGTAGACTTGCTATAGATCGGGGCTATGGAAGATATGCTGGCATTCCTTACCTATGTAGAGAGGGGCAATTTGTATAGTTGCAGCCTGGCTCATTGATACGATCCCTGTGATGTATTCTATTCTTGTGCAGTAATGTGATATCTGATGATTTTTGCAGCAGAAGAAAAATGAGAAAAAAGAAACTGTCATTATTATGAAAATGCTTGTTATAGCATCATTACTTCAGAGATAAATTGTGATCTGTCCTTTATGTTTCCTAGTGAATCAATTACATTTGTCTTTCACCTCATATGTAAATACTAAAGATAGCTAACTTATTTTATCCATTGTTAAAGAGAGATGGTGTTCAAACTTTTTCCCCTGGTTTGTATATAAATGAGAGTATACTGACTTTAAGCTTTTCTAATGAATATGCATTGATTTCTGTTGCATAGTATTGATACTGGTCTATGCTTTCTGGCAGAAGCCTGAATTGTGGGATGAAGGTATGCCCATGGATGTTATTTGCCAGAATAAATCTGTGAGAATTGAAGATGATCAATACGCACTGGGAAGACCTCCTTTGACAAGTGGGAGAATTCAGGATATTCTTCCTGTATCATCTGTGATCCACATTACTAAAACATTTATTGATAAATCGTGTTCTTTTAACATGTTAAAGACAGCAATATTGACTGGAATTTTCAGTTTGCAAGATTCTCACCATGCATGGGCAAGCACAGACATTCAAAGTGTAGTACAATCTTTTAATTGGCTTGGGGATTTTGGCGATATTAGCACTGGTTTTACTTCGGTACATATCTTCTCTTTATCCCGCCTTTAGAGAATTGGAAAAGAAAACTCTTTTATCGCAGGCCTAGACACAAACATGTTTGCGTGCAAACATACTAGTACATGCTGTTCAGGACAAGTCTTTGAAATACAATTTCAATTGTTATTGGTTGATAGAAATCAAGAGTATTAAACCTGACTTCTTACTAGTTTTCTTTGATGAATCATCATTTACTCTTTCATATTTAGCACTTTTTTGGCTTGAGTTTGGTAAAAATGAGAGATTTTTCATGTCCTTTTTTCTGTTGCATTGCATAAACTACCCAGGGGAAAAAAAATTGATATTCTATTGAGCATGTTGTATAATCTGAAGTGTGGTCAGACTACAGTTTAGATTTTGGTTTAGCATAATATGCAGCACTTTTCCCTTTGAAACTTTGATTGAAGAGACTTCCATTGGGCATTGGTATAGGCTTTTGGCAATTATTCTCATATTTCCACTTTTTCCGGTGTGAACACATGCCTAACAGGTTTAGAATATTTTAATTAAAATTTAAAATGCTTAACCTTAGATTGAGTGCCTAATATTAACCTCTTAGTGCTTTATTTTTCTAATCCTTCATTGAGGCCTCTTCCCCTAAGTTTCACTTTAAATTGGTCATGTTACCGCTCTTGTTAGCAGGGTTGTTGAATTTCCAGTAAGCTGGAAATACAATTTTGGAGGTCTTTGTTGAATAATGTAACTAGGTTCGGTCTTCATAATGGTATTTGAGTCATTATGAAATGTACTTATCAAAAGAATGAAAATAAATTTTATTATTATTATTACAATGACTTATTAAAGCATGGGTTTCATGCTTGGGTCATCATGTTCTAGGTCAAAGTTCCCATTGAGGACTTCTAGGATTTATTCCCAGTCATTAGAGTCATTGTATATTTAATGTGACCCTTCTTGGGCTTTTGAATCATGTAAAAAGAATTATTTTTTAGTAAAATATGTAATTTGTCACCTCCACACCAAGTTGGACCTTGCCTATTGAAGTCGGCCTACAAAGAAGCAATTCGACCCACAAGAAGGCTATATATAGAAGTGCAGTTCGAACTATTTGCTCATCCACTCAACAAGTTCGATATACATAAGAAGCAGTGCAGTAAAAAGTGCGAATTGCAACAATTGCTGGGGTCGATGTTGCAGGGTTGAAGTTGCTGGGGTCGAAGTGCTGCTGTTGCATAGATGGAAGTTTTTCTGCTGCAAGGTCGAAGGTCTAGATCGAAGCTATGGGAAGGAAGGGCTGACTTGTTCATTGGAGGAAGTCCGTGTCTAGGTTGAAGAGTCTTTGATTATCTCAGGAAAAATATTGAAGGAAGAGATTCGACTGGGTTTTCCCCTAGATAGGGATTTTTCCCTGGCAAAGTGCCTACATCTTGTGTCTCTTATTTTTGTGATCTTCACACACATAATTTGGTAATTTCTTGATGAAAGATAATATAACAAAGAAGTAAAAGAAGCCAACATAATTCACAAGTAATTATCAAGAAAGAGGAATCAAAGCCCTAATTATACTAGCATTGATTTCTCAATATGGTTTCAGAGCTAAGGTCAAGGAAGATTGGAGATCACTGTGTTGGCTCGAAGGAAATGGTAACTCCCTCAATGATAAGATATATGAAAATGGGATTCAATATTGCAGGAAGCTGGATCAAGAGGATCTTCTACTACTTATTCAACAAGGTTAAAAGTCAAGGCTTCTTAGATGCACTTACAGGTTCACTTAATGATGACAATGCATGGATTATTGATATTGGAGCATCAAGGCACATGAAAGGGGAAAGTAGACAACTTCACACTCTATCAAAGGAACCATCTTCTCATGCAGTGGAATTGGGAGACAACATAAGCTATGTTGTTAGAGTCCTAAGATCATCATCTTTGAAGCTAGAAAATGGAGCCAAGCTACATCTCAACAATATACTGCATGTTACAGGTTTGAAAAAGAATTTGCTTTCAATTTCTTTCTTAGAAGATAAAGGAGATAGAGTTGCTTTTGTTGATGGAAAGGTTTTGGTTTGGGGAAAAGATTCAAGTATTGATAAAGCTAGGGTTATTGGAGTCCGTGAACGAAGTCTATATAGAGTCATAACACCATCTCCTCAAGCCATAGTTCACATGGAAATCAATCCCATTGAGCTATGGCATAGAAGATATTGACATCTACACTACAAGGTCATCCTTGTCTTAATCAACTGGTAAATGGCATCCCCAATATCAAAGACGATCATGAAATAATTTGCAAGGGATGTGCTTTAGGTAACAATACAAGGAAACCATATACACCCAGTGAAACAAGGTATAAATAAATATTAGACCTCATTCATTCTGATGTGTGTGGGCCTATGTCTAATAAATCACTTGGAGGTCATCTTTATTATGTGACATTCATTGATGATCACTCTAGAAAGACATGGCTCACCTTTCTCAAGACAAAGGATGAAGTATTTGAGAAATTCAAGGAGTTTAGATTTGAAGTAGAAACCCTAACCGAAAGAATAATAAAGACTTTGAGATCTGACAATGGTGGGGAATACACTTCTAAAGAATTGATTGCATATTTTAAAGAAGCAATAATTAAGAGGGAGCTCATCATTCCCTACTATCCCGAAAAAAATGGAGTGTCCGAAAGGAAAAATAGGACAATTGAAGTGTAGGAATTTATAGCGTAAGTTCCTTAGATCAAGAACCAAAGGTCACCGCTCACAAACAGATCACAAATAAGTACACTAGTATTATCACGTGGTTAAAACCCTCGAAGAGGGAAACAGTCCACGTCCTGAGCCAACGCAACCACTCAAAATAGATCTGATACCAAGTAGGAATTTACAGGTAAGTTCCTTAGATCAAGAACCAAAGGTCACCGCTCACAAACAGATCACAAATCAGTACACCAGTATTATCACGTGGTTAAAACCCTCGAAGAATATGACACTAGTACACAAGTACAAAGCTAGATCAAAGTTCCCATTGAGGACTTATAGGATTTATTCTGAGTCATTAGAGTCATTGTACATTTAATGAGACCCTTCTTGGGCTTTTGAATTATGTAAAAAGAATTATGTTTGAGTCAAATATGTAATTTGTCACCTCCACACCAAGTCGGTCCTTGCTTGATGAAGTCGGTCTACAAAGGAGCAATTCGACCCACAAGAAGGCTATATATATATAAGTGCAATTCGATCTATTTTCTCATCCACTCAACGAGTTCAATATACACAAGCAGTGTAGTAAAAAGTGTGAAGTGCAGGAAGAAGGAAAAGTGCAGGATCAAAGTTTTTGGGCTCTCTCTCTCTCTCTCTCTCTCTTTTCTGTGAAGTTACTGGGTAGTTGCAGGATCGAAGTGCTGCAGTTGTTGGGGTCGAAGTTGCAGTGATCAAATTTGCTGGGGTCGAAGTGCTGCTGCTCCATAGATCGAAGTTTTGTTGCTGCAACGTCGAAGGTCTAGATCAAAGCTACAAGAAGAAAGGGCTGACTTGGTGTTTGGAGGAAGTCTGTATCTAGGTTGAAGAGTCTTGGATTATCTTAAGAAAACTATTGAAGTAAGAGATATGACTGGGTTTTCCCCTAGAAAGGGGTTTTGCCTTGACAAAGTTCCTACATCTCGTGTTCTTGTTTTCATGATCTTCATACACATATAATTTGGTAATTGCTTGATGAAAGATAATATAACGAAGAAGTAAAAGAAGCCAACATAATTCACAAGTAATTATCAAGAGAGAGGAATCAAAACCCTAATTATACAAGCATTGATTTCTCATCAGTATTGAGGTCAAAACCCACTGGGTATCCAACCTAACAACTTATTTTGGTTTAAAATAAACAAATTTAATGGCTGAAACAATAAAATTTAAGATATAGATGTAAGATACCCACTTACAAAATAAATGTGAGCTAAAATAAGGCAAATTAAAATACTTGTAGAAATGGCACCTTGTAGAGTGAAAATTCAACAAAATTACCAGCTATCGCAATGTCTTACTGTAAATCTACAAAATATGCTAAACACACCCATGAAAGTTATCGAAAACATGCTTAAAATGTTAGATGCATTTTCCTTGGCCTGGATATAGAAACTATGTTGCAGTCACGATTGTCGTTACACCAAAACTTGCTGGTGTTAGTAAACAGATGCATCGCCAAAGTTAATGAATCCTCGAGAAGCTGCTAGGAACATGTCCCGAAACACAGAGGGAGCATTGAATTTCATTCGTCCAACAATCTTCCCCCCAATGTGACTCAGGAGTGTTTCGAACTCGAGACCTTTGGCTTTGATACCACTTTTTGGAATCACATTTGTCGTTACACCAAAACCTGCAGGTGTTAGTAAGTGAGCGCATCGCTAGAATTAACAGGTTCTAGAGAAGCAATTAGGCACATGTTGTAAAACACACAAGGAACACTGACTTTCATTTTTCCAACAAACTATGCTCTTTTACTAAGTGATTACTAACTATAAAGATGTGAAATTTAGAGCAAGTTAGTAGAAAAGTAAAAGAGAAGAAGATTTTAAAATTTTTTAAGAGAAATGGTTTAGAAGTGAGGCTTACCTTGGTCTTTTAACTTACCAATTTGCAGACTTGCAATCACAACCCTTCCTTTGCAAATTTTCCCTTCAAGGGTAGAGATGAGTGAGGAGTTGAGGGTGAAACTATCACACTCCCTTAGTCTTGAACCACTTGCAATAAAATCAATCTCACTAGGAGGATCTGTGCATTTGAGATCCCCCAACTACTATGGAATAACCATATCAATATCCCACAACCTAGTTGGACATTCCTCCTAGAGGGCTTATCCAACACTTGGAAAGTATATTTTTGATACTAGAAAAGGGTGAGATGAAGACTTGGGCTTTGATCTCCTCTTTCATATGACCATTTGTTCCTCAATGGATAGAAATATTAGTCTTGTGATGATAGAAATATACTTGTAGATTACTTCTATAAAGCATAATTTTACAGAAAAATGTGAAGAAGAATGAACATAGAAAATCTACTCAATACAGATGTATTTGCAAACTAGTTTCTTTATTGTATGAAATCAAATGATATCACAGTTAATAACCTCAAATGGGAGGAGGAGCTAGAAATTTATAACTTTTTTTGGTTAATGGTTAATTTCCTCCTATTAACATAATATTTTCTTGACTCAAGTTGCATAAAGTAAATTTTATTACATGATATTTGTCCACAAAGTGGGGTCAAATTTCCTCACAAATCCCAAGACATTTCAATGTTCCACTTGCTAATGGTTTATAATACAAAAATATGAAGAATAGCAGCAATAAGTGCTTGTTGAAGCCCCGAAAATCGGGTCTTACAACAAGGGGGATACCCACCCGGTCCGGACCTTGGTTAGCAGCTGCTTTTCCGTTTGGTGTAGTGGGTCCGACTGGGGATAATGGGACCAGTTTCCCAATATGTGTGTGTGTGTTGAGAATTGATATTTCCTTTCTAAAAAATCCTAAGTGAAATGCTTTTATTCTATTTCTAATCTAATAACATGCAAATTGTATTCTAATTAAACAGAAATATCTAATTCTAAACTAACCCGGGATGTAACCTTTATATTATGTGATCTAAAATGATTTCAAATAACAATTGGTAATAAAGATCATTCAACTGTTATAAGAAAATAATTCAATAAAGATAAACCACTTCGTATAAAAAGTTAGACAAAACAGTAGTGAAAAACATATCACATAATAAGCTATTCATACATTAAGCATAAATAAATATCTATCACCGTACAAAAGTGCCAAATGATAACTCAAGCATTCAAACATCGATATATAAATAACTAAACATAAATATCACTTTAACAAAAAGGTAGAAATAGTTAAGAGATAAAAGTACCATTTATAACTAGTTCTACTCATGAGCTTCAAGCAATAATGACTTATCTCATCTTAATCCAACATCCACTAAGAGTACAAAAGTGCAACATCAGTAGTAGATATTAAACGCAGATATCAATAAATCCTGTTCCATTCATTCATCAAAACCTCCTCTGAGGGTGCAAAAGTGCATGTTCTGAGAACAAGTTTTTGACAAATTTCAGGACCCTTCTCTAAATGCATGAGAAGGGTTTAAATACTACTAACTAAATCTAAAAATAATTTATTACAAAAATATAGGATACGGTTTAAATGACCGTCTTCTTTTTAGGCAAAAATAAAGCAAAACTAATACTAAATCTAAAATTAAAACTTAATAACTAACTAATTGTGAATCTGTTCTTTGGAATTGAAAGCGTTCAGCATTGATCTGAGAAGAATAGGCTGGCCGACTTCAGACTTAACTGTCCTGTGAAAACGGAATCAGCAAGAGCTGGCGCCATCTTCTCGGCAGAATTGATGATACACTTGAGAGTCATACACTGGCTGTGTGGTTTTACCAGACATGCCCAGTAAGAATCCCAATTTAACTTTGTTAATACTTTAATCAATTCTGCCTTTTCTTGGGCTTTCTGTTTCCAGTCTGTCTGCAGTTGCTGTGCTTTTGGTAGGTACCCTGGAGTAGTTTTAGAGATCAGATTTGCCTTGTGTAAATTTTCATTTATACAATCAATAATATTGCTGGCTGCTGTGGCTGCTTCTTCTACCGCTTGCTCTGCCTTCCTGATCTGTGCATCCCAATTATTAAAAAGTATTTCTTTGTGATTTTCATTGATTATAGGTGCATCTGCTCTTTTCCCCTCCTTTGTATTTTGCCAAGCCAAATAGTCAGTAACTCTTTTTTCAGTTAAATCATAATCATGTCGTAAGTCTACGACATGATTAGTGATTTTATTACTTTCTTCACAATAAGAGTTCCATTCTGATATTCTTTGGCATAACATTTCTTGTTGTTGCAGTAGTTGGTCATTTAAGGAAATAGACTCTGTGATAAATTCTGTGAGCTTGGGATCATCTTTGTGCATATCTTGCATAACCTGTAGCTGTTTCTCTTTTTCAGCTAAATTGTTCTGATATTCAATCTGCATTTGTTGAAAACCTTGTTGTAATTTTTCAAGTTAACATTGGCTTGTTGCAGCTGTTGTTGCAAGGCCTGTACCTGATCTTCTTTCTCATTCAATAATTGTCGTACCTCAGATGCTTTGTCAATGGCTGCAGAGGCATAAGCTCCTGTGATCTGAGATAATTTAGTGAGATTTTCAGTTGGATCAATGGTAGGATTTTGCCATAGAACATCTAGGTGTTCTACATCATGAGAGAGCACATTTTCTAATTTCCTTTTCTTTCTTTGTCTTCTTACAACTGCCTTGTGTTGTGGACTATAGAACACATCAAGAGGAGGAATTTCCTCTATCTTGAGCATGAGTTCAGAGTATGGGGTTATGGGAATATGTTCTGTTTCTGAGACATTGGTAGTTACTCCTGTGACTATATTTATTGTGGTTTGTACATTGCTCACAGGTGTCTGTGTGTTTTGTGCTTCAATATTAATCAAATCATTGAAAGTTTCCCATTCCTTATCTAATTCAGTTCTGACTGATGATTGCTGTACAATAAGAGGGGGAAGATTTAACTGTGGAGAGGTTGAAATCTGTTGCTGTGAGAGCTCTTTAGATTGGGCAGTATCCCTTACTGGCCATTCACTTTTAGAGTGTTCAGAGGTTTCTCTTCCGGACTTTGACTTAGACCTGTTTGTATCTGAACTTCTACTGAGACTGATACTAGGAGTTGGTTCCCTTACGGGTTCCAAGCGTAATTTATCCAAAGGGATAGTAGTTAACCTCCTTTCTTTGTATATTTTGAATTCTTGAAACTCTGCTGGAGGAAACCGTATTTGAGCTGAATGTAGAATCTCTTTAAGTGTGCCTTTTTCTTGGAACATGTCATCAAAAAGATCTTCTTCTTTAGAAAACACTCTTATCTTGACTGCAGTAGTGAAATTTTTAACAATATCATATGGGTCGAATGGTCTTCTTGGAAACTTGAACAAATGTAAACATGTAATATTGTTTACTTCTTTAAATGCATGACCAACATCAAATAATGAAAAAGGCCTCACAGGCCACAGGAAATTGTGGCCAGATAGCCTTCTTCTTGTCTTTCAATTCTTTAGTCAAACCTCCTCCGCAGGTTTGATAAGAAATTTCTCGGGCGATGCGTTTATCAGGAACATACAAAGGTAAAACATGAGGAGAAACAAAACTTCCAAAAACCCAAACATATGTAAACAATTCTTCTCCAAACCATCTTGCAACAGGTAGGATGTCTACCTCTGCTTCAGGAGAAAACCTTGGATCATCTTTATCATACAATATTCTGTACAGGGGCAACATGATGCCATGGCAAATCTTGTAAAAACAGGGAATGAACTTTGAATCCCACAATTCTTTGTGATAAACATGAATGGGTAGGGGATCTTGAGTTGTCTATTTCCAACCCATTAAAGGAAACTTAGAAACATAACAGATTGAATCCATCACATAAGCAGATAAGTAAAAAGGAAGATAAATTCTCTGAGAAACAGTTCTCTTAGACCGATAATTCAAAAAAGCCGTGGCTGAGTTGTCAGATAATATCTTAGCCCAATCCACAGTAGTAGCATTAACAGCAGCATTCAATAACGGTAGCCATTCAGACGAAAACTTATTTATGTCAGGCTTTCCAAAAAGCCTACAGAGCATAGCAGCAGCAAAGCAATACGGAGAAGTGAGGGAACCAGTACTATACATACCGTGTTTATCTTTCTTCAGTGGTTCGTCTCTCCTTGACCAGTCCTTGGTGCATTCTGCCAGGTTTTCATTTTCTTTGGCAAACTTCTCCATGAACTGTTTGTTATAAGTCGTCTGTGGCTCCGGAAAATGATACATGAGTCTCAAATCTTGTGGAGTAAATGAGCCAATGAGCTCTTGACCCTGAGTCTTAAACTGTCTGTTTGTAATATCAGTACTATCGAGTACCCATTTAACCATGTCCGTGTATGGAAGAATTCTAGGTCTCGCTGCTATTCGGTGCAAGAATGAACAAGCTAACTCTGTAATGGATGCATCAGAAGACCCATGCGAGCCTGCAGTAGCTGTAACCTCCATTACTCTGGGGTTCTCTTCTTCAAGTAGATTATACATGCCCTCCCAAGTAGTGATACCAGCGTCTTTGTTACAGGGGGTGTCTGTGTATAAGGGCGTCATTTCTTTATCTTCAGATCTTGGAGCCTTATCTTTCTTTCGCATAATACTCTGAATACTGCTTTGTATAGTTCTGAGTTCTTCGCTCCTGCAGTTCATGAATTAAGTGAGAATAATGATAGAAAAAAGGTGACGGGAAGGTTTTAAATGTTGAAAACGTATAAAATATACCACCTTATGTGAAATAACTCTTCAATCAGAACGAAACCATTTTTCATTAATGAGTGACAACCATTTCATTGATTAACATTAAAGCGCATAACCAGGTCTCGATTTATGGAAAGATTTTTTCGTGTAATGAGCCTTTAAAGATTTGCGATAAGGCGATCTGCGATTTGCTTCGCAATATCGCAAAATTGCAATATCGCAGATCGCAATCTCGTGGAATCACAATAGCGTAATATTGTAACATCGCGAAATCGCTATATCGCAATATCGCAAGACATAACATATGACAAACATCCGTTAATGCATTTTCCTGCGAGACGCGATTTGCGATATATGTTATCGCACATCGGTGATTTGAAGTTTTCAGTGTAAGATATGACATTCGAAGCATGCGATGCGATGAATGTTCTTATAGTGCGTAGTTTCGCATCGCGATCTCGCAATTTTTAGTGCTTCGCTTATAAAGAAGCATTCATTATCCTTTTGCGACGCAATATTTCTTAAAGAGTGATTTTATTCTATGCTATCATAAAACTTAAATTTTTTAGATTTTTCAAGGAATATTTTCCTAAGTTTATGATAGTAAGTTTTATTGAAAAAAGGAAAAACAAGTTCTAAAAAGAAAATATTTTTTAGATTTTTTGAATAAGGGTCCCCATTTATTTAGTATTAGTGATAATGCTAAATAAAAAGGGGGGGTTGTTGCTGGCCACAACAATTGGCGATTCACTCGGAAGAACCAGTTATCTCTGCTTTTCTTTTGAATTTTCTAAACTTTCAAAATAGAAAATTTTCCATAAAATCAAACTTCATTATAGAAAGACAAAGTATATTATGCTTCTATCTATCAATGATATTTTGTTTCTTCTATATTCAACTTTGACTATTTACTTTCTCAAGCTAGTCCTTGTATCTATATCAGTCATTACTTAGTTTATAAAGAGAAAAAGAAAGGCTTCTCTGTAAATCAGTTTTAAATATGCTCATTTGTTGTAGGTAGAGCCACTGCTGCCAGCAAGCATTTATAGCCTCGATAGGGTTACCTGTTACCCAGCAATGATCCTATATCCTACTTAGAGAAATATACAATTTTCAAAGAGAAATCCATATCCACATTATTTGCTTTCATTTTTCTTTTTTATCCTTAAAGAACAATGTCTTGGTTTGGTAGCCAATTTATGACAGTGTCATTCACTTGATTTATAACTTTGCTGGACAAGTTGGCTCGTGATGAGACCCCTTGCCTTTCGATTGCAACAATCTCGAGTCATTACCCTGTTGTGGTATGCAGTATTGGCAAAGTCAGCAAGCTATAATATTTATGATAATGATAAGTCGGCTTGTGATGAGACCTCTTACTCTTTAAGTTAAAGTGCATTATTGGATTATTCCCTGAACATTGTAATTTTCTAGGTAGGGGGGAAGTCATTGTTTCCTCAAGATAGCTCTGGACGACAATGATAGAGTTTTTTGAAAAGAACTTTTCTACAGAGAATCTTCATTTCGTTATTGATACTTTTCATTAGACTGATATAAAACAATTTCTCACTAAAAGTTGTTTTTTATCAAAATTTTCAAAGTTGAAACTAGTATCATTTCTAGGTTTAAAGCTTTTAACTCCTATCTTTAAATTATAATGATCAATTTTCTAAAAGAATTCTATTTATATAAGTGAAAAAACAAAATCTAAAAGAGAATTTGTATCTTTTTTGTAAATTCCAAATGTAACCATTAACAACTGGTTTTATTATGAAAAATAATAAAAATTAATATACAAAGTAGAAGAATAATCTCCTATGGAAAATATTTTTTGAGGATCTGTCCATTAACAGGTAAAGACTCTCTTTTTCCTGTTAAATCCTGTAACATAAAAGTAGATGGACCTATGATCTCTGTGATTTGGAAAGGACCAAGCCACATTCGTTGAAATTTTGTATGTTTCCCTTTTTCCTCATGAGCTTTGTACCATTTTAAAACTAGATCTCCGACCTGAAAGTCCTTTTTGGATGTCATGTTTGAATCAAAAGAAGCTTTAACTAATGCTTGGTGACGAGCATGAGTTATTTTGGCCTATTCTCTTTGTTCTTCTAGCTTAATTATTTCTTGCTGTCTTAGTTGCAAGGAAGAAGTTGGTGCTTCATCAATATATTGAACTAAGGCCAAAGAAGGAATTGCTAGATGAGTTGGAAGAACCACTTCTTTCCCATAAACTAAATTAAAGGGAGAAGTGCCACTGGAAGCTTTTTGCGTTATTCGATCTGCCCATAAAGCATATATTAAAAACTTATGCCAATTTTTATGATTTTGATCAATGGTTCGCTTAATGATTCTGATTAAGTTTTTATTTGTGGACTTAGCTAACCCATTTCCCTGTGGATAATAATTAGCAGAGTATTTAAGTTTAAAACCTCTCTTAAGCACAAATTCAGTCATAGCATTACCAGAAAAATATGATGCATTATCAAACATTAAAGTAGAAGGTAAACCAAACCTGGTGATTATGAACTGATCTATGAACTCGATGATATGCTCGGCATTAGCAGTCTTGAGAGGAACTGCTTCTACCCATTTAGTAAAATAATCAGTTGCTGTAATGATATACCTATGTTGCTTAGAAGAGTGAGGAACGATTTCACCTATTATATCCAATCCCCATTGATCAAAAGGCTGTTCAATGTTGACTGGTTGTAATGGCAATGATGGTTTCTTTTGTCTTCCAACAATGGTTTGACAAACTTGACATTTCCTTACGTAGTTATGTGAATCTTTGAATAGTGTGGGTCAGTAATAGCCTGCACGGAGGATTTTATGTGCAGTAGCATCTCCAGCATAATGTCCACCTGCTGGCCTATCATGAAGTTCCTGCAAGACTTTTTTAGCTTCAGATTTCTCAAGACATCTAAGGAGAACAAAATCATAATTCATTCTAAAAAGAACATCATTTACAAGTTGATATTGTTTAGCCTTTAACCTCAAAGCTCTTTTCTTGGTGTAATTGAGATTTAGAGGAGCATATCCATTCTTTAGATAAAATATGATATCAGCATATAATGATTCAACATCGTTTAGGCTTACCTTATACATTTGTATCTCTGCAGATGGTTTTTCAGAAATAAGCGATGCTCCAGCTAGTATTTTGCAAAAGCCTTGACCTCTTACAATATTTGCTGGTTTGATTTCTACATCATATTCTTGTAATGCAGTAACCCAATTGACTCTTTTCTCACCCACATCTTTCTGAACTAAAAGATTTCTTACCGCTGGAAACGACACTATGATTTTTGTATGGATTTTAAGTAAAAAGGGTCTGAAATATTTAATTGCTTTGAAAACAGCATAAGCTTGTTCTCTACATCTGAATAATTCAATTCAGCCCCCTGTAAATTTTCACTGAAGAAAGCAATTGGGGCTTCTGCCTTGTCTTGATTTGCTTGAGTGAGAATCGCAACATATGATTTATCAGAGGCAAATGTATACAAAATAAAAGGATCAGAAAAATTTGGAGTTGCTAAAGATGGAGCATTAACAATTGCTTGTTTGATCAGATTGAATGCCTCATATTCGTTTTGGCCCCATTTGAAGTTTGAATTCTTTTTAATCATTGCTTGTAAAGGAGATACAATTCTTGAAAAATCTGGTACAAATCTCTTTACAAAATTAATCTGGTCGAGGAAAGATTGCATAGCTTTCTTGTTGTGAGGTAAGGGTATTTTAGAAATCTCCTTGATTCTATCAGGATCAATATGAATTCCAGATTTTGATACTATGAATCCAAGAAGTTTTCCTTCACTTAATGCAAAAAAGGATTTTTTGGTGTTAAGTGAAATTCCATACCTTTGACAACGTTGAAAGATCTGTTTCAAGTCTTTAAGATGATTGCTTCGTTTCTTGGAATATACAGTTATATCATCCAAGTAAATTACCACTGGTTTGTTAACTAATCCCTTAAAAGCGATGTCCATGGCTCTCTGAAATGTGGCACCAACATTGATCAAACCAAAAGGCATCTTTTGATATGCATAAGTGCCCCATTTGGTTCTAAATGTAGTTTTCAATTGATCATCAGGGTGAACCAATACTTGGTTATAGCCAGAGAAACCATCTAAGAAAGACATTAATTCTGATCCTGCAACTGCCTGCAATATTTGCTCCATAGGAGGCAAAGGAAAATTATCTTTTTGGCAGGCTTTGTTAAGATTTCGAAAGTCAATGCAAATTCTAATGTCTCCATTCTTCTTTCTAACGGGAACCATATTGGAAACCCATTTAGAATGTCGAACGGGAAAAATAATCTTGGCTTTCAATAACTTATTGAGTTCAGATTTGATCTGATTTTCTAGATTAGGATGGATCTTTCTCAGCTTTTGTTGGACAAGTTTTTCATCATTTATCATTGGGATAGTATGTTGGATGATAGAAGTGTCATAAGTTTTGAGTTCATCGTAGTTCCAAGCAAAGACACTTTTGTATTGTTTCAAAAGACGAACATATGCTAATTTTTCTTCAGGAGCTAGGCCAAGGCCTAGGTTGATATTCTGTGGTTTGGTATCAATTCCTAGATTTACTAATTCATAGTTCAAAGTTGAACTTTGCAGTTTTGAATTGGTAGATCTTTCGAATCGATCTTTCAAATCATAAAGGTATTATAACTTGACTACTGACTTTGGCATAGCATTATTAGTGCTATCTTGTTGCAATTGTCTGTCATGTTGGTCCTCATCAATTATCTGATTGGTGTAAGATCCTTCAGATGTGAGGAAGCTTACAATATCAGGATCATCATTGAAAATCCTCCAATTGGTAATGTTATCAAGAATCTAGGGTCTAAAGATTAATTCGATTGAAAATCGATCAGGGCTATAGTCTTCTGAAGGAATGAGCTTGGAAGCTACGTTAGCTAGGAGGTCTGCACTAGCATTCTGGAGTCTGGGAATTGATGAAATATTAAATGCTATAAAGTGTTCAGTCAGATCTTGAACTAAAGATTGATAATGCTTTAAATGATCTGATAAACAATGTATAGTATTGCGTACCTGTCTGATTACAATTTCAGAATCTCCAAAAACTTGTAGATATTTGATTTCTAATCCGATTGCTTTGTATAATCCTTGGACTAAAGCCTCGTATTCTGCGGTATTATTGGTGCAATCGAACTTGAGTTTGCAAGTTAGCATAATTTTATTTCCCTCTGGACTAACCAACACGCATCCTGCTCCTGCTCCTTCATTAGACTTAGAACCATCAAAAAATAACTTCCAAAATAAAGATTTATTTACAGGAGTATCTACAAAATTAATGCATTTAGAACTATCTGTTTGAGAAAAGTTTTCTATTTGAGATAAAACAGAATGTTCTAAATAAGGTGATGTATGAGCATTGAAATTTCCTAAGAAAGAATCAACTGAATAATTGCCAATGATATTATTGCTGTATGCAACCGGTTCATTTTCTCCTTCCAATTCTGTTACTATGTATTTCTGATGTTTTTCTCTCTCAACCTTTATCTGATTTGGTTTACCATTGTAAGGAAGCCACATGTGTGACCAATCAGTTGCGAAGTATCCATGAAGTTTTTCTGACCAATCTCTGTTAAGAATTAAGCCATAAAATTCTGGAATATCTGCAACTAAAATGTCGATAACTTGACATACCTTTGGATTAGATGACAGCCTTATGGTAACTTGATTTAATTCGCCAATCACTTCAACTTGCGATCGATCTAACTGGACTATGCGCACAACAGATTTTTGTGGTTGAATGTTCAACTTTGCACATACTGATTTTGATAGAATATTAGATGAAGCTCCAGAATCCACTAAACAATTATGCAAATTTTTATTGAAAACTTCATAAGTAAGAAGAAATGGAGGAGTATGAGATCTCGACCTTCCTCCAATTAAAGTGATATTTTCTAGATCAACTTTGTTAATCGTATTAGTTGGAGGTCTTCCCATCTCGTTGGAAGCTTGAGAGATTACAGGATCGGGCAAAGGTTTTTCTGGTACAACATGTAATTCTTTCAAAAGTACCTTTTGTTGGTGTTTTAACTTGCTCAATTCATAAAAAGTGATGTTAGCCCTAGTCTTCTTCATATCTTCTATGATATTATACTCCATTTCATCCGAAACGATCAATGTTTTTGATGGAGTTGATGAATCTGTTTGGACTAGGCTTGTTTGAATTGCTTTAGATGTCGTTTTCTTGGGTGCAACTTTATCTTTAGTCATTGAGCTTGCGCTCTTTGGCTTAGGAGTAGGTTGAGGAGGATCAAGTTGATTTCTACTTCGAGTGCTAACCGGGGATGCTTCTTGATCTTCCTCATCTCGGAGGATGAAATCCCACATACCTTGTACTTCTACAACTTCTTATTCATCGATAGTTTCTTTTGTAGCAGTCTCCTCTTCTTCTTCTTCTGATTCAGCATTTGTAATAGCATTTGGTGGTTTTGAATCAGTTGAAGGGTTTCTTCTATAAGGCTTGAAAGGCTTTTTAGAAGATGTTTCTGCCACTTGTTTCTTAATGTCAACCATTTCATTGGACATGGTTTTCAAAACTTTCAGCAATCCTTTTAAATCAAATGGATCTTTTGGTTGTTTTTTCTTGGTATCTTCCTTAAAAGTAACCTTCTTGGATTTTTGTTCTTCTATCGCATTTTTCTTTTCTAGAGCAATAATACGTTTCTCTACTGCTATTGCTTCCTTCATATTATCTGCTAAAGTTGTTTTGTTAGCCCTATCAACGAAGATTGCTATATTTGATGGTAAAGCAGAAATGTACCATTCACTTCGCATTTCTTCACTAGGCTTGGAAGCAGTAGGAATTTTATTTAACAATTTATTGAAACGTGAATTAAAATCCTTGATAGGCTCTTTTGACTCAGCTCTAAGATTAGACAAGTCATTGATCAGTGTCGCTGTAGACCTTTCATCACCAAACTTAGTAAAAAATTGATCTTGAAAGATATCCCAACTAGTGATAGATCCAGATGGTAATGAGAAATACCATGATCCGATTGCTCCTTGTAGAGTATAGGGAAAAAGTCAGACAACAACATCTTCATTAGTAACTCCATTGAGATTTATGGACAGCGTAAAGCTGTTTATATGTTCTTCCGCTAGCATGCCTGCTTCAGGGTTAAACTTAGGCAGCCATTTTTCAGGATGGGCTGGTAAATGACTCAAGGGCGCAGGCATTAAGACTGCCCCTGGGTTATTCCATGGCATTTGGGCCATCGTTGAACTACTAACAGAGGAAAGTGGAGAAGATGATCCTTGTGATTGGGAAGATGAGGATATTATGATTCTAGATGTTTGAGAAGGAGATGCGGAAATTTGAGTGGACTGATGGACAGTAACTTGAAGTGGAGGGGTGGATGGTTGACTTCGCGGTGAAGAGGTTGAGATGGATGATGATGATGAAAGAGTCTCACTATCAGACCCTTTAGGTGATTTCCTTGCTCTCTTCCTTGTAGGTAGAGGTAACTCAGTTGGCTGAATGCCAAGATTTTCACTCTGTAATCTGGTAAGAGGATGAGCAGGATTATATTGCGAAGTCACACTGCCTTGAGATTTATCAGATCTTTGAGGTGATATTGAAAATTGCTGAAGTTTATGGATCAAAGATTCAACTTCAGGAGGCTCAATAGCAGATTCGTCTGAAAAGTTAGGATTTGTGGCAGTAACTGTTGTTCTTTCGACTTCTGGCTCTAGATTTAAAGATTTTAAATGCGATGGAGAAGTCGGGGGAGATGGTGAGGGCGATTTACTCTCAGAATGGTATTTAGATTTTGACTTACTTGCCATTCATAGTTCGGGGCCCTCCTTCTAGCGCCAAATATGTTGAAGCTCCGAAAATCGGGTCTTACAACAAGGGGGATACCCACCCGGTCCGGACCTTGGTTAGCAGCTCCTTTTCCGTTTGGTGTAGTGGGTTCGACTGGGGATAATGGGACCAGTTTCCCAATATGTGTGTGTGTGTGTTGAGAATTGATATTTCCTTTCTAAAAATTCCTAAGTGAAATGCTTTTATTCTATTTCTAATCTAATAACATGCAAATTGTATTCTAATTAAACAGAAATATCTAATTCTAAACTAACCTGGGATGTAATCTTTCTATTATGTGATCTAAAATGATTTCAAATAACAATTGGCAATAAAGATCATTCAACTGTTATAAACAAAGAATTCAATAAAGATAAACCACTTCGTATAAAAAGTTAGACAAAACAGTAGTGAAAAACATATCACATAATAAGCTATTCATACATTAAGCATAAATAAATAGCTATCACCGTACAAAAGTGCCAAATGATAACTCAAGCATTCAAGCATCAATATATAAATAACTAAACATAAATATCACTTTAACACAAAGGCAGAAATAGTTAAGAGATAAAAGTACCATTTATAACTAGTTCTACTCATGAGCTTCAAGCAATAATGACTTATCTCATCTTAATCCAACATCCACTAAGAGTACAAAAGTGCAACATCAGTAGTAGATATTAAACGCAAATATCAATAAATCCTATTCCATTCATTCATCAAAACCTCCTCCGAGGGTGTAAAAGTGCATGTTCTGAGGACAAGTTTTTGACAAATTTCAGGACCCTTCTCTAAATGCATGAGAAGGGTTTAAATACTACTAACTAAATCTAAAAATAATTTATTACAAAAATGTAGGATACGGTTTAAATGACCGTCCTGTTTTTAGGCAAAAATAAAGCAAAACTAATACTAAATCTAAAATTAAAACTTAATAACTAACTAATTGTGAATCTATTCTTTGGAATTGCAAGCGTTCAACATTGATCTGAGAAGAATAGGCTGGCCAACTTCAGACTTTAACTGTCCTGTGAAAACGGAATCGGTAAGAGCTGGCGCCATCTTCTCAGCAGAATTGATGATACACTTGAGAGTCATACACTGGCTGTGTGGTTTTACCAGACTTGCCCAGTAAGAATCCCAATTTAACTTTGTTAATCCTTTAATCAATTCTGCTTTTTCTTGGGCTTTCTGTTTCCAGTCTGTCTGCAGTTGCTGTGCTTTTGGTAGGTACCCTGGAGTAGTTTTAGAGATCAGATTTGCCTTGTGTAAATTTTCATTTATACAATCAATAATATTGCTGGCTGCTGTGGCTGCTTCTTCTGCCGCTTGCTCTGCCTTCTTGATCTGTGCATCCCAATTATTAAAAAGTATTTCTTTGTGATTTTCATTGATTATAGGTGCATCTGCTCTTTTCCCCTCCTCTGTATTTTGTCAAGCCAAATAGTCAGTAACTCTTTTTTCAGTTAAATCATAATCATGTCGTAAGTCTACGACATGATTAGTGATTTTATTATTTTCTTCACAATAAGAGTTCCATTCTGATATTCTTGGCATAACATTTCTTGTTGTTGCAGTAGTTGGTCATTTAAGGAAATAGACTCTGTGATAAATTCTGTGAGCTTGGGATCATCTTTGTGCATCTCTTGCATAACCTGTAGCTGTTTCTCTTTTTCAGCTAAACTGTTCTGATATTCAATCTGCATTTGTTGAAAATCTTGTTGTAATTTTTCAAGTTGTTTCTGAGCTTCACTGTTAGCATTGGCTTGTTGCAGCTGTTGTTGCAAGTCCTGTACCTGATTTTCTTTCTCATTCAATAATTGCCGTACCTCAGATGTTTTGTCAATGGCTACAGAGGCATAAGCTCCTGTGATCTGAGATAATTTAGTGAGATTTTCAATTGGATCAGTGGTAGGATCTTGCCATAGAACATCTAGGTGTTCTACATCATGAGAGCACATTTTCTAATTTCCTTTTCTTTCTTTGTCTTCTTACCACTGCCTTGTGTTGTGGACTATAGAACACATCAAGAGGAGGAATTTCCTCTATCTTGAGCATGAGTTCAGAGGATGGGGTTATGGGAATATGTTCTGTTTCTGAGACATTGGTAGTTACTGCTGTGACTATATTTATTGTGGTCTGTACATTGCTCACAGGTGTCTGTGTGTTTTGTGCTTCAATATTAATCAAATCATTGAAAATTTCCCATTCCTTATCTAATTCAGTTCTGACTGATGATTGTTGTACAATAAGAGGGGGAAGATTTAACTGTGGAGAGGTTGAAATCTGTTGCTGTGAGAGCTCTTTAGACTGGGCAGTATCCCTTACTGACCCTTCACTTTTAAAGTGTTCAGAGGTTTCTCTTCCGGACTTTGACTTAGACCTGTTTGTATCTGAACTTCTACTGAGACTGATACTAGGAGTTGGTTCCCTTACGGGTTCCAAGCATAATTTATCCAAAGGGATAGTAGTTAACCTGCTTTCTCTGTATATTTTGAATTCTTGAAACTCTGCTGGAGGAAACCGTATTTGAGCCGAATGTAGAATCTTTTTAAGTGTGCCTTTTTCTTGGAACATGTCATCAAAAAGATCTTCTTCTTTAGAAAACACTCTTATCTTGACTGCAGTAGTGAAATTTTTAACAATATCATAAGGGTCGAATGGTCTTCTTGGAAACTTGAACAAATGTAAACATGTAATATTGTTTACTTCTTTAAAAGCATGACCAACATCAAATAATGAAAGGGCCCCTCAAGCCACAGGAAATTGTGGCCAGATAGCCTTCTTCTTGTCCTTCAATTCTTTAGTCAAACCTCCTTCTCCGCAGGTTTGATAAGCAATTTCTCGGGCAATGATTTTATCAGGAACATACAAAGGTAAAACATGAGGAGAAGCAAAACTTCCAAAAACCCTAACATATGTAAACAATTCTTCTCCAAACCATCTTGCAACAGGTAGGATGTCTACCTCTGCTTCAGGAGAAAACCTTGGAGCATCTTTATCATACAATATTCTGTACAGGGGCAACATGATGCCATGGAAAATCTTGTAAAAATAGGGAATGAAATCTGAATCCCACAATTCTTTGTGATAAACATGAATGGGTAGGGGATCTTGAGTTGTCCATTTCCAACCCATTAACGGAAACTTAGAAACATAATAGATTGAATCCATCACATAAGTAGATAAATAAAAAGGAGGATAAATTCCCTGAGAAACAATTCTCTTAGACCGATAATTCAAAATAGCCGTGGCTAAGTTGTTAGATAATATCTTAGCCCAATCCACAATAGTAGCATTAACAACAGCATTCAATAACGGTAGCCATTTAGACGAAAAATTATTAATGTCAGGCTTTCCAAAAAGCCTACAGAGCATAGCAGCAGCAAAGCAATATGGAGAAGTGAGAGAACCAGTACTATACATACTGTGTTTATCTTTCTTCATTGGTTCATCTCTCATGGACCAGTCCTTGGTGCATTCTGCTAGGTTTTCATTTTCTTTGGCAAACTTCTCCATGAACTGTTTGTTATAAGTCGCTTGTGGCTCCGGCAAATGATACATGAGTCTCAAATCTTGTGGAGTAAATGAGCCAATGAGCTCTTGACCCTGAGTCTTAAACTGTCTGTTTGTAATATCAGTACTATCGAGTACCCATTTAACCATGTCCGTGTATGGAAGAATTCTAGGTCTCGCTGCTATTCGGTGCAAGAATGAACAAGCTAACTCTGTAATGGATGCATTAGAAGACCCATGCGAGCCTGCAGTAGCTATAACCTCCATTACTCTGGGGTTCTCTTCTTCAAGTAGATTATACATGCCCTCCCAAGTTGTGATACCAGCGTCTTTGTTACAGGCAGTGTCTGTGTATAAGGACGTCATTTCTTTATCTTCAGATCTTGGAGCCTTATCTTTCTTTCCCATAATACTCTGAATACTGCTTTGTATAGTTCTGAGTTCTTCGCTCCTGCAGTTCACAAATTAAGTGAGAATAATGATAGCAAAAAGGTGACGGGAAGGATTTAAATGCTGAAAACGTATAAAATATACCACCTTACGTGAAATAACTCTTCAATAAGAACGAAACCATTTTTCATTAATGAGTGACAACCATTTCATTGATTAACATTAAAGCGCATAACTAGGTCTCGATTTATGGAAAGATTTTTTCGTGTAATGAGCCTTTAAAGATTTGCGATAAGGCGATCTGCGATTTGCTTCGCAATATCGCAAAATCGCAATATCGCAGATCGCAATCTCGTGGAATCACAATAGCATAATATTGTAACATCGTGAAATCGCAATATCGCAATATCGCAAGGCATAACATATGACAAACATCCGTTAATGCATTTTCCTGTGAGACGCGATTTGCGATATATGTTATTGCACATCGGTGATTTGAAGTTTTCAGCGTAAGATATGACATTCGAAGCATGCGATGCGATGAATGTTCTTATAGTGCGTAGTTTCGCATCGCGATCTCGCAATTTTTAGTGCTTCGCTTATAAAGAGGCATTCATTATCCTTTTGCGACGCGATATTCCTTAAATAGTGATTTTATTCTATGCTATCATAAAACTTAAGTTTTTTAGATTTTTCAAGGAATATTTTCCTAAGTTTATGATAGTAAGTTTTATTGAAAAAAGGAAAAACAAGTTCTAAAAAGAAAATATTTTTTAGATTTTTTGAATAAAGGTCCCCATTTATTTAGTATTAGTGATAATGCTAAATAAAAAGGGGGGGTTGTTGCTAGCCACAACAGTGCTTTAATGTTCCATTGAAAGACCTCAACGTTCCACTCTTCTACTAGCTAGTAACTCTACTTGACCTTGGAATTTGCCTTGATCACTTTGGAAATTGAATTAGTTGAAGAAGATTGATCTTTTGACTTATAATAGCTATAATCTTGTCGAGAATCTTATCTTCTTGGTCTAAAATACCTTCAACGTTCTGTTTGACCTTTCCAATAGTTATTTTCCCCGTTGACTTAACTTTTCCATACATGGTAAATTGAACATGACCACCTTTCTCTAGTTCTCCAATGCCTAGCTGACTTGGCCAAGCGTTCCACCTCATCTGGGTACTATTTTCCATGTGGTCACCTGTCATTTGCCTTGTTAGCTCTGCATGTCCATAACACTTCCACATTACTCTAGCAATGTCACCACATCATGGCCAAACAAAAGATCTCTAACACCTTAAGGAACTCAATGTGAAAATTTTGTTAACCTCTGGAATCCTGTTGCAACAACTGGAAGATATTCACCTAACTGTTAACTTTAACTTAACGATCTATTTGCAGTTTACAACGACAAACATGGAATACATCACATTGCAACCTACACAAATGAACTGGGGAAGAAATACGAGTGCGGAAACAAAACTAAACAAGAATAGATCACACACACATTTTACACAGTTATTTTTGGACCAATGTCCCCGGAAAAACCCAATGCGGGAAAACCGGTGCAACAACTGAGGTTTTATATATTATGCAGTAAATATTTCTGAGTACAAATCTATGATTGACACATCTGTCAAATCAAATAGAGAAACTGACAAAAGAGATCTTGTGATACAAACCTCACTCCTCCACGGGAGCCCGACACTGATCAACACCAAAACTGGACTGCCCTGCGCTGCCTCTGTGCGGTGACTGCGCCACTCTGCACAGTCTTTGCGTCACAACGATGGTTGCCCTCTGTCTCTGCACTGGCCTCTTTACTGGCTGGAAACTGAGACCTTCTGGCCTCCGAAAAATCTCTCCGGGATTTGGCACTGGCCCAATGCTGTCTTCTCAGCAAGAAAACGACTTCCCTTTAGCTTTTGCGTAGTGACTGCATAAGCACTGCGTCACTGGCTATGCACTTCTACTGTGTCTCTGTCTCTGCTACTATGCACTCTCCGGCTCAGGAATCCTTCCAACTGGAATTACTGCCCTTCTCTGCAAAAGATCTCACAATCAAATTTTCTTCCTGAGCACTACTCACTAAAGAAATCGATCTCTGATCTCTGCCAAATGTCTTTTCCAAATGACCCTTCAAGCGATTCTTAGAGTCTTTTCATTGAAACTTCAACGGCCCAGATTAGATCTCTAATCAACGACTAAGATTAACTTTTGACTTGATCCGCCTTTTCTAGAACATTCACACACATATTTTATTAATTCACTTTAATTATTCTATTTTCCTAAGTTTAGACTTAGGGTCCCTTTAAAAATAATTAATTATTTTAATAGAATACAATCCGGGTGGAATTTCACCAAACGATTTCTGGGTTATCTGGAATGCATGTGTCTAAGCCTCTCCACAATTTGAGACTTAGAACACATTCGATGCTACACCAAATCAACACTCCCTCTTAGCGAGGAATCTGGTCTAACAATATACCCTGCTGCACACTGCTTTGACCCCGAAGCATCTCCCTCTGCGTTGTTGATGTTTGACACTGCTGCCCATCAACTCTGCGCAAACGCTGCATCTGTACTGCTGTTGACACTCCCACTGTCAACACTGCATCCGTACTGCAACTCCCTCTGAATTCTGCATCCGTGTTGTTGCTGACTTTGCCACTACCAGCTACTACTGCACTGCATCACAGTTGCTTTCTCCAACTGAAAAACATCCAAAATTGGACAAGTATAATGCATCTAAATGATGAATATATGACTGTTGCTAGCCTCTACATTATCCCTCTGAAGTTGTTGGGCTGCTACTGGCTTCTGCACTGTGTCTTCCTACACTGCTGCCATCTCTGTGTGAAATTTTCAAACTGAAAACTAAACAATTGCAGTGATAGATTTATCTCTCCTACTTATTATCTCAGTAAGTTATTATTCAGAAATCTTCTGGCAAATATCAAAATAAATACTACTGCAACATTCACAAATATATATGCATAGAAATAAACAGTAGGGAACATAAGCACAAAAATCAATCCCATGTACACAGTTATTTTTGGACAATTGTCCCCAGAAAAACCCAATGCCGGAAAACCGGTGCAACAGATGAGAGTTTTATTAATTCTTCAGCAAATGATATCTTTACGGGGAAATATAATGGCAGATAAATTCTGAAACACCTGAGACTGAATTTCTGACTTCCTTAGACAATTATTTGACACTTTGATCAACCCCTGCAAGCTCCTATGTCTGTCTGCGATTCACTGCGCAGTCCTAGCGCTGGACTCCGTAAGTTTGCGTGGAGACCGTGGGTACCCTACGCTGCAGCCTCAAGCTGCCTCTAGTGACCCACTGCTACCCTCTGTCCCTGATCTCGATCACTACTGACTCCCTCCTCCTTCTGCTTCTGCAAACTCCTCGCCTTGCAACTCTCCCACTGAAATCGAATTCTCTTACTTCAGAATCGATCTCCTTCGGAAACTGAGTGTATGCCCAACTTGTAATGACCCAACTCGAGTTATAGGGAACATAGAAATATTAGCACGCATATGAGACCCGCATATGATAGCTACATATGCATGTATCACATGTACTGCTCTAGTATATGCGCTAATCAATTATGAAAAGTCTTAGTGTAGGGTAATGTGTGAATTATTGAAGTATTGAGTAAATTCCTAACTCGCCAGAAAATAATGAAAATATTGTGAGGTAAAAGGTATACCTACCACTATCATAATATAACTAATATATTGTTCAAAGGAAAGTAAACGCATTGACTTATGCAAATAAAAGATGATATTTTAATAAAATCCAAGATATTTACTAAATGATGATATTTAATAATAAATCCAAGATATTTTAGGAATCCAAGATATTTATTAAATGATGATATTTAATAAATCCAAGATATTTTAGGAATCCAAGATATTTATGAAATAATAATATTTTAATATAAATCTAAGATATTTTTAAAAGAGGAAATTTTAATAAATATCTTGAAAAGGGATTTGTGTATAAAAGGAGAAAGGCGGGGGGGGATGGGCATGGGCGAGTGAGGTGGGAAAATTAACATGGATGCTGTCAAAGGATTTCTCACTGTGGGAGACCAAAGTAGTGAGTTCTAATAGTCATAGTGTGATCTTGATTGTTATTGGAGTTTCTGGCACAGGGGCCAAAAGACTTGTCTTCTGGATCTGGGGACCGGAGAATTTGACCCCAGATAGGCTAGGAGGAAAATGGCGGTTTGGTAACGGGAATGGGAGCCATGGCGGGTCAGGAACATCTTCAAACACGGTTCCAGGTAAGTATTCAATAGTGAATTGATATATTTTTCTTCAAAAATTTCACACTGAATTTTGTAGTATCAATTTTGTTAATGATGGGTAATTGTGAAAATTATGGGCATTACACATGGTATCAGAGCTAGTTTCAAACCCTTACGACCTCATAGGCCCTACACGTTGTGTAATTTTCTGACTGCAGCGTGAAATTTTTATCAAATAAGTAAGTTGGTTTTTCTAGAGTATCTCTTGTGGATTTATCTATGTATCATGGCATCGGTTAGCCTTGTTCATCCTTTTGTTAAAGAAACCAGTCACTGCTTATGCATAGTGGGTTATTATTGCTTTTGTTTATAGTTAATATTATTCTATATTGATATGCTGAAATACTAAGAAAATTAATAAGTATGCTAAAAGTTGAAAACATCGTCGTAACTGGCATTTAGGCGATTGGAGAATGTGAGGTATTTGCAGAATGCATAGCGGTAAGTATCTTATCTTAATATAATTTGATGATTGTGATGACGGTGTGTGTTTCGCCAAAGCTAAATTTCAGTAATAGTGCTAATTTTAAACAACTGGCTATTATAACGTAGTCTCATTGACTATGTCGACTAATCATGTTATGTTAAACCAACAGCCAGTTGCACTGCCTGATAAGTGATAAAATAAATTCTCTATGACTTTTCTTCTGCAAAATGAATAAATGAGAGCAACATTTCTCGAAGTACTTCATGAGATTGACAAAGAATGCTGAAGTTTAGTGGAAGTTATTTGAGTCAAATTGAATCAGTCTAAACGGTAGTTTAATTTGTCTTCCAGCTCAAAAGAGTCCTCAATCTCCTTAATACCATGCCAGAATTATTACTTAGTCTGTTTTGGCTTCGTCTTTAAATCTCATAAGCTCAAGGCAGGAATTATCTCCTACAATTGGCCGAAAGTTAAGCTATATATTACGAATGTTGCACTGAATGATTGCTTATGTTTAGCTAAATCTTTGTAATAGTGTGTCGGATTATTCTTCAGGCTATATTAGGTTAGCTTAGATCTTAGGCACAATTACCCATTTCTTGATTTCACAGTAGGTTAGAATAAATTTCATAACTCTGCACCGGTTAGTTGGCTATGGTAACACAGTCTTGTAATATCGGGCGACAGGATTCCCGAGGCTGTAATAGATTAGCTTAAATCACAATAGCTCTGCATGAGAATGATTCTTGGGAATCGGTGTTAGGCTGAACTAAATCCTACTCGTTGTTGCCTGGATGATCTATTATGTTAGGCCACACTTTCAATAGCACGGCGAATGATTCCTCGCAATAAGAAGTTTAGACTGAATCCTATTTAGTGTGCACCAGATGATCAACTATGTTAATCTCTCTAATGTTTTGCCAGATAATTATTCGAGATTCAAGACTCAAACTGTAACTTGGCAGTTTAAAATTTTGTAGTTGTGTGGCAGAATGTTTTCTTTCAGTCAGTAGTTTCCTGACGGTGGCAGGTGCGGGCCTTCGCCTACCTCCAAGAGCGCCATTGACGCGATGTCGGCAGTGAAGATTGCGGAGAAGCATCTTTGTATTGAGTCACACTACGTTGTCTGTACCGATGAGTTTGAAATCATAGCCGGCGGCACCGAGAGCTCTGTGACGCTCGTGGAGTGGGCTCTGGCGGAAGAGCTCAACAGAGTGGTGGGAAAAAAGCGATGGGTAGAGGAGAAAGACATTGGTGGGTTGGAGTATCTGCAAGCGACCGTGAAGGAGATGATGAGGCTCCACCCGATGGCTCCCATGCTCGTTCCCTGTCTCTCCATGGAGCCCTGCAAGATCAATGTCATGTAAACACATCTACCATGCCGATTGCATTCCTCCAAGGGCTGGCCGGAGCACAAACAAGACTGGACCCAAACACAGATCAACCTCTGCCCGTACCCTGCTCCTCCATTACCAAAGTTCTTCAATTTAGCCACACCACGAGCTACACTTGACGCCTGTTTATCACTTGACCTGTAATCCACTGGATCTGCTTATATGCTCATCTGCTTGTCACAGAATGCCCGATGTTGCCACGTGTTCAAAATTAGAAAATGGTGACAACCGCAAGAGCCCAAGTGTAAACTACGGAGTCAGACCATGTAAAATGGTAAGTTAGTCAAATTAAAATGATCTCGGTCATTTTGAACTTTCTGTTTCAACTTTTAAAGCATAAGCTTATGCTTTTTCACACGGAAAATAAAGAAACTATATCAAAACATGTGTTGAGTATTTTCTCCCTATGTGCGAAATCTCTTCAAATTACTAGTTGTAATAAGTGGATATTAAAGATAAATAAGAATCATAGCATTGTGGCTAGTTTAAAACTAGAGGTCTCATCTTTTTGTGTTCTTGGGATTATATTGTAGCATATGGATAGCAAAGATTATATAATCGCAACATTGCTGCCAGTTTAGGACGAGATATTTTGTTTCTTTGCACTGTCGAGAATTGTTTTCGACTGTTTGTGTTGCAAATAATAATGTTCTAAACTGTAAACCAAAATTATCCCTAAAAAAGCCATCAACTTTTCAGACAATTGTTGGCAGATAGTAATTTTGCAAACTATAAGCCAAAATATCCCCAATCACAACTGTCTGGTTTTGGGGAAATATGTTGTTGATTCACTTTTCTTTTTATCTAGTTTTGGCCTATTGATGAAGCTGAACATCTGACATTAAATTATGGTTTCCAAGTTGGTCCTCACTGGTTAACATTGATTTAGGAGACATGGGGGAAAGTGGCCTAAAATTGGGAGCTAGAAATGGTAGCGATCCACCCGATGGCCTCGTAAATGCGTGCAAGTACTTATCAGCGGCATAAAACAATTGATATATCACAGAAGTATGCAATGAATATTTTGTGGGAAATGTGCACTTTTACAGTTGAACGGGCAACTCGCATTAACTGTCTTTCTAGATGCTTATTCATTTGTCACTATAAAATTGGATTTATTATTTTTTTCCGAGGAAATTTGTGGACTGGTTAGACTACTCAATTTAAATTTGAATCTAGGTCGGTTCTTTTTCCTCAACATCGTTAAGTTTTGTCATGGGGTAAAAAAAAAGAAAAAAAATACCATAGGTTTATTGGTTTTTACCAAATCGGTAGGTATCCGAAGTTTTAATGTCGGTTCCTTTCCTCTAAAACATTCTCAGTTATCTTTTGGGCTAACGTACTTTTATGTCGAGTCCCATATCCTTTCCTTGAATATTTAGTTTATGTAATTTATATGTAATTTACTTATCCTTTCCTAATTCTATTTTGGGATCGAAAGCAAACCTATCCGCTCACATTTGGCGTGGCCAGATATCATTAAGAGTATCACCTCTTTCCTGGTTGTCTTGGTTGACATGATAGTACTGATTATAAACTAGTGATATAGGATGATGATGAACTAAGCTATATTTATTAAATTACATAAGGAATGGTTTGTTATGGTTAACCTATTAGAGGAAGAAAATCTACATATCCTTTAATAAACATTATAGTATAAGGTAATGTAAATAATACTGGGAAGTATAAAAGAAACATGTTTCAAAATCCAATTTTATATAGATTTAATCTAGGAAAATAATATTAGGAAAAAAATAAAAAACAAAAAAATAAATAAAGTAGTATTTTTGAAGCTCAAATCCCACTCAATTTCTAAGCCATTATTTTACTTTACATTCCATCTGACAAAGGAGTTGAGATAACTCATGGATATCAGCTACAAATTTTCCACAATGAAGTTTAAGATTTTGTATATCGTGCAAGTAAAGTTTGAAGTACATTCAAATTTTACATTAAAATGAGCACATTAAGATCACTTTAGACATTAAACTTTTTAAGATTTTGTATATCGTGCAAGTGAAGTTTGAAGTACATTCAAATTATTAAATTAAAATGAGCACATTAACATCACTTTAGACATTAAACTTTTTCTGTAACTTTTGATCATTAGAATGGAAACTATCCTAATTGTTTTTATGCAATTGAAACATTCCATTATTCAAGTGACGTTGAGCTTTCCATATATATATCTTACTAGATTATAACTATAACCATTGATGATATGAATTTATGCAAATATCTTTTATACTGTTTTCTTATGTTAGTACTTTAATTACTATCCAAGTATATGTGTAAGTGGTTTAAGGAGGAGAGTGAAGGTTTAAATTTTTATAGTTTAAATATACATTAAATTAGAAATTTTGATATTTAATCATTATGTCATCTTTAAGATTGATAATTAACCATTTACAGTCGTAAAGATATATCGATGTCCAAAACAAAATAATATGACAACATAACATTTTCATGGAAAGGAAAACAATGTTGTTTAGGAAAGAGAAATTAGGGACTTTATGACACTATATAAGATGATTCATGGTAATTATTTAGGCATATATAAAGATTAGTTGGTGGAGCTGCTCCAAAGAAGTTAACTCTTGAAGAAAGGAAGAATGGTAATGAAAGCATGACTATGGAAATTATGACAAGACCATTAGTTATGAAGCTACAACCACATAAAAGGTTAAGCTAGTTTGAGGTAAATTGATGGATGAAAGAAGACACTAACTATTCAAGAAATGTTGGGAGAAATCATAAGTAATCAAAATTGAGAGTACAAGTATAGTTCACTAAAGGTACACAGCAAACGAAGACAAAATGGACGAAAAATATGTTAAGATGGTAAGAAACCACCCTATAGGGTAGTAAACACACTATTAGAATAAGACGATATAGTTACGAAGAGAGTGCAACGGAAAATTTCAAAGTTTGATCTCCATTGTTACCATAATATAATCGATATAGTACCTAGGGAGGATGGGAAAAGAAAGAAATTACAAACTTTTAATGATGAGAATAAATGTTAGTTATGATAATCAACTTAGAATATTGAGATCGACAAAAATAGCACCAAAGGTGAGTGAGTGGGAGTTTCACAAAGCATTATAAGAAGTCAATGACATTAGATTAAAGAGTGAATCTATAATAAAATTGATCAATTATAGGGTAATTTATGTGTATGGCAACATCTATAATAGTTTCTCCCTCTAATGGGGGAGTCGCATTATAAAATTTTCCTTAAGTGACTAACTATATCCATGGATTATGGACATCATGGAGTATGATTAGGAAATTCTACCCCGTGATGCCTTAAAACCTGAAATGATAAGTAGATTACATTCGATATCCACGTTATTGAATTTATTTATAGAGTCTTACCCAAGTTGGGGAATAGTAACGACATTTCCAAGTGTAATAATTTTATGCATTAAGAGAGAAGAAAAGAAAACCATGATGACTAGAGGTGAGAAAACAAAGTCAATTTGATAATATGTTCTTTTTCAAATTGAAGTAGACATGGAATATTAGGAATATCTGGTATAAGGAAGTGAAGGGATGTTTTTTCTTAAGGATATGAGCAACATGATTGGTAAGGGTCAAAGCAATGACCTATAAGGAGTTGTGAACACTCCTAATTTGTTAAGAATAACAAGTGATAAACTAGGAAAATATTTAAAGGTAAATATTAAAGAGAATAATTGTACACCATTAGAAAAGAAGATACATTTGGTGATAAGATGAGGCTTAAGGGCTAATGAGAAAACGATTCATGTGAAGAATAAAAAGTTGGTATGCCATTGATGAGTTATGTGGTGAATTAAATGAGTCAATGTAATAAAAATGAAAAGACTATGATCATTACAATATCTGAAAAGGCTATGGTCATATGCTAGTTTGAAACTTAGGGCCTTAGTCATTTTCTAACACCTTGGTCTATTTGGGAAATTTGAAGAGAACCCTGCTTGAACAAAGTATACCAAGTATAATGCAAAGTGAATAATGCATTTTTAAGTAGTAACAAATTGCTTCAATGAAAATAAACCTCTCACTAAGGGATCTTTAGAGTAGTCAATTAACTCTTCCTCCATCTCCAGCATAACCCTAATGATTAGCTCTGAAAACCCTACTCCATGGCTTCTAGATTTTTAGGCTGAAGATGAGCTGGAATAACATAATAAAGAAGTGAATGTTATTATTATCTCTTTGGATCTAGATTATAGATCAAAGATAATTAGACTTAAAAGACAAATAAATAATAATTATTAAAAGGTTGGCTGGATCCATATGTAGTTTTGTGTTTTAGAGTTCTTAATCAACCTGTATCAAGAAATTAGATCATGCTTCAACTAAGCAGTAAGTGTTTTGTGCTTTTATTTCAATTCATTTCATTTCTGTATATGCAATCATAAAGATTGAAGCATCCCTCCATTTAGATTTAGAGTCTCAACTTGTGACTTTTTATAAGATTAATTGGGTATTATAGTATATAAAATAGTAGCTACACCCTTATTTGTATATCCGTGTTCGATTATGATATGTGACATTTATAATTGTGGGTTATATTTATAAGCATTTAAAAACTTATTTTGTATAACCTTACCTTATTTTGGATGGATACTTAAAGACTGTCATTTTGTTCTATGACATGTAAGAATATATTATTTGCTTAAACATCGCTGGTACATGGATACCAATATGAAGAAAGTTTTGCTTAAACATTGTTGGTACAGGGATACTGATATAAATTATGAATTATGTTATGGATATGGTATCTATAATTTTACATATCAACATAAATGATGAGGTAGAAATAAAAGAGTGATTACACTTGACTATTTAAGGTGAAAATGAATTTACAGACCTATCGGATAAACATAACCAAGTATGTTATATGAAATCAAGGATCAATATCGTAGATAACAACATATTTGGAATGTGTAGAAATTGTTTTTTGAGTAGCAATTTGCTTTGAATATATTGATACATATGTTATAATTTGTGGACAAATGTTTACATCGCAGATGGTATCATTACCAAACCGACTGCGTGATGACAAAAGTCCAAGAACAATTGAGATTCACTGAGGTTCCATGTTAGAGTGTTAACCCTGGTCCTACTAGGAGGGGTGGAGGTGTTTCTCACTGTTTATCCTCAAAAACTTGGAGTCATGGGAGGACTGTGCGAGTCACGCTCCCCTAGACATGTGATGATGACTTCCGGATGCCTACTAAAGAATCAGGTCAATATAGTCGACGCTATAACCCTTGAGGTCTATGAATGGTTAGGTCAGTATAGCTGACGTCATGTCATATTCCTGTAGAGGATGAATAGGATGGGAGCAGAAGAGATTAGGAAGGATAGGATGATTCTAGAATAGCTTGGGAAC